>CM021104.1:126580377-127180377 GCA_007115665.2 Sequoiadendron giganteum
CCAAGAACATGAAAATGTTAAGATTTATCACAATGAACAAGAAGAAGAACATGAAGCAGAGGTAGAGAAGGAATTTGAGGGAAATCCTCTATTAACCAATAATCAAATCTGTGACATGTAGAATCTAGTGACCAAATAAATTAATGAGAATGAAGCTCTACAAAAGTAGGTCCGGTATGCAGAGGTCCTCAATTATTCATAAGCAACATAAATTGATTAGCTTAAAGCATCCCTTAAGTAGGAAAAGACTGTTAATGCTTCTCTTATGCTCATTCAGGAGCATAAAGATCAAATGCATGCATATAAACATTTATGGGTTAAAAGAGATATATAGTGTAATGCAAAAGTTTTCTGATGTGTATCCCATGTCTCTTTGCATGAGGGAGTGCAAAACCCTAAGCTAGGGGAAATGATGAGGGTGAAATGTGACTATTTTCACCCCTTTGTTTACCTTTTTACCTCTTTGTTCATATAGAATCCTTTGTAGTTCCTGTCACTATTTGTTAATGAAGTAGGTATATTTAATAAAATGCAAAGAGAGGATAGAAACTTGTGGATATATCAAAACCTTTAATTATTTACTAATTATCCTCGTTACTATAAAAATAGGGGATGATTAGGTGGATGATGTGTGGGAGCAATAGGAGCATTAGTGGAATGAGGAAAATAACCATCTCATGAGTCATGTGTCACTTTTGATTAAGTTTAGTCTAAGTTTTTTTTGGAATGATGTTAAATTTGTAAATATATTTTTAAGAAGATTTTAAAGCCTGTTGGATGTAGGCCATAACAACCCAAAAAATAATATACCTTTTTTATTAGTCTTTTGTAAACTTTGTGACATATGATCTCTATATATATGTATGCTAAGACTTGAGCTAGTAATCGATAATATATATCTGTAAGCTGTTATTTTGATTAAAAGAAGTTTAGAGTTTGAAATATTATTTTGCATACACATTGAGTAGAGTAAAGTAAGCTTTTTTTTATTCATTGGAAATTGGAGAAGGCAAGGCCCACTTCCTCGATCACCCAATGATTAGTTGTAAAATCAGTGTGTTGTGTGGTAATGAGACTTTCTTAGTTTTAAATCTGTTTTGATCTTTACTAGTCGTGCTAGCTTAAAACCATTCAATATGCAGTCAATTATTATTTGATGTAATGGTGATTAATGCATTTGTTTTAATGTTGTGCTTCAGGTATATTTGATTTAGAAGATTACTTTGTAATCAAATTTAGTCAATGTGTTCACTGCTCTATATAAACTTGATTGGGACAAATTATTTTAGACAAGTTTAATTGGAGTGGTTATTAATACATGTGAAGTTTATTTAGCACTTGAAATTCGATCATTAATTTTATTTTGGTAGTCTAGTGTTAGTAAGAATTATTATTTCTATTTTACTGTTTAGTTTTAATCTTCTTTTGTTACGAGTTGTTCAACCCAGGTTCCTTTCACACTGGTGACAGGAGGTCTAAAAACCAGATTTTTGAAAAAATGTAACTTTTGTTTAGTTGCATTCATCCCCACTTGGCTTTCTCAGTTTAGCCAATAGGTAGATAGCCCCAATATATTTTACAAGCCTATGCTCCTAGATTGACATTGAGGAGTAAACTGAGGAAATAGTGAAAGTCTCAAAGATTGATCTCAATCCATTCATCAATTTAAGATAGAATTACAAGGATAGTTTTACCTAGAGTATCAACCATAGTTTAATTGAATCACCAGGATCATGTTGCACAACAAAGAGTAACTCTAGAATTTGACACCACCTTCCTCTAATTTGAGAGCCACTAATTCCTTGTGAATGGAATCTGAAAAATATATGGCCATATTATATTCTTTATTTACCATCACCCTCTATACCATTATAGCCATATACATGAGGTCTACTAGTATCCTCTCTCATGGATCAATTCCCAAAATCTAGCACATGGTGTAATAGGCTTTAACAAATCAATTTTCAAAGCAATCAACTTTGAGAGGATCCTTTTTAGAGGTGGTGAGTCTGATCTTATTCCTCTTTCCATCCTTTACCCAAAATAGGAAAAAATTTCACTCTGTATGTGATCCTATTTGTTTCGTATTCCTCTTTTAAGGCATGGAGGTTGATAGGTTTATTTGCATGGATATTGAGATTGAACACTCCAATAGTTGATTCTCTATCTAGTTTCACCATCTCTTTTCCAATGTATGTCCTAAAAATCCTCACATTCTCATCATAATTGGAAGTGATAGCTTTCAGCAAATCCATATCTAGATATACATTTGGAACTGTCAAATTTCTCAAATCTAATCTCTATCCATTGAAGCTTAGAATAGGGGCATTTCTTTTGTCATACCAGTATTTGACAATATCCCACCCAACAATCTTCAAGTATAAATTATTGATTGCATAAAATCTATCCACAATACCCTTATTCACCCCTAGAAATTACAGTTTTTCCTTGCCAAGTTTTTTATCCATAGTTGAGTTGAGAAATTAAGCCAAAAAATCATCATGGGGGGCTCATTTGGGGGCAGAACTAGGAGATTGAGTCTTTGGGGGAAAAATTTTTAACAACAATAGAGGTAACTAAGGTTTTAATTTAAGTGCCAAGTAGAACTAGGGAAAAGTACGATAGAATGAAAGTAGGTAATACAAATTCAAGCAAGCTTCGAAGAAACTACTACCCTAGAACATAAGTTCAACACTAAACCAGGCAAGAAAAAAATATTTCATGCATAATTGAGCATAGAAGAGGTGAAATTTGACTTATAGGTGCTTCAGACATTCAAGCCATAATTCTCATCACTAAGAACTTGTTCTTTGTAGGAAACAATATTCGATCTCTTCAGAATGTTTTGGTAGATTGGAATTATGCTTTATTTTTTTATTTTATAGAAAAAATCTCTTCATTTTTATTGAAGTGTTTCGTGTCTGCCACTACTACTCACTCATGTGAAGTATAAAATCTTCAACTACCTATTAGCTAAACTATGAACATGATTCATTGATCTTGTGGTGATCTGGATCTTTGGATGGCTCAAATTGAGTCAACTAAGTTTGAAAAATTTGACCTTTATTGACATTAACCTTGAGCCAATAGAAATCCACCATTTAGGAAATTCTTTTACAAGTCACCACATGCCCCACAACCCTAGGAAATGTCAAAATATCTAACATGGCACATTCCCACACCCCCACACTCATGGATTGAGAAGCAGATTGATAGTAAAAATAACCTCATCGATAAAAATGACTAAATACCCTTCCCTATACTTTTCCAACCCCTCTACTCTGCCAATTAGTTATCTTTAGGATTAATAAGCACTTTCTTTTTGAGAAAATTGTATAAAATTTATTTCTTGAAATTACTTGGAATTAACTAACCCATGCTGACTTAATAGTTTAGATTTTGCAAAAATAAATAGATTTCTTATGAATAAATCATTCATCATGCCTAGTTGGAAAGAATTCAATGTAGAAGAATTAACGCCGACTCCATAAAGTTGAAGATAGGCACCAAAATTTTAGGCTCTAGAATTCTAGGGCATTTGATGCATCGAGCTTTTATAGTGGTTCGTTATTTTCTATTAAAAGACTTATGGTTCATTATGAGCCTGTTTAATGTTTTTATGTATGGATTTAAAGTTATTTTGTTTGGATCAGTTAAATACTCTTTTAGAGGTGTTTTCCACCAGCTGAAATTTAGGATTCTAGTAAACAGTTTTTGTATAAATATGTAATTTTGAGAAATGAGAAAGACAATCGGAGAATATCATTATGCTGTCATAATGATCTCTGAGCTATGTTTTTGTATTACTCTCTCAATATGAATAAAGTGAATCTTGTTTACCTTATTCTATTTTGTGAAGTGTTGAGAATGGAATGGTTATGGATGGAGTAATTCTAGAGTTATCAATTTATGTGACCCGATTTAGATACTGAGGAACCCGCGAGCTAGCCACTCAAGGGATTGTAGGAATAGATACATAAATATTTTTACTTTCATAGTTTTTTTGTTTCTGTTATGCAAATGATAAAATGTGAAGTCGAGTCTCTTTTCAAGTATGTTAATTAAAGTTCTGGTGCACCTTTCCTCACTGTCTAAGTTTCAAGTTGATAGGTTATTTTTTGTTAGTTGTTAAGATTGTTAATTCATTGTTGGTTAAATGTTTCATAGTTTCTTTAAAAAAAATTCTACTTCAACAATTTATACATTCATTAGTTTAATCATCTCAATGCTTTCTAGGTTAGTTGTTATGCTTTTTAGATTAATAATTTCCTACTTTCTAATTTAGTTATTTAAAATATTTCTAGTTTAGTGGCCTTTAGTTCAAGTCTTATTTTAGTTGTCCCATCCATTTAGAAAATATAAGAGAGAGATAGTCAAGAGGTATCCTATTGCATATAGCCTTGAACACTGCTCGGTCGATATTTGATGTAATTTTCAACTAAAGAGATAGAACCAACAACATCCTCTCACTTTTTGGTGTTGTTTTCATGGACCCTTATTTTTCTATGTTAGTAGGAGATATCTTGAATAACTCTTTTGGAAACAAAAATAGTCCTTAGGCTTCCTTTTCTGTATGGTTAAGAAAAGAGGCCCCCATAGAAGATTCATACCAAAAACCCCCCCGAATGATGTACGAACCATGAGTGGGGAAGAAGAAATGTTAGCTCAAGATATTTCTAAAGAATTCATTGACTAGGATCGACCTGAGACCTTCCCGTATACTTCAGAAAGAGAACATATCATTGTAGAGGAGAATATTCCTCTTCAAACTCCCGACCCTTGCCCATTTGACCAAATTTTTGAAGAGGAATGAATTCCCTTCAATAACATGGGTGACCACGATCGTAACCATGGATATGGCAACACTAATCCACCACCGCCACCACAAACATTTACTTATCCTATCGCTATCGCTGGAGATGACAATATGACCATGAAAAATATTTCGCCAACTTTATTTCCAACCTTTCGAGGTTTGTCTTATGAGGATCCTAATCAGTTTCTCTTTGAGTTTAAGGTCTTGTGTCAAACATATGACTATAAGAATGATAACTAGAAACTTCAGCTTTTCCCCTCTACTTTGAAGGACTCAGTAATGCAATGGTTCATGAGGCTAGCCTTGGGATCCATAACCTCATGGGATGACATGGAATCTTATTTTCAAGACAAGTACCAAAGCTACTATAGAGTGAGTGATAAGAAGGAAGAGTTGTTCAAAAGCCCTAGGAGAGGACCTAATCAATAGCATAACCTCTTACCACCTCCCCAGAATACTTAACAAACAAAGAAAGTTAATAAACCACAACTTCCTACTCAACCTTTTCCAAACCCAAAGAATAATCGTCAAAATTCCCTAGTGTATTCTACCGAATAGGATAAAGTTACTGGACTAAACACCATACATTGTGGAAAATTGTAATTGAGATCTAGAAAATCACTTTAGCCCCCAATCATTGTTGAGATAGTGGATGAACCTATTAAGCAATTTGTTGAGCCCACAAAAATAACTCCCATAACTACTGAACCAGCCCCATAAATTACTCAAGACAAAACCGTTCCCCTACCTCCAGCTGGAAATTTCAACCTACCTCAGGAAGGGGAGGATTAGTCTCCAACTGGAACTATGAACAATTCACTTGTCAAAAAACAAAACCCAAGTGCCTTTTTAAAAGCATCTTAAGCCAACCATTGTGAAAGATGCTTCAAAAATTCCTGCCTCCACCGAAACTACGTTGATACAGGAAGTCAAACAGTTGCAAATTGAGGTTCCCTTACTAAAAACCATCAAGGAGATTCCAGAGTTAAACCAACTAATCAAATAGTTGTGTATCAAGACCCCAGGAAGGAAACCAAAAAAATAAACACTATCCACATAAATGGTTATTTGGATGACTTCTTGGCTAGGAAGACTACTACTCCAATACATGATGATCTAGGTAGTCCACTGATAAATGTCACAATTAATGAAGTGGCAATACCTAATGCATTAGTCAATTTGGGAGCAACCATTAACATAATGATTGTTGATGTAATGGAAGAATTAGGGCTCACTAATTTATGCCCTACAACTATAGTCTTACAGATGGTGAATCAAGCTATAGCCATTCCCAAGGGTGTTTTTGAGATTTTTCTTCTCAAATTCGATGGATGGAAATATCCTATGGACTTTCAAGTTATCCTATAATCCTAGGGAGACCATTGCTAGCAATGGTTGGACCAAAATTGACTGTAGGGAGGGAGGAATGACCATTTCACATGGTCTGAATAGTAAAAATTTATTCTTGTATCCCCCCGCCAAGGCTGCTAAATTTAATAAAATATGGGTTGATGAACTAGAAGGCCCCAACGGACAGGAAAATTTAGCTTCATTGGCCATGGTAGTCATCAAACAACATGGTGAAGAATTGGAAGATGAATTAGAAAAAAATATGGAAAATCTGACCATGGATTCAAGTGATGAGGAAATGTTGGACGTAGAAGAAATATTAGGACAACCCATCAACATAGGAGACTCTGAATTTGATAGTACTAGTTTCATGGGGTTTCCTTGTCCTTTGGCGAATATCATTAAAAAAAAAAAACATTTCTTTGAGGATATTGCCAAAATTCATAAGACCATATACCTCATAGCTTCCCCCTTAACACTTTGACAAGACCTATGTATAATTTCACATATAATCATTCGGGTGTTAAATCCATTATGGTGCTACCACGAAAAACTCTAAACATTAACAATTGGTTGATCGAGCTGAAAAAATATAAATTTTTTGATGTATTAGTGAGTAGATATAAAGCCTTTGCTTGGGACTCCATATATATGAGTGGAATACACCCCAGTGTGTGCACCCATCATATCTACATTGAAAATTTTCGGCCCGTTTGCCAACCTCAAAGAAGACTCAATCCTACCTTGAAATATATTGTTAAAACCGAGGTTGAGAAGCTACTACAAGTGGGGTTTATTTATCCATTTCTTATAGAAAATGGGTTTCACTGCCAGTTGTGTTTCCAAAAAAAAATGGAAAGTGGAGAGTATGCATAGACTATAGGGAACTTAACAAGGCAACCCATAGAGATTATTTTCTGCTACCATTTGTAGACCCGGTTTTGGATAACTTGGCTAGGAGAAAATGTTTATCATTTATGGATGGATTTAGTGGGTACAAGTAGATATAGGTTGCAATAGAAGACCAGGATAAAATTACCTTTACATGTCCATGGGGGACATTTTCATATATGGTCCTTCCCTTTGGGTTGTGTAATGCTCCTGCAACGTTCTAGAGAGCCATCATGGCCATATTTGTTGAGCTAGTAAATGAATGCATTGAGGTATATATGGATGACTTCACTCTCTATGGTTCAACTTTTGATGAAGCTCTTCAAATCCTAGACAAGGTGCTGAGGTGATGTGAGGATTATCGTTTGTCCCTAAGCCACAAGAAATGTCTGATAATGGTAGAACAATGAATTGTGCTAGAACATCACATCTCTGTTGATGGAATAAAAGTTGACCCAAAGAAAATTGAATTGATACAACAATTGGTCACCCCAAAAACCCAAACTTATGTTAGAAGTTTCTTAGGGCATGTTGGATACTATAGAAGGTTTATAAAATACTTCAACAAAATTGTAGCTCCTATTTTTTCTCTTCTCCAAAAGAATGTGGAGTTTACATGGACACACGAGTGTCAGTCATCATTCAAAATTATTAAGGAGAAGCTTATCTCAGCTCCTATCCTTCGAGGACCTAGGTGGAATTTACCATTTCATATTTATGTTGATGCATATGAAAATGCTATTGGAGCGATCTTAGGACAAGAATATGAGAACAGAGGGAAGTATGCTATATACTTCATTACTAAGAATCTGACTCCAACTAAAATGAATTACACAATGCAGAAGGAATTCTTCATTGTAATTCATGCAATTAATAAATTTTGACACTACATCATAGGATATAAAGTAACAGTGTATATAGACCATTCAACCATAAAATACCTAATGAATAAACCTGTAGTGAATGGGAGGGTAATAAGATGGTTTCTACTTCAAGAATTCAACGTGACAATTGTTGACAAACCAAGAAAATTCAATGTAGTTGTGGATTTTTTGTCCCAAATTAAACAAGATGATGGTGAATGTGCTCTGGTGTAGGATGAGTTCCCATATGAGAATTTGTTTTCCATCTCTACTAAGACTCCCTAGTTTTCCAATATTGCTAATTATTTGGACACCTTAGAACTACCACTTGCTTTCACATCTAAAAAAAAGAAATGCCTTATAAGAGAGAGTGTCCCTTTCAAATAGATTAACGGGATCTTATTCAAATGCAAACCTATTATGGTTCTACGATGATGTGTTAGGGCAGATGAAACCTATAGTATCCTAAGATCTTGCCACAATGATCCCTCTGGAGGACATTATTCTGCAAAGAGAACCTCCCATAAGATCTTAGGTGTAGGGTACTACTGAACCTCTATGCACAAGGATGTCAAGAAATATTTCCACAATTGTGATGAATGTCAAAGGGTAGGGAGACCAACAAAGTCTAATGAAATGCCCCTTCAACTCCAAGTAGTCCTTGAACCATTTGAAAAATGGGGATTGAACTTTATTGGTCCAATAGATCCAACCTCACAAGGGAAGGAGTACATTTTGGTTCGTGCCGATTATCTAACTAAGTGGGTAGAATTTAAAGCTCTACAAGTTGTTAGGGAGGAGTAGATGGCTGATTTCCTCTATAATGAAATTTTCCTCCAATTTGGAGCTCCTAGGATGATTATTATAGACCAAGGTCCTCAATTCATGTCCAAGGTTCTATTGGCCTTCGCAGATCATTTCCAAGTGATTCATAAGAAATCATCACCCTATCACCCTCAGGAAAATGGTTAGGTGGAAGCTACAAACAGGGAGCTCAAAAAAATCTTGACAAAAATTGTGTCATTAGGAAGAAAATATTGGGCTAGGAGACTACCTGAAGTCATCTGGGCTTATAACATGACATGGAAGTCAACCATTAGATTTAGTCCATATGACCTAGTCTTTGGGAAGAAGCCTCTCTTGCCCATTTAAATTCAACTCCAAACATTGCAAACAACCATGGAGTTGGGAATAAATCTTAAATGTGCCCAGGTAGAAAGAGTCTTGTAGCTTAGTGAGTTGGATGAGCTTCTCTTGGAGGCTATCCATCAGACTAAACTAGTACAATAGCAAGGTAAGACCTAGCATGATAAATATATTAAGGAGAGAGAGTTTCAAAATGGGGATTGGTCCCTAATGTTTGACTCCAAATACAAATATCACCAAGGAAAACTCATAACTCACTGGATCAGACCATATGAAATTTTTGAAGTATTTTCAAATGGGTCGGTCCAGCTAAAACCCATCGCCAGTGACACCCAAACCCTCCTAGTCAATGGGCATTGACTATGCATCTACCATAAATCGGTCAATAAAAAGGAATTCACAAAAATGGTAGAGACACAGGGAGAAATCTGATGCATGCAGAGTCATTATAGTTTTAGTTTTGTTTACCTTAAAAATAAAAATGGGAAGCATGTGTATAATTTTCCTTTTAAATTATTTCTCTTGAAATTTTTCATCTCTTGGATTTGGCTAATTCTCGTTTTTGCTCTCGCAGGACTTCAATTTTCTTGAAAATAAATTATGACGCATCTTTTCGAGGTGCTCTGAAACTTGTAGTGGGGTTGTTGTGATGCTCTGGAGCCTGTTGGATTTGTTGCTCCCATGCTTCAAAACTCAAGCATGACTCAAATAGTGACATCTCACATTTTTCTCTTGTACTCTGGTAATCTCTCCTAGGTGCTCTGGAAAGTCAAGATCCAAGTTATACATTTTCCTTTCTTCTTTTGGTTGCAACTTTGAATGATGCTCCAAAAAATTTGTTGCTACATTTTGGCTGCATCCCTTACTGATGCTCTAGAATTTTTTTGATCTACTTCATCGACTGCATCTTTTGACGATGCTCCAAAAAATTTTGGTTGTTGCTCCGGCTGTATCTTTCAATGATGCTTCAAAAAAATTTGGTTTCTACTCTAATTGCATCTTTTGATGACACTCCAGGAACTTTTGGTTTTTTCTCTGGCTGCATCTTCTAACAATGCTTTGGAACTTTTTGTTACTCCATTTCGAGAGCATCCCCACTCAATGCTCCATAACCTTTCTACTACCATAGTTTGATAGAATCTCCACTGATGCTCTAGAACTTATTCCAATTCATTTTCTGGCCACTTCTTCCATTGATGCTTCAAAAATTTATAAATTACCATTTTGTTCCAATGCTTTTCTCTGCTCAAGTTTCACACATGCTCATCCCCTAATTTTTGTTAACTTGTAATTCATGCCATATATTTCCACTTCACTTGATAATATCAAATCCTCTCATAATAAATGAAATCACTATGACAATATTTTCATCATAATGAATTTTGTCAGCTCATCCATCTCATAATAAAGGTCATTGCCACCCTCACCAATTGTACAGTTAATCTCTTACGTCAGCAAAGGTGAGTGAAATTCAAGTTAATGACAGGGTGTAAGGTAAGTACATTTTCGCTTAAAGTTAGCAATTATTTTGAATAAAGGTTAATTAATTTTCACAAGCCCTTTCCTTTCCTAATGTAGTAAATTATGACATTAAGTGATCGCTTGAAGTATGACTACACTTGCTCATTTTCCCCTACATAACTACCATAATTATACAAAAAACCTCAAGCAAGATGAATTAACTATTTCCCTCCATCGATTGTGTCGAAGTCATATTCTCTCTCTTCTGTAATACAAAGGATTTTTTAAGAATTCCTACATAATTTAAGGAAATAAATTGAGAGAAAAATGGGGGGAGCCAAGAAAAAGTCTGACCCAACTTCGGTAGAAAAATTGCTTGCCTTGGGGAATATTTCAAGCCTGTTTCAGAAAGTTGGGTGGCTCAAATTCATCAAAAAGTTTGAGGGATATTCAGAGCAGTTGGTGAAAGAATTTGTAGAGAACTTTGTAGATGGGAAAATAGTGGTACAAGGCAAGTGCTTCTGGGTAAGTACAAAGATCATCTCCCATCTCTCTGGTTTAGAAAATAAGGGTATTAATTTAATTGTGACACACAAATTACCTATCAAAAGATGGTAGAATTTTTTCATAGGGAGGGTGAGCCCCAACCTCTAGTAACCATCAATACAAGGGGACAAAATAAAGGATTTCAAAGAATGTATAGCTGAACCATGGAGAACTTTTGTAGCATGGATAATTAAGTACTTCACTTGTTAAGGGGAAATAGCTACTGGAGTAGGGCCTCCTTTTTGATTGATGACCCATTTGTGCCATGGCGTTGAAGAACCTAATCTTAGGGTTAATGTCCCTAAATTTTTGTGTGATTTGGTTATTAGGATGATATAAAGGTATAAGGTTTGTACTGGGCCACTTAAGCATCATGGCCTAATTCAATTAATTTTTAAGTACCATTTCCACAACAAACCAAAGGAGAAATGGCATAAATTTCTTCAAAAAATTGAAAGTGAGGAGTCTGATAAATAGATCGAAGAAGGGGAGTCATCAAAACAAGTGGGGAAGTCTACACGGGAACCCTCCTCTAAGGCTCTTGATGCTCCTGAACTTCATTAGGCCTCAATTGCTCCCAATGACAATGGGCATGAAATCTTTCCTAATGTCTCTAGGACTTCAGAACAACCAAATGTAGAAGTTATACATTTTGAAGAGGAACCTCCTCGCAAGAGGAAGAAGTAGACTAAAAATACCTCTTAGATAACCCCTCCTCTGCGGAGAAGCAAATGATTATCTACTGATTCTAGTGAGAATGTGCCCCTTGAGGTATTGAATGCCCCTAAAAAGAGAAAATCAAGAACTATAGATCAAATTGTGGATATTGATACCCCATTTGGTAATGGGGAAATAAGAGTAAGTGAATAGGGGTTTGACCAATCTCCTCGGGTGGAAGTGGAGAATTTTTCATCCTTAGAGAAGAAAGAAGAGGAAGGGGAACAATCACCCCATGTTGCAGACATTAACAATGAAACTATAAGGAATTTTTTTTCCTTTTTTGATAAACTTGTTGAGTCTAGTTCATTTGATGTCCTTGATAAATAAAATGTAAAATATGTTGAAGATGATGTAAATATGGAAAAACCCAAATTGCCTTTTTCTAGTAGCACTGTAGATGAAGAATTTGAGCAAAGAAAGGTAGAATTAGAAAAATTGAATGGAAAAATTATTGAGTTAAAAACTCAATTACAAGGAAATAACGAGCATATAAATCAACAAGAAGAAGAACTTGAGGCACATAGTGCAATCATATAGAAAAGGGATAAGGAAATTGTGAATTTAAAAATGCAAATTGAACAAAGAGACAAAATGTATGAACAAATACAATTTTAAATCCAGCAAGGAGATGACAAAAATAAAAAATATATGTCTAATTTTTTTTGAAGAGATGAAGAGATTAAGAAGTTAACCAACAATTTTATGCAGTTATTTTCTGCTTTTGAAGAGAGAAACAAATAGAAAATTGAATTGAATGATTCTACAAGTAGAATTGTGGAATTAGAGCAAGACCTACAAGAAAGAAACACTCAACCTATCATGGAATCCAAGGAAATATAAACTGAGCCAGTTATGAAAAATGGTTTCAGATGAGAATAACTCCATTACTCATGAAGTGGATAGAAAGGTGTTACTTTCTAAAAGAAATGGCTAAAGATAATGCTTGGTTAAAAAAGGAGTTGGTTTTGCTAAAAGATTCATTTGACAAGGTTTACAGAGCTAAACAAGATGCTTTCCAAATTGGTGAGTTATTGTTGACTTGTAGAAGACCATCTAGATTATATGCAATGTTTCTTAATGAACAAATTATGAGATGGAAATTGCTCCAAATTTACAATAATCAACCATATAACCCTGATGAAAAAGAATTTATCAAAATATTTGTTGAATCAACTCCTAAACAACAAGATATATGTTGTGCGAATTCTTTGTCCATAATGTACTTGTAGAAGAATGTACAAATTTTTATGTTAATTTCTTTGTTAGGGAAGTACAATTGAGATCATTTCTCTCAACCATGCGAAATCAAATTCAATGGCAAGAAAGATCAAAAGAATATCTCTAGGCAAAGAGAACTGTTGGGTTAAAGATGAGATATCCACACAGAAAACCTTTTGCCTTCAAGGCACAATTTTTGGGTTTTAAGTTAAAGGAGGTTATAAAAACTAAGTATAACAAAAATATTCGACTGTGCTATGACCATTTCCAGGAATAGTGGCCAAATCTTATAGAGAAAGCCTGGCATGAGTGTGAGGAAAGGTATACCGCTCTTCCCATGTACCTCAAAAACAATGAGATAATATCAACCCTTAACATCAAGTGGTCATATAGAAGAGTTGTGGCACTAGCTGACATTCTTGCACAGTTGAAGATTGATTGGATTGGTATGAGGTACATACCTCCTTTTTTTCTTTCACCACCTCTTGCCTTATATGTTAACACAGATCAGAGTGATGACAATTTTCAAAGATGGAAAACAAGTATTACTCTTCCTTAGGATTTTCTAAGTGAACCAGAGGACTTTGAAAGAGAGGAAAATGAGGAGTATGATCTCTGTGCTAAGTGCGAAGAGAAAAATGGGAATAAAGGAAATGCAAGATAAGGCCCACAACATAGAGAAGGAAGACCTACTCAAGCTTAAGAAGGGGAGGAAATGATGAGGTAAAAATAACCTCATCGATAAAAATGAATAAATACCCTTCCCTCTACTTTTCCAACCCCTCTACTCTACTAATTAGTTATCTTTAGGATTAATAAACACTTTATTTTTAAGAAAATTGTATAAACTTTATTTCTTGAAATTACTTGGAATTAACTAACCCATGTTGACTTAATAGTTTAGATTTTGTTGAAATAAAGAAATTTCTTATCAATAAATCGGTCATCATGCCTAGCTGGAAAGAATTCAACATAGAAGACTCAACACTAAAGACACAACGCTGACTCCATAAAGTTGAAGATAGGCATCAAAATTTTAGGCGTCAAAATTCTAGAGCATTTAATGCATCGAGCTTTTATAGTGTTTCGTTATTTTTTGTTAAAAGACTTATGGTTCATTACGCGCTTGTTTAATGTTTTTATGTATGGAATTAAAGTTTGTTAGTCTGCTTGGATCAGTTACAGAATTTTTCAAATGTGTTTTCCACCAACTAAAATTTAGCATTCTTGTAAACATTTTTTGTATAAATATGTAATTCTCAGAAATGAAAAAGAAAACTAGAGAATATCGTTATGTTTCCATAATGATATCTGGGCTATGTTTTTGTATTGCTCTCTTAATATGAATAAAGCGAATCTTATTTACCTTATTATGTTTTGTTAAGTGTTGAGAATGGAATTTTTTTGGATGGAGTAATTTTGGAGTTATCAGTTTATGTGACTTGAGTTAGATACAAAGGAACCCGCGATCTGGCCACTCGAGGGATTGTAGGAATAGATAGATAAGTATTTTTACTTTTAGAGTTTTGTTGTTTCTGTTCTATAAATGATAAAGTGTGAAGTCGAGTCTCTTTTCAAGTTTGTTAATTAAAGTTCTGGTACACCTCCTCACTGTTTAAGTTTCAATTTGTAGACATGGAAAATGTACAATTTCATTTTGGCACGCTTGATCCTAATCACTAACATCATTTCCTCTGGAATCACACTCTCAACATTTCATCGTAATTCTATCTCTTAATCTAATGAATCGCTATTCATCTAATTCGGTCTATCACCTCCTTTGATTAAACTAATCAATTTAATTTAATTAACCTTACATTTCTGTTTAATTAAATAAATCATTTTATTTGATTAAATTCTCTAAAGTCATCTTATTGAATTAAATAAATTAAACCTTATTTGATTTAATCTAATATTTCCCTCCTTAGTTAAATAAATCAGATCATTTATTTAATTGAATCACTTCCTCTCAATTTTGATTTAAATCAATTCATAAATTTAAGTCTAAATTGTCACATCTCCTAATTCTTCATTAAATTAATCAAAACCATGATTATGTTAATCCCTCTCATTAAAATCCTCTAGAGAATGCAAGTTGCATAATAAATCAATTACTTTGATTTATTAATTCATCTATTTTCCCTCACATGACATCAAAAAGGCTAAGTGGACTTGGTCCTTCCAACAAGGCATTTAAGGCCTCTTACATGTCCTTGGCCTTGAGCCAAGTGACATTAACTCCATTTCTCTTCCCTCTTCAACAAGTCATTTCACAATTTCAAATTCAAACTAAATGCATTTATTGGCACTTTGGCCAAAATGTGCACAACCACTAACCATTCAAATCATGACATGTGGCATTCAACCATTGGATTGAAAGTTAGTCCCACATTGCTCAAATATTACTTTCTCTTCCAAATTGAAAGTTATAAATTGGAGGCTTCTCTCCTCATTTCTCATCCACAATTGCATGCAAAGTTACTCTCTTCACATTGAGAGCTAATTTTGTCCATTTCACCCAACTTATCACCATTTTCGCAATTTGTAACAAGGTTATGCTCAAATATCTTTGGAGATTTGACAATTTCTCAATCACTCAACATTGCAACTTAGGAATTGGGAAAGGGCCAATTGCAACACTTCATTGGCACCAATTCCCCCATGGGATCACTAATCTATTAGCTTAATTAGGATTTAACTTCATTTCTTGTATTGTGTTCTTCATTTCCTAAATTTAGTTTGAATAGATGGATTTCATGGGGAATCCCTCATGTTTGCATGCATTTGATCTAACAACCTAACATGTTTGTTGCTCTTGTGCATTTGCAAGTTTAGGGGTTCACATTTTGGCAGTAGAAGGAGGGTAGAATCAAGAAATTAATCACGTTTTTTAAAATTTTGGAATTTTTTCTAACATTTTCCTACAGGTCATAGGAATATAGCTGTGCGGCATCATATTGAGCCACCTTGATAGGTGTGGCACAATACTTCACCGCTTTTAGGGAAGTGGTGCCATACTGAACTGCGTAAAGTTTTTAAACCTTGCCGCTTTTCTATTCTCGCCTGTCATTTTTTCAAATTTCCTAACTCTACTGCATTCATTTCTGTGGTGTATAGTGCACTGCGTTCAACACCATGGTGCCATATCGCACCGCATTTCATCCAAACTCCACCTCTCCTGCTTTCTCGCTGAAAAAATTGAAATTTTAAGCAGGGTCGCTTCCAAACTGCACCGCTTACCTATATCACTCCACTTATTCACCCTTTATTTCTGTAGAGCACCACCCACAATCAACCACATGGTGCTATATAGCACCGCTTTTACCAAAATTGTGCCACTTTTACAAACTGCATCGCGGAAAAATTGTGAGGTCTAAAATTGACATGTGCTTTTTAAGTTTTGGATTTTTTAATTCCTAAACTTGTTTGTTGTATTTTTGCTCTCTGGTTTTCTGTCATTTTGCAGGTTGGAAGCTCATCATGACCTCATACTCATCATACAAAAAAGTGTTTTTAAACACTAAAGTGTTCTTCAACACTTTTGAGGGATTTTAAAATTCTACTTGTTAAGAGAAATTTGTTAATATCTTTGGCCTTAGAAACACTAGATTTACTTTGGGTTTAAAAAGAACAAGCAAATTTATTTTTCTAAGCAAAGTAGGAGATTCATTATGACACCATGCTCATTTTGTACAAAGTGTTCTTAAACACTAAAGTGTTCTTCAACACTCTTTAAGGATTTTTAGATTCTTGTTTAAAAGGAATTTGTTAATTTCATTTGCCTTAGGAACACTAAACTTCTTTTGGGCTCTAAAATAAACAATCAAATTTATTTTTAAAAGTTGCCAAGGGGCTAAAAAGAACCTTAGACAAAAATACTAGATTTTGTTCAAAGGATAAAAAAATTGAACAAAGCAATCTCACATTTCCTTTGGTGCTTAAAAAGAATTCATTATTGCTTTGAGGGATTTAAAACGAACATGTGTTCTTTATGTCTTGCAATCGTTTTTTCAAAGTAGTGTCATTTGAAAAGGCGTATGTGCTTCTCTCGCGCTTCACAACGATCTTGAGAATCAAAAGTCTTTTTGGTGACACTAAGTTGCATAAAATATTACCTCCACATTTCAATTTGGGTACCTAACAATTGAACAAAACATGCGAGTGTGAGTGAACTTGTTGCGAGTGTTCTCCCTTTGTTTCTAAACAAAGGTTGATCTAACTACGGATAAGTTTATTTGCTATTGTTTATCCTAGTGGGCCTGCCTTGTGGGAAAAATTAATCACCCAAGGGAATGACCCAATGGGGAACACGCTAAAGCCAAGCGACTTCCAACTGGTATAGAAGTGTGGATTCTTGAGGAAAGTTCAAGAATCACGAGGATTATTCTAATGAGATGGACAGAAATGGATTCTCGCCAATGTTGGATAATCCCCCATGAATAGAATCCCTAAATTAAAACCCTTTGTTTAGAAAAAGGCCAAAACCTTATCTATTTTTTTGGTGCAAAAGATCACGTCCTTTAAAGCCGCCCCACGTTATACATGTGGTTTTGTTGTGGAGATGGAAAGTATGCCATTGGAGATTCATGGGTACTAATGCTTGGCTGACCCGAGAATTGTGTGTCATGGAGTGGAGCTAGTCTGGTCAAGCACTTAGCCATTCGCACAAAATATGTGCAGCTAGATTCGTCCAAGTGGGAACCTAACAGAATATTGTCTCATCATCCTAGGGTTTTTAAGAATTGCTTGGAAATATACATTGCTTGGTTCTCGAAAACATTTTCAAAACAAACATTCACAAGACCTCCAAATTTCAAACCCCTTTTAGGAAACAAATACCTTTGACAAGTTTAGGCACTCTTTCTTTCCCTAGGGATCATATCCTTAGAGGTTTCTAAGTGCTTGGATTCTATCATCATTTGTTTTTGATAAGGTTAAACATAGGTAACTTTTTCCCTATTTTCCTTGATTCCCACAGAATGGACCTTGTGGGATGAGAAAGAAAGTGGGAAATTAGACATATAGTTTGAAAAAAAAAGAATTCATTAAAGCCAAAATAAAAGGACAAATTGAACCTCATATGTGTTGTTCCAAATGATTTCCCGAAAGGTCAAGATCCAAAACTATGGTTCAAAAGGATAAGTCTAAAATCCCATGAACAATGCCTTGAAATTCTCCTTGAAGTTAGAGAAAGACTAGTATGCAACTTCTATAGAAATTCTTCAAGGAATAATCCAACTTTGTATGTGTTCTACTATCAAGAAAATCCCGAACTCTTTGAAAGGTTTGATTTCCTCACATAGGAAGTCTAGCGTGTTCTTCAACACCGAGGTCTTGTAAAGAGAGTTGTGTCTAGGTTCAAGTCTAGGGTCAAAGTTGTCATCCTCATCCATCTCTCCATCAAACCAAATCTCATTACATCAACAAACTTCTTGAGAACTCTAGAAAAAATCACTCATGCTAAACTTAAAGGACTAAACCAACATCACCCTATCTTGGCTTAACACACCTAGCCAAAATAGTCAAAAATCTTGGACGAATTTACCTCTAGGATAACACAACTTCCTAAGGTCTACTAGTTCACAATCACATTGGCTTAACATACTTAGCCAATTCGCTCACTTGTGCAAGTTCCCCTAGGATAACACAACTTCCTAGGGACTACAACTTCACTACAATCTTGTTTGAATCAATACACATAGTCAAACCATCATTATCAATCTAAGTCCTAAACAAGTTTATCATAACCCTTCAAAATATCTCCAAAAGGTTTCACTCACTTGCTTCATCCATTTATCCCATCATCATTACCACCCTCTTTGATCTTTGGATTCCCTAGTTCTTCTCTTTTGAGCCTAAAAGGTTAGGATCAAATGATCCCTATTTTTTATGGTTCAAACAAGATTGCAATACAAGAAGAACATGGAAAATATCAGTGAAATATCAACTTCCGTTGACATGGGTCGGGTAACCTCTGAAATAAACCTTGCGGGATCAAACAATGCCCCAAGTAACTCTTCTTTGCCATCACAAAATCCTCAAGAGGAGAGTTATGAAGTGGCTATCGCAAACGAAGACATGGGGATGACACAATATGAAATGATGAAAATGGTTCAAAATCCAGAGAACCACAAAATTATTAGTGCCATGTTCAAATACTTAAGCACGTTAGCGGAAGGAGGGGTACAATTCCCTTCCAACCTTGACGCAAGCACTAGTATGGATATGCCTCTTACAAACACATCCCCAATGTCAAATGTCAATCAAGAAATACCTCACATCACGCTAGCCATCACACCAACCTCACCAATTGTGAACAAAGGAAGTGCTATGTTTCAAGAGTTACGACAACATCGCCTTGTGACCAACAAAGAGGTGGCTATCACTACCACACCGAATAATTCTATCTCGGTAAATCCATTACACCCATACATCCCACTCACATTCCACAATCTCACTAGTTCATCTTTATTCCATGCCTCACCAGCCTGTCAAACAAACATGCAAACTTCTCTACCACAAGGAGAAGGTGGTTTTTTTGGAACAACGGATGTTGCTAATCCTTTTTCTTTCCAAGGTAGCATACCATCTCTTCCCCCATTTCCATTCAGAACCACATCACCTCTCGAATTGGGGTTTCCTCCCCTAAACATCAATAGTTTCTCAAAACAGGGCAATGTGAACATCACATTGAATTCCCTCTTTTTTCCCGCAACATCACAGCAACAAGTAGCAACCATTCAATCCACTACAACAAATGCATCAATTGGTCCTCATATATCCCAAAGTATACCCTCTCAAGGACTGAGCATCTCCACCACCCCTCCAACAATCCAAATCCCAACTACCACCATAACCCTCTCACCTATCACAATGGTTGGCATCATTCTTGTTCCACCACCAATCCCACCGAAGGCCAACATGGTAAATTCATTCACCACCCTAATTCAAACCCTTCAAAAGGCCAACCAACAAAGAGTACTCAAACAAAAGCAACAAGCTCAAGCTCAAGCTCAAGCTCAAGCCCAAGCACAAGTGCAAGCTCAAGCTTAGGCCCAAGTGCAAGCCCAAGTACTAGCTCAAGCTCAAGCACAAGCCTAGCAATAGGCAGGAGCACAATACCAAGCGCAACTACAAGCAATTCATCTGCAAGCATACCAACAAGCCCTGCAAGACTTTTAGGCACAAAAACAAGCTAAACAACAAGCTTTGTTGGCACAACAGCAGCTCGATGAACAAAAAGCTTTGTTGGTGTAACAAAAGCTAGACCAACAGTAAGCTTTGCTAGCACAACAACAACTTGACAACCAATAGGATTCATGGGAACAACAACAACAAGATCAACAAGAAGCGTTGTTGACACAAATGCAGGCATACCAAAAGGCTTTGAACGCATAGCAGAGTTTGCACAAAATTCCCACTAGTACTCCTCCCACCCATGAAACACCTCAAACACCTCACAACTCATTCATTCCACCTCCCGACCCAAGCAAAGATGTCGCAACACAAATCAAACTACTCTCATAGCAAGTGTTGGAATTACAAGCAGGAAAAACAACAAGAACACCAAGCAACTTGTGCCCTTATCCTTTCGACAAAAGTCTCACCATGATATCATTCCCAAAGGGATTCAAGATCCCCAAATTTGACAAGTATAATGGAATAGGAAACCCTGAAAACCACGTCAGAGAATTTTAGGTGCATTGCATGGAAGTTGCATACGATGAAACTTATCTAGTATGACTCTTCCCTTGTAGTCTGACTCGTCCAGCCATGGAATGGTTTTCTCGCCTACCCATGGGCATTAAAAAATTCAAGGAAATCGTGGAAGCTTTCCTTAAGAATTATGCTTTCAACATGGGTGCGGATGTTAGTTTGGAAGAACTATCAACACTCAAACAAAGAAAAGGAGAGCTATTCACATCCTTCTTGCAAAGATGGTGATCCAAGGCTAATCAAAGCAAGTGGACCATGTTAGAAGAACAAAAATTTTGCACCATCATATCCAATCTAGATGAAAAATTGGCCTTCTACTTGAAAATACAATGCATCACATCCTATGATCAACTGATCCCAAAGGCACTCAACATCGAAAGAGCCCTTACTGCGCAAGGAGGCACGTTAACATTCACTCCACCATAGGATAACTGCCCATCCAACAACTATAATGATAAACCTTGAACATTATCGAGGAAAAAAAATATCACAAACGATGACGTGGTCGATGCTAAAGTGGTCATCAGTTCCCCTAAGAAAAACATACAAACCCATCATCAACCGCAAAATCATAATTGTAACAATGTGCAGACTAATGTGGTAGTAGCACAACAACAACCAACACCCACCAATTAAATCAATAACTTGTGTAATCAAGGAGGACCACCTCCTCGAGGAAAATATTCTCCCAAGAGGAAGTTCACAGCTCTTAGTGAATCTATTGAGTCCATCATGAAGAAATTGGTGGAGGAAAACCTGATCAAAATCTCTAACTCTGAGCAATATGCAGAACCCATGACCAAACCGCCATGGTATAACAAAAATCTCCTTTGTGACTTTCACAAGATCAAAGGACATACCACCACCAATTGCATGAGGCTGAAAAACATCATCCAAGACCTCATCGAGGATAAGATCATCAATATCAAACAGCCATCCTGAAACCAAGACTTAAAAATATCCATGAATCCGATGCCAAACCACAACCAAGGTAGCAATCAAGGAAATAATCAAGGGAACAATGAGGGCAAGCAAAAATATGCTAGTGCTAGTCTAGTGTATGAGGAGATAGTCAAATGTGTCGATGAAATGGTCACAGTCCTAAATGTCAAAGGAGCCAACAATGACTATGGAGTTACCACACGTGGCAGAAAGGTTACCATTGTCGGGGCACCAGCTAAGACCCCCATTTCTAATACAAAATCTATCCCCTATGAATACAATGTCATTGACTAGTTAAAGAGAACCCCCACCCAAATCTCCATCATGGAACTATTGAAAATTTCCACCGCCCATAGGAAGATCCTTGATAAAGCATTAGCTGTATCCACCGTCTCTGCCACCCTTGACACATAATAGTTACAGACTATGGTGGGTAACATTGTTACCCCAAATCTCATTACATTCTTTGACCAAGATTTCCCCCCACAACCATCTCATAACCATGCACTTCACCTTCAAGTTCTCATCCATAAAAAGAAAGTCAAAAGAGTCCTGGTGGATGGAGATGCAGGTCTTAACATATGTTCTCTAAAGCTCATAAAGAAATTAGGATTCACTGAGGATTCCATTAATAAGAACAAAAGCATCACAATAAGGGTGTATGATGACCAAGAAAGACTGTCTCAAGGCACTATCAAAATCCCCATCCAAGTGGAACCGAAAACTATGGAGACCACTTGTCAGTTCCTCGACCTTGACCTACCATATAATATCCTCCTTGGATGCCTGTGGATCCATGGAATGAAGGTGGTGGCCTCGACATATCATCAATGTATCAAATTCTCACATCAGAATGAGAAGGTCACTATATATGGGGATCCTGAACCTTTCGCCTACTGCAAAAACTTGGAAGCCAAGTTTTATAAAATCCCCCAAGTACCAAAAAATGATGAAGGCCCATCCACGTCATACATAGACCCAACCAACCTCGCCTCCACTTCTGTGACAGAGACACCCGCCATCCCTGACATATCTGAAATCAAAAACATGATTCAGGACAATGGATGCAATGACTATAGAATGAAAAGGAATGCATTTGTTGTAGAAGAGTTCCCACAATCTCCTAGGTCGCATGGACAACCTCAGCCAGCTGAAACACCTGTCCACACTGTTAGGGAAAATCTTTCTAGATTCCGCCGTTGGGGGGATCTCAGTCAAGAAAATGTGGATGAGGGAGACATATGAAACACATTATACCAAGATGAAAGGCCCATCCCCACCCTATCAATGGATGAAACTAACAGAAGGTTGCAAATGATGTTTGGTATGGGCTATAACAGGAACGAAAGCTTTGGAAGAAACAATGATGGACAGATGAAGCCCATCATTGTAGAAAGAAGAATGTGGAACCTTGGCCTTGGGTATACTCCTCTGAGTATAACCATTCATGGCAGAGGTACTCCCAATAGGGCAATCAGGTCCTCTCCTCAAGTAAGAGCAACTACTCCTAGAACACCTATATGCCTAGGTATCCCACTTGATAACTTCACCTTTGATGTCACCGATTTTTGTGCCAATAGTGACGATGATGATACCATAGCTGGTCTCCCTAGGCTCTTTGAATATTCCACCTTGTTAATTATTAGTGCCTCCCCAGGTGATTCAAACCAACAAATCCACCAAATCACCTTAGTACACTTGCAACTCATCAATCACGATCAACGGGGATTGCCAATTCTAGACTCATTCAAAAATGATGAGGCGCTCTCAGAATTCATGGAACTAAGGGATATGGTTCCATGTGGGGATCACAAGGTAGGTTTCAACATCACATTAGACACCCAAGCATACTATGGGGAGACGATTGATTCCTTCAGTTGCAAAAGGAAAATATCGAGAATAAGCTCAGGGTTATTGAGTGAAAACCACACTGTGGCAATCTCTAATAACAAAAAAGTAAAAATAAAGGATGCATCCAATGGTGAAAACCTCTCTGAGGCACCAGAGGGTGAAGGATTCAATCTCCCCCATATTTCTCTACATCAAGAAAATTCAATAGTCCTGGCAGAGCAGTGCAACCCTACCAATTTGGAAACAGAAATAGAACCACAAATCACTTACTACACCGAGTCTCTCCTGGTAGAGGAACAAGAACTATTAATAGCATTCCTGAAAGAAAGACAGGTAAAATTTTCATGGACCTATGCTGACATGCCAGGTCTAGATTGTGAGGTGGTGGTTCATCATTTGGTTGTTTACCCTGGAGTGAAATCAGTGAGACAAAAGTTGAGGAAAATGCACCCGCAAATAGCCCTGCTCGTCAAGATTGAATTACAGAAGCTCCTAGATGTTGGCTTCATACGCTCGATTGGCTATTCAGAGTGGGTATCTAACCTTGTGCCAATCTCAAAATCGAATGGGGGCATCCACATCTGCATGGACTTTAGAGATCTAAACAAAGCATGTCCTAAGGATTATTTTCCACTACCCAACTTTGACATGATAGTGGACATGACAGCTAGACATGAGATGCTATCCCTAATGGATGGATTCTCAAGGTACAACCAAATCATGATCGCAAAAGAGGACCAACGTAAGACAACCTTTACATGTCCTTGGGGCACCTACTGCTGGAATGTGATGCCATTTGGGTTAAAGAATGTAGGAGCTACATACCAAAGAGCCATGACACTGATTTTCCACGACATGATCCACAAAATTGTCGAAGACTATGTGGATGAAATATTGGCCAAATCAAAGAAGAGACAAGATCACATAGCAAATCTAAGTACAATCTTTGATAGGCTAGAATGATACAAGGTCAGACTCAACCCAAATAAGTGTGTCTTTGGGGTACAATCAAGAAAGCTGCTAGGGTACATAGTTTCGATGAGAGGGATAGAAGAGGATCCCGCAAAGGTAAAATAAATCCTTGATATGGGAGCACCAAGAACACTAAAGCAACTCAGAGGATTACAAGGTAGACTCTAGTCCATTCAAAGATTCATAGCACAACTGGCAGATAAGCAGATTGCCTATTCACACCTACTCCACAAGGGAGTAGCATTGAGGTGGGATGACAAGTGTGAACAAGTATTCAACAAAATCAAAGAATATCTACTTACAGTACCTATGTTGATGCCACTGATCGTAGGGAAACCATTGATTCTATACATCTTAGCAACGACAGTCACCCTTGGTGCCCTTTTAGCCCAACATGATGAAAAGGGAACCGAGCGGGCCATTTACTATATTAGTAGAGCAATGGTGGGGCATGAGCTCAATTACAAATCGATAGAAAAAGCTTGCCTAGCAGTGGTGTTTGCAGCCCAAAAATTTAGACACTACATGCTAGCTCATCAAATTAAGCTAATTGCCAAGATAGACCCCCTCAAATATCTATTGTCAAAAGCAATGCTTATAGGCAGTATGGCTAAATGGGTGATGATACTATCTGAACATGATATTGAGTATGTCGAGCGAAAGGTGATCAAAGGACAAGTTATTGCGGACCAGCTAGCAAAAGCTCCCCTCTACACACACAACCTGCTCATATTAGAATTTCCAAATGAGTCCCTTTTCAGTCTCAGTGCAGCCGACCACTGGAAACTATACTTTGATGGCTCCCACACGCAACTTGGATCAGGAGCCAGTGTGTTCTTCATCACCTCCTAGAGGGACTGTATATCGAGATCTTACAAGTTGGCATTCCCCTATACAAACAACATTGCAAAATATGAGGCTTTAACCATAGGTCTCAAAATTGTGGCATAGTGGCGAATCATGGCATTAAAGGTCTATGGAGACTCACAGCTTATCATTAGCCAAGTCAACAAAAAATACCAAACTAAAGATGATAAGCTTGCACCATACAAAAAGGTAGTGGAAAGCCTTAAGGAATCATTTATCGACATCACCTTTGAGAAAATACCAAGGGAAAATAACAAAGCAGTAGATGCAATGACAACAATTGGATCTTTGTTAGATATCCCTCACAATGTCTCGAAACATGAATTCCTCGTACCAAATTTCGAGGTACCAGAATCAAAATATGCGTGTGAACTTGCTGGTCCTAGTGATCTTTGGTATCATGACATTTACACCTACCTAAAATTAGGAATCCTCCCAGCTGATATTACCCCGAACCTAAAGCGAACCTTTGTCAAAAGGTCCTTACGATTTGTCATCCTAGGAGAAACCCTCTTCCATAGAAGTATTGATGGAGCCCTGTTACGTTGCTTAAAACTTGAGGAGGCCTTGACTGTTTTAACTAAGGTACACAATGGCACTTGCGGTTCGCATTAGAGTGGTATGACCTTTGCTAAGAAGTAGTTGAGAACCAGGTACTATTGGCTAACAATGGAAAAAGAGGTACATGACTTTTTTAGAAGGTGTCTACGGTGCCAACAACATGGAGACCTCATTCATGCACCATCTCAAGAATTACATCCTATTGTTACACCTTGGCCCTTTTCCCAATGGGGGCTCAATCTCATAGGTAAAATCTCACCCACCTCATCCCATGGCCACAAATTCATTATCACTGCCACCAAATATATCACAAATTGGGTCGAAGCAATTCCCATGACTTACATCACGGGTAAAAAGATATCTAAGTTCATCCTAAACTACCTCATCTGCCGATATGGTGTTCCCCATTCCATTATCTCTGATAACGAGACACCTTTCAAGAATCAGGATGTCCATGACTTGTTTGAAAAATTCAAAATCCAACACTGCTTTTCCACCCCATACTACCCACAAGGTAATGGCCAAGCAGAAGGTACCAACAAAACTATCGTAAAGATCCTTAAGAAAACAGTCAATGACTCTGGTCATGACTAACATTTGTAGCTAAACCCCACCTTATGGGCCTACCACACCAAAATCCACATGCCAATAGGCACCACCCCATTTTCCCTGGTCTACAGATCAAAAGCCATACTTCCAATTGAGATCGAGATCCTGTCCTTGAGAATATATTTGCAAAACCTCATCACGGATGAGGAATACAAGGTCACAATACTGAATGAGCCGGAGCTACTAGATGAATGATGCATGGATGCCCTAAATCATCTACAGATCTACCAAAATCACCTGAAACAGAGCTACAACAAGAAGATCAGGCAACACATCTTCCAATTTGGTGACCTTGTGCTAAAAGAGAATGAAAAGAATGTACCAAACCCAGATAGCAAAGGAAAATTTGAGCCTAATTGGCTGGGACCTTTCATCATCACCGCAAGCTATAAATCAAGAGCATATCAGTTATCAACACTAGAAGGTGAACCTCTGCAGGATTCCATGAATAGATCTCACCTCAAAAAGTTTTATGCCTAAAAAATTATAAGGTATAAAAACAGAAAATACATAAATTTTTTGAAAAAGTCCTGAAAAAATGGTTACCTTGATGAAAACCTAGCAAACAAGCATCTTGGTGACAAAAAAAAAATCTAAAATCCAAAAAAATCAGAAAAAGGATTGAAAATAGTAAAGAGAAAAATCGTCCTCTAGTGAAAACCACTTCAATGGTGCTCTGGACAAGTACCTTGGTGAAAACCTAGCAAACAAGTGCCAAGCATAAATAAAGCACTCTCTATCCACTAGGATCTGCATGACTCACTCATCCATTCCATCACATTTCATTAATCATCCATCCACCCATCCGCTCGCATCCATACCATAGCCTAAGCTGATGCCCATATCACATTCCACTATAGCGCTAGTTGGCATTTTCCTAAGGTTAGTTCATCCTACCTTTATCAAAGTCTTGTCAGTTTTTCACCTTGTCAAACTACATTGTCTCTGAGCTTGAATGTAGGCAAGGTTGATATTTGATCATCCCCCGAGATAGTTAGGGTCAGTCCTTTAAGCAATAAAAGGGGCAATCCGTTTGTCCATCAAGTCAGTCTATCATCAATCAAACTACGTGGTCTCTGTGTGTATAACATAGGCAAGGCTTATCTATGGATCAACTCCTGAGACCCCTAAGATAGGTCTTTAAGTTAGTCCTTTTGTCGTAAAATGTAAAAATACCAAAAACAACCTCAAAATATCTGAAAATCCAAAATGGTGCACCCATTTCATCTTGCTTTCACCTATGATTTGTCATCACTCATAATAAAGTCAATCGTTGCCTTCACCCTTTGGTGCATCAGTCAGAAGCAAGTCTAGCAGGTTCAAAAGTGAACACCTAATCGTCAAAGTCTTGAAAGTCTAAATCAGTAAGCAAGCAAGTTGATCAGCTCGGAATATCGGTAGCTTATCACCCAAATCAGTCCCATCAAAACCCTGATCACAACATGTCCTAGGATGAAGCTTTCCTGTGATGGGCATAACCATCAGGTACCCCATAGTAGTTTAGCCTTGGCTAGCAGTATGAAGAACATTAGCTTGTTTGGTTTTCTTTATTTGGTATTTTATTGACTTATCTTATTTTGTGCTCATTCCAAGGACCTCTCGATGATGCTTGAATAAAACAGGTTTAGAGAGAAAGGAATGGGGCAAGGATTATTATCTTTTTTTATCTGTTGTGCTTGTTGATTACTCTTGTAAAATAATTTTGTCATGCGTACTTTGTTTTGTTTGTAGGGAGGATGTTTTAGGTGCCTTGTTGATCACATAAGAAGGATTTCCTTCTTATGTTTTGGCCTCAGATGTCTGGAATATCTGAATTGCATTTAGAATAAGGTTTCATTTGTCAAGTGTGAGCAAGATTACTCCTATCTATTTGAATAAATAAAGTCCATCACACTAGGTATCATGCCATCCTGGTCCTTTATAGCTTGATGCATCATACCTATGTGT
This sequence comes from Sequoiadendron giganteum, assembly GCA_007115665.2. NCBI lineage: Eukaryota > Viridiplantae > Streptophyta > Pinopsida > Cupressales > Cupressaceae > Sequoiadendron > Sequoiadendron giganteum. Next base: position 126,608,854 of record CM021104.1, read on the forward strand.
GCTATCAAACATAACATAATTGACCCTTTGAAAATCCCAACTCCTAGCAATGCAAATCACCATCACCATCCAAACTAACTCATTAATTCCAAATTCTTCCATCTTCCTTCCACACTAACATGGTATCATAATAGTAGTAAAAAATATCGCCAATGCATACATCTTGCATCCACGAGATCATTAGCATAAAAATCACATTGCATCATACCATTATCTTAAGTTATGAGGAATAATATAATTTTTTTATTTTAAGCATCTTAAGAAAGAATTACATCATACATAATCATTATGCATCCATTATCATTGGAATATCATTACACCATCATTAACATACATTAAATAGGATCATCCTTAAAAAGCATGAAAATATACAAAAAGAAATACATTCATCACATAAGAATAAGAATAGAAACATCTCATAGCATCACATCAAATTAGAATGCATTCATACATATCATAAAAGGGCGAATCATCTCATATATATATATCATCAAAAATTACACTGTTATGATACACATTGGATCAAGTGTACATCGAATACATGGCACAATAAGGCCAAAATAGTGTAGCCCATAAATCAAAAATGAAAAACTATCTGCGATCAAAAGGGGCTAGCCCTACTGGCTATTGCCCTCCCCCACCTGTCTGTCACCGTGATCCTCTGTTGGCCGCCTCCCTGTCTGCTGGGAAAAATCTAGCACTCTACTTGCTGATGGCACTGCTTGCCGATAGTGCTGTCGATAATACTCGGCCTCTCTGATAGCCTCTCTATACTCCCGAATGTCAACTGATCAGCCATGGGATGTGGAAGCTATGCTCTCTAACTATCTCTGTCGGCCAATCTCTTGATCCCTCTCGGATCATGCTTGATCTTTCTCAGCTGTGATTGTAGCAACCTGTTGTCGAGCCTCATCTCGCTCAGCTATCAAAACTTGTACCTAGCCATGCAGCTGCTGAATCAATGCATCACGGGGATTTGGCTGTCTCGGTGGCTGTGTTGTTGGTTGATGTTATGGTGCCACCTAGAGCTTCCCATTTGCTCCTGCTACCTACTATGCTCTATCTCTCGGAGGTGGTACGCCTCCCCGACTTCTGCCTGCTACCCTTCCTCTAGCCCTCCAATGTGGAAGCACTGTCCCAAGAACTATCAATCTCAGTGGAGGTCTAAACCATGCCCTATACGCTAGAGTCACCCCTGCATCTGTTGGCCCCTGAGCATATAACCACAACCGAGCCACTAACTATCTAAATGAGGACACTACCTCCTCTACTGGAATTGACTGCCCCCATGTTGTCTCCTTTACCATACGAGCAAAGAGGGCCATGTACTAATCATCAGGTATGTCCTGCACCTCATCAAACTATTTGGCTACCCTATTAGGAAGGTACCTCTCTACCATAGTGTGCTCTCGGCCCTGCATAAATCTGTCTTGATGAGCAAAGAAGAGTTGTTGCACATCATCATACCATGGATGTATACCTAGTGGGCTATACCATTTATACCCATGTGGGTAAAGTGAATCTCTACCCCACCATACTGCCACACCATGAGATCATCAATATCTATAGCAAATGGTGTCACAAGCGGGCGAAGCACTAGGATCTGCTCCCATGCCCAAATGTGTACAAGAGTCAACCCAACCCTAAGAGCCTGACCATCCAAATAGGAAAACTCATGCAAATCACGGTATAAAGAAGCCAACAATACTGGTCTCTAGGCAAAGCACACTCGACGAACGCACATCTGCTTCCACACCAATCCCCAACTTAGGCTGAAATATCGACCATGCCGATCAGGGGCGATGAGACCAGAAATGATAGCAGCCACAATCAGTTTGTAAGTAGGGGTTATACCCCGGTACTGCTCCAAATATATCTGACCATCGCAAAGGATGAGCTCACAACACCCATAACACCAAATCAGGCATCCCTACCCTCCTTTAGATCATAAATCACTTGGGCTCCATGAATGGGTAGTCGCAGGATGCGCCAAAAATCCTCAAGAGTAATGGTGGCCTCGCCAGTAGGAAGATGAAAGGATGGAATCTCATTGTGCCACAGCTCGGCCAAGACATGCATCATACCCAGATGTGCTCGAACAAGATGGACATATGCAACGTACCATAGACCAAGCATCCCAAGCTAATCCTGAAGGAATACGTGCATATCCTATAATCTCTCAAGTACTGGCCACTGGTGCTCCCTCGAATGAATGACCTCATGACTCTCTTGTGTAAGGAAAGAAGCCGCATCAGTTTCCCTAAAGAAAATTTTCTACCTGTAATGCATTTTCGCCTTACTGTTCTCAAAAGCGGCACAATTTGTATTGTTCCAAATTGCGCTGCGCGGTGGACTTTGGTACCCCAATTTGACAAACTGCGTCGTGCAATGCTATTTGTGCATGCTGTCGAGTTTGGTGATCGAAACCCTAAAAACCTAAACTGTGTCACGTGACGCTCTTTGCACAAGCGGTTCTATACAGGACTGTGCGACCCCAAATTTTCATTTTTCGCGGTGCTATGTTGTGTCACGCCACCTAGACCGAGCAAAAACCCTATTTAATGCATGAATAACGAGAAAAATAAAAGTCAAATAGAGGTACATACTATGGGTCCCATGATGACTGGTTGTTGATGTACTCGTACCCGCTTTGACACGTGTAGAGGAAGTTGTCATTGTGCCATCATGACCGGAACTCAAAGCTCAAGGTGTCATATTTTTCAAGGTTTAAGATTACAAATGTATTGAAAGTGACCCCTGAAGGTCTATTTAAGCTTGAAAATTAGGGTTTTTTGACCTAATTTGACCTTCCAACTAGGGTTTTGGTTCCCTGATCCCATTTTCATCTAGCTGAGGGCCGTGTTGCATCTTTTTTTGATGTCTTAACCTATTGTTTAGGCATTTTTGGGCACTGCTGGCCTGTTGAACACCTTGTCATTTTTTTTTCGCGAGATCATCCAAAAAAAAATCAAAATTTTCGTATGATCTCTCGAGGGGGCAATATCCAACATTATCCTTCTGCTGGGGCAGCAGTGGAGCATCTAAAAAATTCAAAAAAAAATTAAGCTTTTGATCATAGCAGTTTATTCTTTGAATCAATGCAACAAATACATTGCTTCAAAGAGGGGAAAAATGTAGACATGGAAAATTTACAATTTCATTTTGGCACGCTTGATCCCGATCACTAACACCATTTCCTTCATAATCACACTCTCAACATTTCATCGTAATTCTATCTCTTAATCTAATGAATCATTATTCATCTAATTAGTTCTATCACCTCCTTTGATTAAATTAATCAATTTAATTTAATTAACCTTACATTTTTGTTTAATTAAATAAATCATTTTATGTGATTAAATTCTCTAAAGACATCTTATTAAATTAAATAAATTAAACCTTATTTGATTTATATTTCCCTCCTTACTTAAATAAATCAAATCATTTATTTAATTGAATCACTTCCTCTCAATTTTGATTTAAATCAATTCATAAATTTAAGTCTAAATTGTCACATCTCCTAATTCTTCATTAAATTAATCAAAACCATGATTAAGTTAATCGCTCTCATTAAAATCCTCTAGAGAATGCAAGTTGCACAATAAATCAATTACTTTGATTTATTAATTCATCTATTTTCCCTCACATGGCATCAAAAAGGAATATTCCCTCATTTGAATTCCAAAAGGCTAAGTGGACTTGGTCCTTCCAACAAGGCATTTAAGGCCTCTTACATGTCCTTGGCCTTGAGCCAAGTGACATTAACTCCATTTCCCTTACCTCTTCAACAAGTCATTTCACAATTTCAAATTCAAACTAAATTCATTTATTGGCACTTTGGCCAAAATGTGCACAACCACTAACCATTCAAATCATGACATGTGGCATTCAACCATTGGATTGAAAGTTAGTCCCACATTGCTCAAATATTACTTTCTCTTCCAAATTGAAAGTTATAAATTGGAGGCTTCTCTCCTCATTTCTCATCCACAATTGCATGCAAAGTTACTCTCTTCACATTGAGAGCTAATTTTGTCCATTTCACCCAACTTATCACCATTTTCACAATTTGTAACAAGGTTATGCTCAAATATCTTTGGAGATTTGACAATTTCTCAATCACTCAACATTGCAACTTAGGAATTGGGAAAGGGCCAATTGCAACACTTCATTGGCACCAATTCCCCCATGGGATCACTAATCTATTGGCTTAATTAGGATTTAACCTCATTTCTTGTATTGTGTTCTTCATTTCCTAAATTTAATTTGAATAGATAGATTTCATGGGGAATCCCTCATGTTTGCATGCATTTGATCTAACAACCTAACATATTTTTTGCTCTTGTGCATTTGCAGGTTTACGGGTTCACACAAGTTAATAGGTTCTTTTTTGTTAGTTGTTAAGTTTGTTAATTCTCTTTTGGTTGAATGTTTCATAGTTTCTTTACACATTTTTCTACTTTAGAAATTTATACATTCATTAGTTTAATCATCTCAATGATTTCTAGTTTAGTTGTTATACTTTTTAGATTAATAATTTCTTTCTTTCTAATTTAGTTAATTGAAAGGTTTATGGTTTAGTGGACTTTAGTTCAAGTCTTGTTTTAGTTGTCCCATCCATTTATAAAATCTAAGAGAGAGATAGTCAAGAGGTATCATATTGTATATAGCTTTGAACATTTCCCGGTCGATATTTGATGTGATTTTCAACTAAAGATATAGGACCAACAACAACCTATCACAAATCAAAGGTTGCAGGATTGTAGGGAGAGCCACTGTATGCAACCACATGTCCAATATGCACACTAGTTAAGTTCCAATGAATTCATCTACACATAGGTAAATTCTAGCACTTCCTTAATCTTTTGAAAATTTGAATGTCTTAGATCATATCATCTTCATTTCATTTCCAAAAAATGACCACATGTACTTAGATACACATCTTTTAATCCTCCATATTTTTCCTTAATATTTAACAAAATATTTCATTTTCCTTAATAATCCTTTGGATGATCAAGATATTTCCACTTGAAAATCCTCCACACCCTACATACATCCTAGATCATTTGAAACATCCATTGTGGGATGGCGGGGAATGGTCATGATTGTGCCACATGACACCATAAGAGCCTTTGGATTATAGGCCCGTTAGCAACGCTTTTTACAATCTTATAGGGTCCACTGTGAAAGTTGGACACATGGCATCCTCCCACTATTTCGCACTCAGATTTTTGTGAATATTTTATTCATATAGTATGGCAAGGACCAATGAGAAATGAACACCTCAAAAGTGGGACCAAGTTGAAACTTCTTAAAATCCTTTTTTGTGCATGTGCTCCAAGATGTGACTTAAGATAGGGCCATTCGCTAGGTTAACATAAGACTTAATACTTAATTTAATTTTGACCTAAGTCTTAAAGTATTGAACATAATGCATTAATATTTCATGATCCACATAACTTAAGACTTCATCAAATATTTCATATGGGACTCAATCGGTAAGACTAGGATGAAGTGGTTGGTTAACATGTGATGCAAATGACTTAAGTCATGACTTAAGGAATTGGAAACAGTTGATATCAAGTCAATGAGAAAACATAATAAAAGGTGACAGGTTTAACATTGTTAGGGTTTAAAGAGGGTTTTACCCCTAGAGGGTGAACCCTAATATATGAAACATGAAACCCTAGCCTATAGATAACCAAAAAAGCTCAGTGATTTTGAAATGTAATGCAAGGAACCATAAGTTTTTTTCAAGAGTCCTATCAAACCCTATGTATTATACCTTCAATCACTCATCCCTTCAACTTATGCCTTATAACCTCAATCCCTCAACCCTCAACCCTATACCCTAAATCCCTTAATTGTATACACTATACCCTATACCTTAACACTATACCCTATACCCTCAACACTTAACACTATACCCTATACCTTAATGCTATAACTTAACCCTATACCCTAAACCTTATACCTTAAACCCTAAACCCTACAACCTCAACCCTCATCCCTAAACCATACAACCTCAACCCTCATCCCTATACCCTAAACCCTAAACCGTCTACCCTATACATTAAACCTTCAACCCTAATCCATCAACCTTGAACCCTCAACCCTCAACCCTCTATCCTATACAATAAATCATCAACCCTAATCCAACAACCCTATACCTTAAACCATAATATCTTAACCCTCAACCCTCAACTGTAAACCCTCTACCCTATACATTAGACCATCAACCCTCAATTGTCTACCATATATATTAAACCCTCAACCCTTAAAATTTGAACCCTTAAACCCTCAACCCTTAAAATTTGAACCCTTAAACCCTCAACCCTCAACCCTCAACGCTCAACCATCTACCCTATACATTAAACCCTCAACCCTCAACCCTATACCCTTAAACCTTAAACCTGTAGATACCGAAAATTGGTCTAGGCCTGTGAGTACATATTTGACATAATTTTCTATAGTCCATGGTCATGATTAAATAATATCAATTATTTAATTACCTTTTCTAACACATATTTCCTCTATTAATTAAATACCCCTTTTTAATTAATTCATTAATTCATCATTAATCTTTATTCAACTTGATTAATTAAATAAATCATATTTTTTTTAATTATGTTGTGAACTAATTAATTCTTCCCCCTTTATCTATCAATTAAATAATTTATTATTTAATTACCCCTTTTTCAACTATAATTAAATATCTTTATTTAATTATTCATTTAACCTTCTTCAACTATAATTAAATATTTATTACATAATTATTCAATTCCACCCTTTTCGAAAGTCAAATTAAATAAATTATCTTTATTTATTTAATTAAATCTTTTATTTTTGAATGTTGAGTTAAATTAACATTTAAATTCATATTTAATTATTTGTCACATTCCTCTGTCAACCAGTTATCTAATCATTCACTCACCTTCTAACTCGAGATCTATTTTTAGTTCTCTAGTTATCTCTGAATTCAACTGCTGATCATTCTAGTTTTATTAGTTTAGATTAATCATGCTTACTTATCATTCTTTGTTGTTTTATTTAGATTAGAATTGATGTTTAATCTTGTGCAGATTTAGCATCCATCCACAATTCTGAAAAATCTGAGTTACATTTGGTTAACCTGACGTGAACACGCTTCAAATTTTGTCTTTTCATTTTCTGTTTTTCGTTTTTTGTAGGTTTTTTGTCCAAAACACCACATCTATCAAAAACAGTGATGCAACTATCATTACGAACCGCATTTGATACGCCATAAGCCACATCCACCTGTCAATCGCTGCTTCTGCCTGTCAATCGCCGCATTTGCCTATCAATCGCCATATTCGCCTGTCAATCGCCGCATCCGCCTGTCAACAAATTACCGAACCGCATCAGACACTCCATTAACCACATCTGCCTGTCACCAGCCAAACCACATTTGTGGCCCCAAAAGCCGCATCTGGTTGGTAGAAGTTTTTCATTTTTTATCGATTTTCGTGCATCCATATTTTCAGTTTTTGCTTTTTAGGTGATTTGGATTTTTGCTAATGTTTGTTACAGTTGTGTCAAGGTGGAATAACAAGTGTTTGCAGGATGAAGCATAGAAGACAATACAAAATCCAAAGACAAACAATGAACTATTGACAAATTTTGCATGCAGGACCTAATGCTTTTGTCTTTTTTACCAAGCTTTTCATTTGATAGATAGATAATCGTCATGTGGAATAAAATGAACTTCTGTTTGGTAGTGTAAATAATCTTGTTTGGGCTTAATAATTTACCAGTGTTTTTTGTGTCTGCATTGTTAGTTTAGAACCCTACGATTTAGTAATCGAAGTATCCTCTCCCCTTGCGCATTCATGCGATCCTGGGTGTAAGAGAAATAGTTACTGACTCTAGAATTTGGGCCTATCTTGGTGGGAAAAAGTACTCACCCCAAGACGACTCAGACTGGTAGCACGCTAAAGCCAAGCGACTTCTAGTCGGTATACAAAAGTGGATTCTTGGGAAAAGCCCAAGAATCACACGCACTATTCCGACAAGATGGATAGAAATGGACTCTCGCCGACGTTGGATAGTGTCCCACGAATGAAATTCCCTTATTAAAAGCTTTGTTGTAGAGTTACCAAAATCCTATCTATTTGCTTGCGCAGAAGGTGTATAACCTGTGAAGCCGTCTTACAAATTTATGATTCTTTTGTTGAGGTGACATGTATGCCATGGGAGTTTCATGGGTACAGTAGCTTGGCTGCCATGTATAAGTGAGTGTCGTGGAGGGGAGCCAGTGGGGTCAAGCTACTAGTCATCTGCCTTGAATGGGCGTAGCTAGAGAAATCCAAGTAAGAATTCAACAAATACTGTCCTAAAAGCCTAGGTTGTACATGTTTTTGAGTCTTAACAGTCCTTACATCACATCAATTGAAAATACTTTGATTGTTGTGTTTGCTGTTTGTTGTATTTACCAAAATCTTGATCAAAACAAAGTCAATCAAAATCAACTTTCGGGAAAAATTCAACTGAGTCGCATTTGTCAATTTAAACGCCGCATGTGTCATAGAGAGTCACATCTGTTAGGGGAAACACCGCATCTGTCTATCAAAAATTCACTTTCACAATCTGCATATTGCGAGTCACAATTGTCACATTATGAGTCGCATGTGTGCATGCAAATCGCATCTGTCAGTTCAAAAACCGCATATGTCCTATTAAGTCACATCTGTCAGTTAGAAAAGCGCATCTGTTAGAAAACCCACATCTATCAAAAGAAAAACCGCAACTGTTAGGTGAACCGCATCTGCCTATCAACAAAAAATTTTTAAAAACCGTGAACTAAGTCTCAAACATCTTTTGTCACTATTTGCTTTAGTTTTTTTTTTAGGATCAACCTTGGATTAGAAACTGGTTAAATTTGCTCAAAAACCTTGCATCATTAGGCATCATATACATCTTAGTTTACCATCATTAGGAGTCATATAAGTCTTAGCTACCATCCATAGGTGTCATATACGTCTTGGTCACAGTAAACGTCTTAGACATAATCATCCTAATTTGCATGCATATAGGTACTCCCTAGGAAGTTGCAAATCACAGTCTAGATAACTTTCCCTGTCTTTGGCAAATTCACATTGTCATACTTTTAGGTTCCTTCATCAAAAAAAATTTTTTGCATGCATTTATTCCATTAGGTGGTAGGTTATACCTGTCTTAGACTCATTTGTCATCATTAGTCCATTTAGAATTTTTCATATTGTCTATCCAGTCATACGTCATTTTAGATCTTTAGCAACAACCTTATTGTCAAAAAAATCCAAAAACATAGACATAGGTCATATCAGTTTTAAACACAGTCCGCATTACCCATTTTGAGAAAACTTTTTCATGGTCGAAACAAGGTCCAAAAAGAAACACAAAGCAATGACATACCCCAACGAATTCATCAATCCGTTTGGAAACCAACCGTCAGGCAGCAAACACCCACACAAGCCTTTACTTGAAAAACATGTCACTAGAGACACACATGGGCAGATTTACATAGAAGACATAGATGCAGCAGTTGAGGATCTTGAGTTTGCATCCTTCATGGATGAGTGTTTGTTAAATGATCCACAATGCTACTTAGCAAAATTGCTAGTAGAAGGTGCCACACTACCTCCAGGATTTGATGTCCATTCTTTGACAACATAGTCAACTCAACCAACACAAACTGCGACATCAACTGTGTCTATTCCCAGATAACTATAGCAATACCAACAGGTATACCAACACAAAAAGTGTCAATTGTAAACACATCTCCTTTTAACATAACACAAGGTTTACAATTCACTGCGGGAGCAACTTCCTCCAACCCCTTTGGCACCAATACAATTGGTAAGAGAACCAAAGTTGGAGGAAATATACCTATACCAAGTCAGACAACCCAGACAGGAAGCATTCCTATTCCAAATCAGACAATTCAGACAAGAAGCATTCCTATACTGAATCAAACCATTCAGACAGGAAATATCCCTATCCCGAATCAGAATATTTTGACAGGATATATTCCCTCACCCAATCATAACCCATCACAAAACATGGCGTATCAGAACATCTACATTGATCCAAATAACACGAACACCATGTCTTTGACACAAGTCGATGTCCTTCAAAACAAGATGCAAGCTCTTCAACAACAGATGGACAACATGTCTATGTCCGGAAAATGAACTATCTCAGCACAAGACCTATGTCCATGTCCATTTGATAAAGCACTCTATATGACACCTTTTTCCCCATGGATACAATATACCGGTTTTGCCTAAGTATAATGGAAAAAAGAATCCTATAGAACACATTAGAGAGTTCTCAACAGCATGCATGGACATATCGTACAACCCCACATACTTGATGGGACTATTTCCACGAACCCTTGTCGAGATAGGACTGGAATGGTTCTCTAACTTACCATATGGTATACGATCTTGGGGCGAATTAGCTGAGAATTTTATCGAACATTTTTCCTTTAACATAGACAATGAGGTAACAATTGCAACCTTGTGCCATACGACACAAGAAGATGGCAAAAATTTCACCACTTTCTTTCAAAGATGGTGAAGTCTAGCTAGTAGGTGTCCAGTTGAAATACCGGAAAAACAAAAGGTTACAATATTCCTAGAGAATATCAACCCCAAATTGCGAAGTGATCTAAGGGTACATTGTTGTACGTCATTCTTGGACTGAGTAAAAAAAGGAATCATCCTTGAGAAAGGCCTTATAGACAAAGGGGAAATGAAAGTACCAAGCAGAAATCAGGTTGTCCAACATCAAAATGTGCCAAATGATAGAAATAAGTTCTGGTCTAGGAACAAGAATGTTACAAATGACGACATCGTCAATGCTAAACACATACATACAGAACCAATTATCACCCTTAGGGGTTACAATCCCAATGAAGACACAATGAACAGTCCAGATCAATAAGCTAACTATGTCCAAAATTCACAACAACAAAGACCGCAACGAAGGAGATTTCCTACACGTGAATTTACACCTTTGGGACAACCAATCGAGACTATCTTCAAAGAATTGATTAAGCATAATCTCATCAAACCTTTGGAACTGAGACAGTATGATCTTGGATAGTTCAAACCTTCATGGTGGGACGATAATTCTTTTTGTGACTATCATCGAACCAAAGGGCACAACCTCCAACAATGTCGTCAACTCAAGAACATCATACAAGACTTTGTTGAAAATGGAACCATAGAGGTTGGTGGGCAGAAAAACACTAAGAACAGTGATCATAAGGTCTTCACAGACCCGTTACATGACCACACAAAGGGAAAAGCCTCCAGTTCGGGACCCCCGAATAATCCATCTACCAACTATAACAATACCAACTATGACTATGGTAAAGGAAAGACCATAAACCATCTCCGAGCCACAAACAAGAATGCCAATACCTTCACCATTAAGAAGCATCCAGAATGTAATGTGAACACACGCAAAACTAAGATTACTATTCTTGGTCCTTCTTTAGAGCCATCTACTCAAGCCTCCAAGTTCAAGTACAACCTTCTCGATCAATTGAGTAAAACCCCCGCCCAAATATCTATCTTGAAATTATTGACCTTATCACCTCAGCATTGATCCATCCTTGACAAAGCTCTACAAAATACAACTGTTCCTACAGACTTGGATGTCAATCATTTTGAGGAAATGGTGGGATATTTGACCAATTCGCATCATGCAACATTTTCTCAACAAGACTACTCAACTGAAAAGTCAGATCATAATGACCCCTTACATCTTGAAGTCTTAGTCCATCAAAACAAAGTTCGACGAGTCTTGGTAGACAGAGGAGCAAGTTTGAACTTGTGTACCCTTAAATTGGTTAAGGCATTAGGATTCTCAGAAGACTGTGTGGACACTTCCAAGAGTATAGTCATCAAGGCTTATGATGATGAAGAAAGGTCATCCAAAGGAGTTGTAATGCTCCCTATCAGAATTGGCCCAGTGATCTTGAACACCAGCTTCCAAGTCTTGGATCTAACCCTTCCATACAACTTGTTGTTAGGTAGACCTTGGATACATGCAATGAGAGCCGTCCCTTCAACATACCATCGATGTCTCAAGTTCCCCTATAATGGCACTGAAATCACTATTGATGGTGATCCAGATCCCTTCCAATATTGTACAAGCCTAAGGGACCTTCCACCATGACAAGTACCCGTTAATCAAGAGGCCTCATCATCCACTTTATCCCAATACATTGACCCATCATGTCTCACTAAGTCTATTTCATTTCAACCACCATCATCCACTCCTAAACTCGAGATCCAAGACAAGGGTTGCAGTGAATATCATATAAAGGCCTCATACTGTGTTACCGAACTGATTCCACCTAAGGCATATGGTCTACCCATGGTGGATAGAAGATAGTCAATGGTCACATTTCATGTTCCCCCTATAATGACATTAACCAAATGGGGAGAGTTAAGTGAAGAAATTATGGATCAAGGTGATTCCTGGTTGTATCAAGAAGAACATGAATACCCCTCCCCATCTATTCAAATAGCCAAGGACCAATATGGAAAAGGATTCAAGATAATGCAAAAGGAAGGCTATGACAGGCACAATGGGTTAGGACTCTATCAGAATGGAAGGACAAAACCAATTACTATCTACCCACGACCGAAATATCTAGGCCTAGGGTGTCAACCGCTTAGAATTGGGTTTCCTGGTACTTCGTCATCATTTCAAGAGGAAGTGAATGATTACGTAGGCATCAAGACATCTCATGAACCACTACCCCTAGTTTTCGACAAACCCCCAATCTACGACAAACCTCCAATTTATGATGAATCCCCTTACTCTAGTGATGATGAATGGGACTCCCTTTCATCTACTAGCACCATGAATATCGATTCCCTATTTGGAGAATTGGACCTCAATGTGAAACCTATACTAAAACAATCTAGTCCTCGTCCTAAGAAACACTTGTCAAAGGCAGAATGGCAAGAGAACTATTATTGGGAAACCCTTGATCGTTCATCTTGGGCACCTAATCAAAAAATTTCTAATGAATCCGCCCTCACTATAGTCCCATAACAAACTATGCCTACCCCTAAGAAGAAGAATAAGAAGGAGTTAGTCCAAAACTTCTATGACCATGTCAACCATTCCATATTCACCTTGTCAGCAGCTACCCTTACAAACTCCAATGATGACATGCCCCTTATCTATCCCGAACTTATCGACTAGGATCAACAAGGTACACCTATCATAGATACATTCGAGAACGACAAAGCAATTGCTGAGTTCATGGGACTTAGAGAAGGTATACCAAGAGGGGATCATAAGGCAGGTTTTACCATAGACTTGGATGGTAAAGCATATTTCGGGGTGTTTATTTACACCTCTAGTCACAAAAATAAAAATGAAAATGAAAATAAAAATGATGAGTCTCTAGGTGAAAACCGAAAGGCGCCTTTGGACCAAGAAAAAGTCAAAATAAAGGACGTATCCGAGGGCAAAAACCTCTCTGAGGCACTTGAGGATAGAGGTTTAAATATTCTCCCTGTTGCACAAGAAAAGTCACCTATGCTAGTGGAAGAAGCTATTGCAGTCAACATAGGTACAAAAGAGAATCCTCGAATAGTATATTTTGCAGCTTCTTTGACAAAAACAAAACAACATGAATTCAAAGACTTCTTCACAAAGAGAAAAATTAACTTTGCATGGTCATATGCTAACATGCCTGGGCTGGATCTAGACCTAATATTGCATCATCTACCACTACAGCCAGGTATCAAACTAGTCAAACAGAAATTGAGGAAAATGCATCCACAGATTGCTCTATTGGTCAAGATAGAACTTAAGAAACTCTTGGATGTAGGATTCATAAGGACAATAGAATATGTGGATTGGATATCAAATCTCGTACCAATGACTAAGCCAACTGGGGGGAATTCGAATTTGCACTGACTTTAGGGACATCAACAAGGCATGTCCTAAAGATGACTTCCCGTTGCCAAATATTGACATGATAATAGACCTTACTGCAGGATATGAGATGCTATCCCTTATGGATGGTTTCTCTGGATACAACCAGATAAAGATAGCACCTGAAGATCAACATAAGACAGCTTTCACATGTCCATGGGGCACATATTGTTGGAATGTTATGCCGTTTGGCCTTAAGAATGTAGGAGCCACTTACCAATGAGCAATGACTACGATTTTTCATGATTTTGTGCATACATTCATGGAAGATTATGTCGATGATATTATAGCCAAGTTAGAAACAAGGGAAGATCATTTGAAAGTGTTAGAAAAGATATTCCAAAGGTTAGAAAACTACAATGTCAGGCTCAATCCGAAGAAGTGTGTCTTTGGAGTGAAATCAAGGAAGTTGCTAGGGTATATCATCTCTCGCAGAGGCATTGAAGTAGATCCAAAGAAGGTACGAGCAATCATAGAAATGCCTCCTCCAACCAGCATTGGTCAACTCAGAACACTACAAGGGAGATTATAGTCCATTAGGCGTTTCATAGTACAATTGGTAGATAAAATACATCCATTTCAGCATTTACTCAAGAAAGGAGTGCCATTTGTGTGGACACCTAAATGTCAAGAGGCCTTCCAACAAATCAAGGACTATTTGCTTACTCCACCAGTTCTAATGCCACCTACAGAGGGAAAACCATTGATATTGTACATCTCAGCAACTCAGTCGGCATTAGGGGCTCTTCTCGCACAACACTTTGATCAAGGTCATGAGAGAGCGGTTTATTATATTAGTCGTACCTTAGTGGGTTATGAATTGAATTACAGCAACATAGAATGTGCTTGCCTAGCGGTAGTTTTTGCTACCCAAAAACTTTAGCACTATATGCTCAATCGACAAACAATGTTGATTGCAAAAATTGATCCACTTAAATACCTCCTAAGTAAGGCAGCTTTAATAGGCTGATTAGCTAAATGGGTTATGATACTTAGCGAGTATGACATTCAATATGTCGAAAGGAAGACTATAAAAGGACAAGCAATTGCAGATCAACTAGCTGATGCACCTATAAAGGCAAACCATCCATTGGTGGCAGACTTTCCAGATGAATTCCTCTTCAACCTTGACATTAAAACTGAATGGAAACTCTACTTTGATGGGTCACATACAAATCATGGTTCAAGAGCGGGTATCTTATTTGTCACACCTCAAGGTGATACCATTCCCAAATCATTCAGGATTGCATTCCCTTGTACAAACAATATAGCAGAATACGAAGCCTTAGTGACAGGGTTAAAAATGGTAGCTCAGTGGAACATCAAGAGCCTACATGTCTTTGGTGACTCTCAACTGGTAATCCGATAGGTGAATGATGATTACGAGACTAAAGATGAAAAACTTGCACCTTACAAGAGGATGGCTGACAGTTTCAAACAATATTTCAAAGATATAACCTTTCAACAGATACCATGTATCCATAATAGAGCTGCAGATGCTATGGCAACCATGGCTTCCTTGTTGGATATTCCAAGTAATGTGCCTAAGTTCAAGTTTCTGGTTGAATAGCTATTGGTCCCCGCTTATGATGTCCCTGATACTGTGATGGTGTGTACCATTGTTGGTCCTACATCTCCTTGGTATAAAGACATATTTTATTACCTCACTGACCAAACCCTACCTCAAGACTTGTCCAATAACCAACGTCAAACCTTCATCCGAAACTCAACCAAGTACACCATCATCAGAGAAACCCTGTATAGACGAACCTTAGATAATGCCCTTATGAGATGTCTCAATGCTGAGGAAGCACAAACAACTTTGCGAGCAGTACATGAAGGTATATGCTGATCTCATTCGAGTGGTCCCACTCTAGCCCACAAGATTATGAGACTGGGTTACTATTGGCCTACGCTGGAGAAAGACTCATACGTCTTTGTACAGAAATGTAGACAATGTCAAATAGATGGAGACTTGATAAGAGTGCCAACACAGGAACTTAGTCCAATTACTTCACCATGGCCCTTCGCCCAATGGGGACTCGACCTCATAGGTAAGATACACCCTCCATCCTCCAATGGCCATAAATTCATCATCACCGCCACTGAATACTTCACCAAATGGATTGAAGCTATTCCCATGACATACATAACTGGCACACAAATATCTAAGTTTATCCTAAACTATATCATTTGTCGGTATGGTGTACCTCAATCCATAATCACAGACAATGGCCGCCCATTCAAGAACCAAGAAGTATGCCATTTATGTGAAGAATTCCACATCAAACACCATTTCTCCACCCCATATTACCCGCAAGGTAATGGCCAAGCTAAGGCATCTAATAAGACAATTGTTAGAATCCTTAAGAAGACTGTCAATGACGCTGGTCGTGACTGGAACCTACAGCTTAATCCTACCTTATGGGCTTACCGCACAAGCATCCGTACTCCCATCGGTGCCACTCCATATTCCCTCGTATTCGGGTCTGAAGCTATCTTACCTATTGAGGTTGAAATACCTTCTCTACGAGTATCCTTGAAGGGTCATGTCGATGATGAAGAATACCATGTCTCTAGGTTACAAGAGCTAGAACTGTTGGACAAAAGAAGACATAAAGCATTAGATCATTTGCAAGCATATCAAAATTGTCTTTGTCGTAGCTACAATAGAAAGGTCCTCAATAGACATTTTGACATTGGTGACCTGGTATTAATGGATAATCCTAAGAACCAAGCTGAAAGAGAGAAACCAAGTATGTTTGAGCCTAACTGGTTGGGGTCGTACATTGTCACAGAATCCTTTGGGTCAGGAGCATACCAACTCTCTACTCCTGAAGGAGAATTGCTTTTGTCCCCTATCAACAGTCTGCATCTAAAGAGATTCTACGCTTAAGTCTCTGAGAATCAGTGTCTTAATCTGAAAAAATACAAAAAAAAAAAAACAAAAAAATGATTACCTTGATGAAAAGCTGGCAAACAGGCGTCTTTGTAACACCAAAAAAATTGAGAAAATAAAAAAAAATAAAGAGAAATAAATCCGTCCACTAGTGAAAACAGCTTTGGTGGCGCTATGGATAAGTACCATGGTGAAAACCTGGCAAATAGGTGCCATGTGTAGTCAAGCTTGCTCTTCCATGTACCATCATTATGATCAGAATTTTTCATCATCACTCATAATAAATGGTTGTCTTGTCCATTCCTTGGAACGATTGACATCTAGCATCCATTCCATCATATTATCCACTCCATTTTCTAAACATCTTCCCGGTTGGGGGAAATCCTTGTTCAAATGTCCTAACACCTTGTGCATAACGTCACACCATCAAAAATGTCCTGAAAATTCCCAAAAACATTAGAAAACATCAAAAATCCAAAAAAATCAAAACAGTCAGAAAATCCCAAAAAAAATAATAAGTCAATCATGTCAAGTCCATCATGTCAAGTCTATCGTGTCTATTCCATCATGTCAAGTCTATCATGTCTAGTCCATCATGTCAATTCCATCATGTCTAGTCCATCATGTCAAGTCAATCATGTCAAGTCGGTCATGTTAAGTTTGTCGTAGACATAGTCGAACTATGTTGCCTCTGCGACTGGGACGTAGGCAAGGCCATCAATCGATGTGCCCCTAAGGCATTAGGTCAGTTAGTCTAGGTTTGTCATATATCACACACTTTAAATCATGACTCTTTGTATATTCAAATTCATTGGTCATGTCAAACTACGAGGTCTCTGCGTGTACAACGTAGGCAAGGCTAATCAATTGATAAGCTCCCGAGACCACACTAGGTCAGTCCAATAGGGTTCATTAACAATCACTATCACACAATTTGCATATCATAGTTTAAGGTATCATCTCATGTCAAACACTGTCTACACACACACATTTTATCAGTCAAGGAATCAAGGCAAGTCATGCAACAATAAGGAAAAACATCTCAAACAGTCATCTAGTCAATATCAAACACATTGTCAAAGTGATCAACCTATGTCTTATGCAAGATATGTCTTTCTTGTCAACAGATGTCATCAAATTGTCATAGTCGCATGTAGCTTGTCACTTCAACGTCATCAGACTCGAACGTCTTATATGACACGTGTCTTTTTGAAACCAGGATTTGTCATGCCTTATACGTAAGTCACCAAGTTGAAACCAGACTCAACGTCTTATGCGGTATGTGTCATTCTCTCACATTATGCTATGTCAAACATCAACATCAAACAATCCCACAAGATCAAGTTTTGGCAAATGCATTTATTTGGATTTATGACTTTATATCTTATTTTGTCTTATCTTTTTATCGATTTGTGCAAGATCCTGTTACTAGCTTTCTCAAGGATGTCCCTTGAAGGATTTAGAGAAGCAATGACGTTTCAGGATTCTTTTTCTTTGGCTGCTATTTGTCAACTGTCTTTTTAACATTGGTTCTTGAGTCATGTTACTAGTTTCCTCAAGGATGTCCTATCAAGGATTTAGAGGAGCAATGATGTCTCATGACCCATCTTTTATTTGTCTGTTGTTTGTGGTTTGTCTTGACCAAATGACTGGGGAATCTTGTCCTTAGTCTGAGTTAAGACACTCCTTGTCTACGACTATCTATTTTTCACAGG
The DNA here is from genome assembly GCA_007115665.2 of Sequoiadendron giganteum. Taxonomy (NCBI): domain Eukaryota; kingdom Viridiplantae; phylum Streptophyta; class Pinopsida; order Cupressales; family Cupressaceae; genus Sequoiadendron; species Sequoiadendron giganteum. The sequence continues at coordinate 126,627,439 of CM021104.1, forward strand.
TGGATAACTTTGTACACTATGGTCTATCTCATATCATAGTGTGTACTATCCATCTGTGTCATGTCCCGCCCAATGATGATACCAAGCAAGTATAGCGTATTTGGCAATATATCGAAGATTATATATTTTTCTCAATCAATCAAACTTAATTATTTCTTACTAACATTCTGAAATCATCCATGCCAATATTTCTTCTTTTCTGCATCTTTACCACAATTATCTATCCATTTCGAGAGCACATTCATGTTCTTTGAACCCTCCTATTCTCTCAAGGGGGCATACCACTACCTCCTCATCCTTCTCATCTTCCACTGGGGCATACCCTAACCCATTTCATGTTAAGGCATGATCGGGGCATATTTTCTTTGACACAACGCCATACCAACATTGTATCAAAGAGGGGCAAACTATAGATACCGAAAATTGGTCTAGGCCTACGAGTACATATTCGACATAATTTTCTATAGTCCATGGTCATGATTAAATAATGTCAATTATTTAATTACCTTTTCTAACACATATTTCCTCTATCAATTAAATACCCCTTTTTAATTAATTCATTAATTCATCATTAATCTTTATTCAGCTTGATTAATTAAATAAATCATATTTATTTAATTATGTTGTGAACTAATTAATTCTTCCCCCTTTATCTATCAATTAAATAATTTATTATTTAATTACCCCTTTTTCAACTATAATTAAATATTTATTACATAATTATTCAATTCAACCCTTTTTGAAAGTCAAATTTAAATAAATTATCTTTATTTATTTAATTAAATCTTTTATTTTTGAATGTTGAGTTAAATTAACATTTAAATTCATATTTAATTATTTATGTCACATTCCTCTGTCAACCAGTTATCTAATCATTCACTCACCTTCTGACTCGAGATCTATTTTTAGTTCTCCATTTATCTCTGAATTCAACTGCTGATCATTCTAGTTTTATTAGTTTAGATTAATCATGCTTACTTATCGTTCTTTGTTGTTTTATTTAGATTAGAATTGATGTTTAATCTTGTGCAGCTTTAGCATCCATCCACAATTCCAAAAAATCTGAGTTACAAAACCCTTAAACCCTTAAACCCTCAACCCTCAATCCTCAATCCTATACATTAAACCCTCAACCCTATACCATATATCATTGAACCCTAAACCTTTAAACCCTCAACCCTCTACCCTATACATTAAACCCTCAATTGTTAATCCATCAACCCTATACCTTAAAATCTTAATCCCTCAACCCTCAACCCTAAACCCCTAAACCCTTAATCTCTCAACTCTGAACCCTGAAATTTAAATGCTTTACCCTATACACTAGACCGTCAACCATCAACCCTCTACCCTACACATTAAACCCTCAACACTAATCCCTCAACTCTATACCCTCAACACTATACCCTTAAACCCTTACACCCTCAACCCTAAACCCTCAACCCTATACCTTATACCCTCAACCCTTCACCCTATACCTTATACCCTCAACACTATACCCTATACCCTCAATCCCTCAACCCTATACACTACACACTATACCTTAAACCTTATACCTTAAAACCTAAACCCTACAACCTCAACCCTAATCCCTAAACCCTCATCCCTATACCCTAAACTCTCAAATATCTACCCTATACATTAAACCCTCAATCCTAATCCCTGAACCCTGAACCTTGAACCCTCTACCCTATACATTAAACCCTCAACCCTTATCCCTCAACTGTATACCTTAAACCCTAATCTCTTAACCCTCGATCTTCAACTGTAAACCCTCTACCCTATACATTAGAACATCAACCCTCAACCCTCTACCATATATATTAAACCCTTAAAACCTCAACCCTCAACCCTCTACCCTATACATTAAACCCTCAACTCTAATCCCTCAACCCTATACCCCTAAACCCTTATATGAGGAAGCTAAGGTAGTAGAACAACTTCCTATACTAATCTTGAGAGGAGGATAATGCAAAACTTTACAGATCTTTAATAGATACAAAAAATTAAATATAAATAAACATAAATATCATGCATACTACAACACAATGATTTGCATGGGGAAAACCCTTTCAAGAGAAAACCCCACACTCCAAAAGCCACCCAATATATTATTCAAAAATCACAAATATTACAATATACTTGAAGAGCAAGCTTCTCATAGGAGTATCACCAAATGGAGATCTAGAGGCAACATGACCACTATCAGACTCTCATAATACATTACAATACACATTTGTAATATAATTACCTCATAAAATAGGGTTGCCTTCTAGGTAAAGTGAAGCTAATAAAATATCAACCGTCAAATCTAAGACCTAATGATGAACGGTCCATATTTACAATAATAAAATATAATAAATTTCCTTTTGAGGGCATTGGCCTTGAGCCCCCATAGGGGCATATCATTCTTGGGCCCCTAGTTGGGGATATGATCCCCTCGGACCCCTCATGGGAGGGAAACTACCTTGCATGACTCCCCCTGTCATCAACATATCAACAGTACCTTATGCATCAATAATAATTTATGTAATTGCAAGGTTGAGATACATTATCCCAACACCTTAAATCTTCAACCCTCAACCCTCTACTCTATACATTAAACCCTCAACCCTAATCCCTCAACCCTATCACCTTGAACCGTAAACATTTAAACCATAAACCTTTAAACCCTCAACCATCAACCATCTACCATATACATTAAACCCTCAACCCTAATCCCTTGACCCTATACCTTAAACCCTTAATCCATCAACTCTCAACCCTTAAACCCATAATATCTCAATCTTGAACCCTAAACTGTAAACCCTCTAACCTATACATTAGAACCTCAATCCTCAAACCTCAACCCTAAACCCTATACCATCAACCCTATACCCTTAAACCATAAACCCTTAAAACCTCAACCCTCAACCCTCAACTCTATACCTTATACCTTAAACCTATGCCTTATACCCTCAATCCCTCAACCCTTCACTCTATGCCTTATACCCTCAATCACTCAACCGTATACCCTCAATCCCTCAACCCTATACACTATACCCTATAGCTTAACTATATACCTTAACCCTATACCCTAAATCCTATACCTTAAACCATAAACCCTAAACCCTACAACCTCAACCCTCATCCCTAAACCCTACAACCTCAACCCTCATCCCTATAGCATAAATCCTTGACCCTCTACCCTATACAATAAAACCTTCAACCCTAATCCCTCAATCCTAAACCTTGAACCTTGAACCCTCTACCCTATACATTAAACCCTCAACCGTGTACCTTTAACCCTAATCTCTAAACCCTCAAACCTTAAACCCTCAACCCTTAAACCTTAATCCCTTAAACCCTCAACCATTAAATCCCAAACCCTTAACTTTTAAACCTTAAACCCTTAAACCCTCAACCCTTAAATCCCTAATCTCTTGACCCTCAACTATAAAACCTCTACCTTATAAATTAGACCCTCAACCCTAATACCTCAACCCTAAATCCTCAACCCTCAACTACCATCAACAACCCTAACCTTTCAACATTCAAACATTAAAACCTCAACCCTCAACCCTCAACCCTAAACCCTCAACCCTCAACCCTTAAACCCTCAACTCTCTACCCTCTACCATATATATTAAAACCTCAAATCCAATCCCTCAACCATATACCCTATACCTTAAACCCTTAATTCCTCAACCCTCAACTCTTAAACCCTCAACCATTAAACCTTTATTCCCTCAACATTGAACACTCAAAGGTAAACCCTCTATTCTAGATACATTAGACCCTCAAACCTCAACCCTCTACCTTGTACATTAAACCTTCAACCCTAATCCCTCAACCCTATACCCTCAATATTATAAAATTAAACCCCAAACCCTTAAAACCTTAAACCCACACTCCTCAACCCTCAACCCTATAACTTAAACCATTAAACCATCAACCATCAAACCTTAAACTCTCAACCATTAAACCCTTAATCCCTCAACCCTGAACACTCAGCTATAAAATCTCTACCTTAGGTACATTACACCCTCAACCCTCAACCATCAAACCTAATCTCTTAATAATCAACCCTTAAACCCTGATCTAGAAAGCCTCAAACCTCTACCTTATACATAAAACCTTCAACCTTAATCCCTCAACCTTATTCCTTAAAACCTTAATCCATCAACCCTCAACCCTTAAAACCTTAATCCCTCAACCTTGAACCCTCAACTATAAAACCTCTACCCTAGATACGTTATACCCTCAACCCTAATCTCTCAACCCTAAACCCTACAACCTCAGCCCTTGAATCTAATCCCTCAACATTCAACCCTTAAACAATAATTCATCAACCCTCAACACTCAACACTCAACCATCAACCCTCAACCCTCAACCCTCAACCCTCAACCCTAATCCCTTGAACCTATAACTTAAACCCTAATCCCTCAACCCTCAACTCTTAAACCCTCAACCCTTAAACCCTTAATCCCTGAACCTTGAACCCTCAACTCTAAACCCTCTACCATAGATACATTACACCCTCAACCCTAATCCCTCAACCATAAACCCTAAACCTTAAACCCTCAACTCTCAAACATAGTACCTCTACATTCAACCCTTAAACCCTAATCCCTAAACCCTCAAACATCAAAACTCTACCCTATAAATTAAACCCTAAACCCTAATCCCTCGACCCTATGCCTTGAACCCTTAATCCCTCAAACCTAAAACCTAAAACCCTCAACCCTTAAACACTTAATCCCTCAACCTTTACCCCTCAATCGTAAGCCCTCTACCCTATACATTTAACCATCAACCCTAATACCTCAACCTTAAACCCTTAAACCCCCAACCCTCTACCCTATACATTAAACCCTTAACCATAGTCCCTCAACCCTATACCTTAAACCCTTAATCCCTCAACCCTCAATCATTAAACCCTTAATCCTTAACCCTAAACCCTCAACTATAAACCCTCTACCCAAGATACATTACAACCTCAAACCTAATTCCTCAACCCTATACCTTAAACCCTAAACCCTCAAACCTCGACCCTAATCCCTCAACATTCAAACCTTAAACACTCAACTCTTAAACCCTAATCCCTCAACCCTCAAACCTTAAACCCTCAACCCTCAACCCTTAACCCTTAACCCTAATCCCTCAAGCCTATACCCTAAACTCTAAACCCTCAGCCCTCTTTCCTATACATTAAACCCTCAACCCTAATACCTCAAACTTATACCTTAAACTATAATCCCTTAACCCTCAACCTTAAACCCTCAATCCTTAAAACTCAAACCCTTAAACCCTCAACCCTTAAATCCTAAACCATTAAATTCTCAACCCTTAAAGCCTCAACCATCAACCCTTAAACCCTAAAACCTCAACCCTTAAACCTTAACCCTTAAACCCTAAACCCTAAAACCTCAACCCTCTCCCTTCAACCTTCCCCATACCCTATACCTAATCCCTTCCCTCAACCCTCAACCCCTAAACCTTAATCCCTCAACCCTCAAACTTTAAACCAACCCCAATCCTCCTCCCTATACATTAAACCCCATCCATCTCCTCCTATACATTAAACCATCATCCTATACATAACCCTTGACCCTAATCCATTCCATTATAAATAAACCCTAATAATCTCTTCAACCTCTTAAACCTTAACCCTTTAAACCCTCAACCCTTAAACCATAATACCTAAACACTCAACCCTAAAACCTATCCCTAACCTCTCAACCCTCAACCTTTAAATCATAAATCATAAACCCTATCCCTCAACCCTCAACCCTCAACCCTCAACCCTCAACCCTCAACCCTAATCCCTCAACCCTCAACCCTTAAACCCTAATCCCTCAACCCTCAAACCTCAACCCTAATCCCTTAAAACCCTCAACCCTCAACCCTTAAAACCTCAACCCTCAACCCTCCACCCTTAAACCCTCAACTCTCAACCCTTAAATACTCAACCCTTAAAGCCTTATACCTTAAATCCTCAACCCTAAACCCTCAACCCTTAAAACATTATCTCTTAAACCCTCGACCCTTAAATGCTCAATATTCAACCCTCAATCCTTAAAACCTAAACTCTTAACCCTTAAACCATCAACCCTTAAATCTTAAACCCTAATCCCTCAACCTCCTACCCTCAACCCTTAAACCCTTAAACCTACACTCTACAACCTCAACCCTCAATGCTATACTTAAGCCCTAATCCATCAACCTAATATCTTAAACCCTGATGGACCTATACCCTATACATTATCCTTAGACACTCAACCCTAAACATTATCCCTCAACCCTCAACCCTCAACCCTATACGTATGCCCTAATCCCTCAACTCTATTCCCTATGCCTAATTGCCTCAACCTTAAATCTTGAACCCTATGTCTAAGACACTCAACCTTGAACATTATCCCTCAGCTATAAACCCTCAAACCTCAACCCTATACTTAAGCCCTAATCCCTCAACCCTCAACCCTATAACTTAAACCCTGCACCCTACAACCTCAACCGTCATCCCTACACCCTATAACCTCACCCTTATACCTTAAGCCCTAAATATTGTCCCTCCACCCTATACTTAAACCCTAAACTATACAATATCAACCCTTCACCCTCTACCTTATACCCTCAATCCATCTCGTAAAACCTAAACCCAATATCCTAAATCCTAATCCCTATACCTTACACACTTTATCTTATACAACACTTTATCTTATAGAATAAATGAGATGAATATTATCCCTCAGTTGTAAACCCTCAACCCTATACCCTATACCCTCAACCTATTACTTAAGCCCTAATACCTCAACCCTCAACCCTATATCCTATACCCTCACCCTTATATACCCTAAACTCAAAACCCTTACATACATACATACATACATAAATACATGCATTCATACATACATACACACATACATACATACATACATACATACATATACATAAAAGTACACAAACATACATACATACAAACATACATACATACAAATATATATACAAACATACAAACATATAATTAACAAAATTACACAAAAATAATTTTAAGTGAGCCATAACGTGAGCGCAATATAACATGCTCGTGTTGTGCCTTGCTTTGGGAATCCAAAACATAAAGCAAGAAAAAGAAAACATAAAGCATGACATAACGGGAGCCCGTTATAACATGCTCACGTTATTTCTTGATTTTGGAATCCCCAAGCCTTTTGCTTGGATTCACTTTGGATTTCAAACCCAAAGGCTTAGAGTGCCTTCCCAATGTTTAAGGATGTGTTTTTACATATTCTACAAAATTTTACATAATATCATTCATGTTAACCGTTAGGTTTACACGTGTTTCAAGGTCGAGTAAATCAAACACTTGGGTAATATTAGGCTCTCTCTTAGCTATTTAACAATGTAAATTTTTTCACATTTTGACTATGTTAAGGCTTTCATCTTTAATTTCTTTTGTTTGTGTGTCCATTTTTTGTCAAAAACCAATGTTTGGTATTTTTTACTTTATTTTTTAATTGTTCATTGAAATTTCAAATAAACTACATTTTTATAAATTAGACCTCCATTCTACACACATTAAAAAATTTATTTTGATTAGTTTTCAAAAATTATAGGGGTAGCACGACCAAATTTCTATTTTTTAGGATGTGTCCACTTTCAAAATTAGTAAAATCATGTATTCATTAAAAATTATCAGAAAAAATAGGCATAAACTACATGCTATTAGCTAATTTCTCATCAAAGTGATTTTAAAAATACTAAAAAAAAAGTTAACCTTTTGACGGAGCCATCGATATATGCTATGCTATATTTTTTGACAAAAACAACACCAATTTCTATGGCTCCCTTTTTTGAACTCCTTAATCTCTACCATTTCAAAAAGAAAGTAGTTTATAAAGTAGACTTGGAGCACTATGACCCTTTTTTTGTTGCATCTAATTTTTTTTAGTGTAACTATCCTCAATTTCTCATCCAAGATTAGTATTTCTTGATTTTAAATAAAAGTGGCCACTTAAGACCCCTTTTTGGCCCCTCATCTTTGTGCACATACCCAATTCTACTTATGCATTACTAACTAATGTTTGTAAACCTAGTTCATATTAGGAGGCTTGTGAAGTTGAATGTGCAATCAAGTGGTGATTTTCCATGGAAGAGGAGATATAAGGTGTATAGAAGAACAAGACATGGGTGCTTGTTCCATTTCGTAAGGGGAAAAAAGATATTACAAAAAAGTGGGTCTTCAAAGTGAAAAGAGACATAAATGATAATTTGGAGAGGTATATAGCTTGATTGGTGGCCAAGGGGTATGCAAAAAAGTATAGTATTGATTTTTATGAGAATATTTCACCTGTTGTAAAGATAAATTATTTTAAAGTTGTTTTAGCTCGTGATGCTAATGTTGCTTTGGAGTTAGAACAATTAGATTTAAAAAAAAACTTCCTACATGGTGATCTACTTGAGGAGATTTATATGCATGAACCAAAAGGATTTGAGGAAAGAGACAAGGAGAATATTGTTTGTTGGTCCAAAAATTGATGTATGGTTGGAAATAGGTGTCGAGGTGTTGGTACAAGTAGTTTGATTCCTTCATGTTGAGTTTAGGTTTTAAAAGATGTGAGGCTGATCATTGTGCCTACTTTCAAAGGTACATATGATGAGGATGATTTTATTTTTTCTTTGATATATTGATGGTATGTTGGTAGTATATCCTAGCATTCAAAAAAATAATCCATTTGAAAGATCATCGTGTTAGGGAGTTTGAGATGAAGAGAATAGGTAGTGAAAATCATATTCTTGGAATGAGGATACAAAAAGATAAAAATAGTAGGAAAATATGGTTTTCACAAAAAAAAAAGTGGAGAAGATTCTATAGCGCTTCATTTGCAAAATGCACAACAAATTAGTACCTCCATTTCTTGTTCATATTAAATTATATTCAAAATAGCTCCCTAACATAAAAATATTAGAAGACATTGATGCAAGAGCATCTAATGGATTAGGGGCAATCTTGCATCACCCAAAAAATGTTTTTCCTTATTTTCTTTAGTTTTTTTGAGTCCCATGATGGAACTTAAGGGGTGTAAGATGGTCATAAGTTAGAAAAGGTTGAAAATAGTCACTTACCATTTTTAGTAAGTCAACCTAAATGAGCTTGTATGGACTTGAAAATTTACCCCAAGGAGTGGAATTAAAAAACATATATGATGCTAAAAGAATCATCTCAATATCATGTACCATTTGGGAGATATTAAAGTTTTCATCTCTATAAATTTCTCCAATACAACATCAAATTCAAATTTGAAAACTTTAAAAGCTTCAAAAAAGATAAAAAATGGACAAAATAGTCTTTAGATTATTTCAATGTTGTAGATCTCTTTAAAAGGTTTTCAACGATATATTATAATAGAAAATCAGATACCCGAGTGAAAAGTTATGGCTCTTAGATGATGTTCCACTAGTTAAATATCTTCCTAGGTGAGAAATCAAATGACTAGACTTTTGGCACCAAAACAAAAGGGAAAGTTACACTTTCTAGAATGTTCTAAGGTCCAGTTATTGGTGTAAAATAAAAGGGTTGAGTGGAGGTATAGGAGGCGGCTCCATTATGCAGATTGTGGCTCCAAATTTTTATTTTTTTTTAGAGTTGATTTGGATGTAATGAATTTATCCCATGCGGTTGTAGCATTATAATTTTAGAATCTATAATTTCGTTTTTTGAAACTAATTGAAAGTGGGTTGTTTTTTATCTTACATTTTCTATGTTGATATCTACATTGTTGTGCAAGTATTGGGTAGAGTAGCCCTCATTAGACATAGATGTAATGTACTGTACTCATCATTTCTTGGTAGTCTTATATTTTCCATGTTGTGCACTAGAACAAACATTGGATAAGAAATGGAAGTAGTCAATCATTACATGGAAAATCTAGGTACTAAGCATTGGATGAATATGAAGTGGATTCTCATATACTCGAGGGGTACTTATGGTGATTCTATCTATTATAGTGGGATTAGTATTTAGGTTAATAGGTATGAGGATGCATATTTTGGTGGAGATAGAGGTAAGAAAAATTCCACTATAGGTTATGTTTTCTCCTTAGTTGGAGGTATAATCAGTTATGTATCAAAGCTGCAAATAGTGGTGGCATTGTCTACTACTAAAGCTAAATATATGATAGCAACATAGTCTAGCAAGGAGGCAATATGACTTCATATAATTTTGGGTGAATTTGAGGTAAAATAAGATAACACGGTGTTGAATTGTGATATCCAAAGTGCTTTACACTTACCATGAAACTCAATATACCATGCCACATATTGATATTCAATATCAATTTTTATGTGAGGTGGTGGAAAGAGGAAATATCTCTTTGGCGAAGATACAGACTCATATAAACCCAATATATATTATGATGAGTCCCATTAGTAGAGATAAGTTTGTTTGGTGCAAAACTTATCTAAGATTTCATTTTACTTAATGATTAAAAACATTGGTATTGGTTTTTCAATATGAGGATTTATTTACAAGTTAGAAATTTGACTTCAAGTGGGAGATTGTGTAATGTCCCTTACCTAGTTTGACCTATAATTCACTTGTTTATTAGGTTTAGGGTCTCATCTTTTTAAATAAATGTTTCCTTTAACAAAGTGATCTTGGATTGAAACCTGCATTCACCAATGGCTTAGTACATGCATTCTCCACACATGGCAGTACCTGGAAAAACACTGGCCCTATTAGGAGAGGAGGGAAACCTTAAGAGGCCAAGGGCCTATGGCCTACCACCTCCTATTGTAAATCTTGTGTCTCGAGCATATGTAGGGTAGAACCCCAGGTGGGACCACCATCCTTCATGACCAAACCCATGCCTTGGGCCTATGGGTCTGAAGGTGGGGATTTTAGGCAATCCACTTGGTAGATGCTTCCCCCATCCTAATAGGGTACAAACACGGAGCGGACAATATTTGGACAATCAATTATGCATTTACTATTGAATTATCAATATGCTTGTATCATGTTTAAGAGTATTATATGGATGCAAGAAAATGTAACATAATGCAAAAAAGTACATGGATCTATATTACTACAACAATGCCAATTCTCATCATATTTAGATTGTCTGTGATCAATGATACAATCCAATGTAATATTAACAATGATGGAAACTAAATGCCGCTATATCATACCCTTTAATTTCATTCATGGTCATGATAATGCTAAAGGAACCATCATCAATTCATAAAACTATTATAATATTGATAACATCAAAGGAAAATATTGCATCAATAATCAAATGAGCAATATTAGTTTCTTATATTCAAAATATGCTAAATATTATTGATAAGTGAGTACATCACCCGAGTTGCTATATCTCTCCATGTTTCCTTACTCATCTCCTTCAACCTTATACTAAATTGATCATAGGATGAGGACAATTCATAAATATACATAATCTACTTATGTTTATATTAAAGAGTCATCATTACTTATAAGTATCATTATTGTATAATCATGTATACTTCATATATACATATAATTATTCTTTTACTTATATCCATTAGTATTCATATATATGTTTATATAATTATTCTTTCCTTATTCATATATATTATTTATTCATTGCATATTATTCATTATAAAATTTATCTATATCTATGCATATATACTTGTATGCCTATTAAATTATATATATATATATTAAATGACTCTATATTCCAATGCATAACAATAATTGTTGTTGATGTTCTGAATTGCACTTTGTATTTCTCAATGTTTTTCCCTCTTCCTTATTTTCCTTCCTTCTATTTATACCATTCAAGGTAGGTGACTCATAGGGGGAATGCATAAAATATGTCCCCTTTTTAAATTTAATTGCTGCCTTTAAAGACTTATTATCACAATAATATCTATTTTTGAAAATAACATATTATATTACTAATAATTATAAAATTTCTGATTATATACTTATTTTATTATTTTATTTTGATGTCTTATTGAACATATTTTAACATTAAAGTATAATAATAAAACCAATTTTCTAATATCTTATTATTATTTTATTCTAATGTATTACAATCTTTGATGTGTAATGATTATAATATTTATTTATTATTATTTTTGATATTAAGTTATTTAATACTAGAATGTAATAACAATAATTTTCCTATATATTATTATTATATTTGTTATTTCATATTTTTATATTTTTATATTGATATGGTACACATTTATTTTATATTTAATATTAATATTGATATTTATTTTATTTATTAATTTATTTGTATTTTAACACTTGGTCTTTATGGTATTGTTATTTCGGCCCGAACATAACAGATTGTTGGAATATGAAGTCAATTTTCTTGTTATTCTCTAGTAGTGAAGAATAGTTAAAATTGAGTACTTACTATTTATGGTATTTCTGACAGATGTTTGACATGTAGTTACATGCATCAAACTTTATATTTTTAGAAAGTTTTCTTTGAAAAGGAATATGCAACTTGAATTTCTTATGCTATGGAAATTCATTCTTTTCGTGGATTTTTAAAGATTATCGTATCAATGAATTTTTCTTGAGAAATAAAATATTATAGATCTTTTCCCATGATTTTTCTTGGTATAATTTTACTAGGTTTTCCATGTAAACTTGTGTGTTTTTTCTTATTGATTTTATCTATTTAATTTTCACTATATATTTTTATAACATATATTTCATAGGCCTTTTGTCTTTCATTTCCCAAATAAATTAAATGCCTTATCCATTTTATTTTATTCATCTTGACCACCCAATTAATACTTCATCAATTATCCATATCTTAATTTATCCTATTATCCAATCACTCACAACACACATTTGAGTACAAGGTAAACACCCCTTTTTCACTCAAATTCCATTGGTTCAAACATTAGTCATGTCCTTGAGTCACATCCAATATCTTTGAGAATGTTAGTATATCCTTGCTTATTACACCATCACCATCCTTTATTCATAACATCTTTATTATCCAAATCTTACCATCATCCATTTCACCAACATAAGGACATCCCTCATTTAGAAATTACTTTTTCTCTTTGACATAATCACCAAATATTAAAACAATCCAAAATACAAATCATCTAAATGCTCAAAATTTAAAGACCTAACCAAAATAATACTCATATCCCACAAAAACAAAGATAAAACTCATAATCAAAGAAAGGAACAATATCATAATCAAGGGAAAATACAACACTATGATCCCTTTAGATCAAATATTTTTCCCAAATCAAGCCAAATACAATGACTATAATGTAATTTTCTATCAACCAAGATATGACCCATATGATGATTATGACAATGATAGTATTGTTGACCAAATAGAATATGATCACTATGATGATGAGGATGGCCCTACTGACCAACTTGAATATAATCCTTACAATGATGATAATAGTATTAAACAAGACATCATTGATTTTAACCTTGTTGACTTTCTTTCCATAGATTTCCTACACCTAACCATTAAACCCATACCCCTCAAAAGTTTCTAGATGCTCCCTAAAACTAGCTACCTCACAAACCAACATAAAATACCTATGACCCATACTTACCCTACATTTGGGAAGGTAAAAATCATCCTAGAACAATATCACCCATCTCCCTAATCCATATCATTTGAATCCTCTTCACCCAAATCTACCAAATCAACTATATCTTTTAAATCATTATCAGCCAAGTCCTTTTATTCATCCCAATCCATTATAGGATCCATGTCACCCTCATACAATTCCTCCAACCAATATATTATAGAGTCCAATCATTCATGGAAGATTGATTGGTCAAACCCATCTACTAAATATTTTGTCCTAGAAGTACTACTCGCATGGGATAAAAAAATCTAAAAAATTGATGTCTACAACACCTATTATTGAGTCTCCTATGACTATGTCTATTCTAGATAAAACACCATCAAGCACTACAAACTTCATGTGTCAAACCATGTGATAAGTTAAGAAAAAGTATTTCATGAGGTCCATAACACATATAAGGTACAAAGACATCCCACTAGCCAAATGATACTACTAAATATGATTTTAGGGACATATATCAAAGGCCTAATCAGTATAGGGGATACAAAATAAAATTAAAGTGTATCCATCTTATTTAAGAATAAATTAAGGTTATGTCAAGAGTAAAACCCAAATAATGAGAAAACATGCTCCAATATGAATCAAGGTCAAGTTATTGAGAAAATATCCATATACCATCATGATATTCATGTTAATCCTATCTTTTTTCAAAATACCATGCATGATTATTAAATCCATGACAATCCAACCTTTGATGAAGATCTTATTTGTGATCATGATATTTAAAATTATATGATCATTGGGACTACTATCCTATCTATGATGAAGAAAATCAATTTGATCCTTTTCTCCATCTTTATCCTATGCATGATCCCAAAAATTCCCTTGAACATATAGATGATCAAATATATTACATACATCCCATCAAGCATGAGGATCCACAATACAAGATTGATCATATTGAACATATCATTAATCGAGACACCACAAATACAAACAAGGAGAAAAAATAGTCCTATAAGTTGGGTTCAACCACCTTTTTACAATTTAGATTCCTTGAAAAAGAGAAAATTAACCTTTACTAAGTAATGGTTTCCTAAGGTTGTATTTATATCCTATTTTAAATGTAACAAATATCCTATGGTAAGAAAAATTTGTCAGGCATGGGCTACAATTATAAAGTCTTAGATGTTCATGAATAAGGCATTCTAGAACTCTTATCAATATGTGAAAGTTATGGACACCAAGGTCTTGGATACACATCTCCAAGAAATAAATATGATGATGAAAACTCAAGGATAGTTTGGGGCAACCTCATCTAATGAAATAATTGTTAGGATTTACCAATAGGACTGAGTAATTAAATAACAAATTATAAATACATATAATAGAAATAATGAATATGAATTACATAGAACACAAAGATTTAATGTGGTTCACCCAATGTGCTCTGCATCCACATAAACAACCATCAATTTATTTTATTATCCATAAAAATAATACTAAAATTTTATATTGATCCATAGCATAGTCTACAACTACATCCTCACTTAACATTTTCAATATACTCTTTGCAATCTACATTGTTGCATGCTCCTTCAAACACTTATACGTGACCTTTGGCCTTCCACATTTGTTGAAAAGAAAATACTCATTTCTGATAGTTACAAAATAATTTTCCAATTGAAAAAATAAGAAATTCCTTTATTAAAATACATAATTTTGTTCTTCAAGGGTGTTGCCCCCGAGCCCCATGTTGGGAGAATTTCCCCCAAACCCCCGCCATGGGCTCCACTCTTGAGCACTCCCCTATTAATTAATTTAGGGGGAAAATGTGGCTACCAAAGTTTCCAAAACTTGACACAAAGCATGATTAGTCACCATAGACTAACAAGAATCAAAATAGAGGCCATCCATAACTCTTCTATAATCAAATTCCTTCTACCCATATTTTTCCTACTTCCTCCATCCATACTAGCAACCTACACCCATAATGTCTTAAACCCCATGATTGAGACCAAAAACATTATCCATCATACAAAGTGAAGCATTACCATGAAGCAAAATATTATAGGACATGTGCACAAAGATGGGGGACTAGAAATTGGTCACTCCACTTTTTGGTCCCATAAAAGAGAAAAAGTGAGCACGTTATGTAATTGCATTGGCATAATGTGAGTGCATTATACATGAACTTTCATTATTGTTTTCTTTTGAAATTTCTCTTTCTCTTTCTCTTCTGATGTAACTATATACATGAAATTTATATATGGATATTTAATTTCTTATACTTCAAGTTATATTTCATACATATATAGTTTCAAGATACATTTGAGAATAGTTTTGGATTTCTAGGAGTTATAATGAAAATTCTAATTTTTGGAAGATCTTATAGTTTTTTATATAGTCAAATTTTAGTAATAAGGATGTCTAATTTTAGTAATCAAGAGGTTAAACTTAAGTAATAAACAAGCTCTATAATGTTTCTCTCTCTCTCATTCTTTATATATCCCTTACACTATAGACCTTCTCTCACTATCTCCATACCTTTATCTACCTCTCTC
The DNA here is from genome assembly GCA_007115665.2 of Sequoiadendron giganteum. Lineage (NCBI taxonomy): Eukaryota > Viridiplantae > Streptophyta > Pinopsida > Cupressales > Cupressaceae > Sequoiadendron > Sequoiadendron giganteum. Next base: position 126,643,553 of record CM021104.1, read on the forward strand.
TCTATTTGACTCTCTCTCTCTCTCTCTCTCTCTCTCTCTCTCTCTCTTTCCCTATCTACTTCTCTCTCTTCACCTTCCTCCTTCTCTCCCTAGACTTCTCTCTATATCACCTTTCTCTATATATATCCTCTCTCTCTCTAATTCCATCTATTTCACCTCTCTCCCTCCCTTCTTGACCCCTCTCTATCTAGGTATTTATATCTCTCTCTCATTCAATTTCTACTTCTTTTTGTCTCACCTCTCTTTATCATTATATACCTCTCCCTCACTCCCTCCCTCCCTCCTCACACTCTCTCCCTCTCCTTCATTCCCCCTCTCTCTCAATATCTCCACCTTCCTCCTTTTCTCTCTACTTATCTCTTTATCACCTCTCTCCCTTTCTCTCTCTATCCTTCCCTCTCTCCTCTCTATCTTATGTCTCTCTCCCTCCTCCATCCTCTCTATAATTCTCTATATCATTAATCTCCCTCTCTACCTACCTCTTCCTCCTCCCAAACCTCTTTACTTACCTCTTTGTACATAAAGAAAGAGATGGACAAAGGGATGTAGAGTGGAGATAGATAGAATTAGATATGGAGAGAGGTAGAGAGAGGGTGGGTGGGAGATAAAGAGGGATGGATAGGTGGGTAGAGAGAGGGAGACGAGAGAAAAAAAGTAGAAAGGGAAGGAGAGAGGAAGGGAGAGGTAGGTAAGAAGAGAGATAGAGAGAGAGATGTAAGATAGAGAGATATAGGAACAAGTGAGATGGACAGAAGTAGAGAGGGAAGGAGGGAGAGATGGAGAGAGAATGGTGAGATAGAGAGAAGTAGAGTGGGGAGGAGAGAATGAGAGCGAGAGAGAGAGAGAGAGTGGGGTACATTTTTAGAAACTAGACTCCATTCTACACATTAAAAAATGGTTTTTGATTACTTTTTAAAAAAATTAGGGGGGGAGCACAATCAATTTTTCTATTTTCTGGATGTGTCCACTTTGAAAATTAGTAAAAACTCATATATTAATTTAAAAATAGCAAAAAAATCGGGAATAAACTATATGGTGTTAGCTAATTTCTCACTAGTGATTTTTAAAATACTAAAACAAAGTTAACATTTTAGGGGGGCCACACTAGATGCTATGTTATATTTAAAAAAAAAAATAGAACCACTTTGTGTGTCCCCTCTTTTTAAACCCCTTAACCTCTACCATTTAAAAAAAAAAGTAGTTTAGGAAGTAGATTCAAAGAACTACGACTCTTGTTTTGGTTGCATCTTCAAATTTTGAGTGTTACTATCTTGAATTTCTCATCTAAGGTCAGTCTTTCCTAATTTTAGAAAAAAATGGCCACTTAAGACCCATTTTTGGTCCCCCATCTTTTTGCACTTACCCTATAACAACTACAAAAAGTAAAAACAAATACAAAATATTTGTGAATCTAAAAAGTGACATGCATCCAAAAATCAAGAAGCAAGCAAAAAATTAATATAGATCCCAAAGAAAAGTATATTGATAAATCCAATCAAAGTGAATAATCAAAAGCAAAGTATTTTTCAAAATTCATAAATTACATACAATATGTGTGCACCATCTTCGCAATTATCATGAAAATTTTCAAAATAAAAAAGGATTGTTGGTCCCAATCCTAAGCCTAATCCCACTCCAAATCTAATTTTACCACCCAATCCCAATATCCCTCATTCCAATTAAAACCTCAAATCCTAAAATTTAAAAAACTTGAATCCACACATACACCTCAAAATTCCCACTTACCAAATAAGCAATTTAAATTCCAACCCTCAACTCCAATATCTAAATCCATTCACCTTTATCCTCATTCCAACCCAAAACCTTGAACATAATGCATTCTTGAAACAATAATTTACCATAAGAGTTATGATGGTACTCAACCAAGATTTTTATATTTGGACAAGGCCAACCCAACTATAAAAGAGCATCATCATAGTTATGAATTGTATACTAATGCAAATATCCCAAAAAATTAACAATGTGAGTCCAAATACTATTGACATTTCATGACTAAATCATCTAGTTCAACAAAATCATATGACCATGCTTATGATAATTGAAGAAAAGTAAATCAAGGGTGGCCAAAAAATCCAAAATTCCCAAAATGTTATAAATTAGTAAAATTCCAAAATAATAGAAAATTCCAAAAGATCCAAAAAATACGAAAAAATAATCAAAAAATAGTAAGGATAAATAATTCGTCCAATGGTAAAAACCACTTCAGGTGACACCTTAGGAAAGTATCATGATGAAAACCCAATCATGGGTATCATGCGTAAGTCAACTAGCTATGTGGACCTTACAATTGGGGGCAAGTTGTCTCATTCTTTCCACCACACCTACCCTTCCAATCATGTCACTCCATCATAGCCATCCAACATATCTATTTAGTCACACCTCATCCATATTCCCTACCCACCTTGATCTTAAGAAGGATTGGGAGCACACACATAATGAATAGTTTAGAAAACTCTTGGCATAGCTATCCTTTGGCCACACACCATCTACCATCACTATAATGCCTACATAGTACTACCCAACCCCTATCCTAAATCAAAACATGTTAATCCTATGTGATGCAATCCTTGAACATCTCCCCTTAAATCCCTCCATCAATATGCATCCTATCCATCCCATCCAATGCATTAATCATTACATCCAAACTACCTTCATCCTTGTCTGTAGGATTGGATTATCCCTTCCCATTGGTTCCACCATCAAGATGACAAATAAAATAAAAAACTTATCCAAACACATTCCCAATCTATAGCATGATCCCCAAAACACTTAATCCATATGCAAGAACATAAATCCAAGAATAATCCACTCATAATCTTACCTCCATCCAAAAAAATTCATAAGATTTGTTCATTATCTTACTACAAGTTATGTTTAATCTATAATCAATCCAACTAATCATCATCAAATTATATTATATTTATTATTAAATTTAATATTTTGATGTGTAAATAGCTATCAAATTTAAGAAAAAATGTAAGAATTTTATTTTTTATTATATAAACAATAAAACAAGTTTTTAAACCCTTTAACATAAAAGATCCACCGATATATTAATCATGTAAAATTTGTGTTAACATGCTTAGCTATTACATTCCACAAATATATTAATTATAAAAATTACATTTAAAATTTATAATAATTTTTTAAGTATTTTTTGATCGATAGATATTGTGAATTTTAATTAAAATTTTGAGTTGAAAAGGATACTGCCTAATAAGAAGATCAAACGGCTAAAAAGTAATTTTGGAAGTACCACAAATACAATTTGAACGTGCAATCTAACATTGACCGCTAAATGAACTTGAAGAACAACCGACTTTTTGTATAAGACAGATCTACAATCAGAAAAATTAATTATAATCATGACAGTCGTGTAATATGCACGATAATCCAGTGATAATGGATTACAATCGTCTCAATACCGATTTAACTATCCTTTTTTTATCTATATTGCTGTTTTTCGTTTTTTTATCATTTTTAAGTTGATAGGTATCTAAGAGATATTTTCTACTGCGTGTGAATATTGTTAAAATCATACAGTTGAATCTTGATAGTATTATCATATTTTTTAGTTCTTTTTCTAATCTGATCCATTATTTTTCTCTTTAATAGATCACTGAGTGTGATCCGAAATGTTGATTGAAAACATATACAATCTTGATAGTATTATCACATTTTTTAGTTCTTTTTCTAATCTGATCCATTATTTTTCTCTTTAATAGATCACTGAGTGTGATCCGAAATATTAATTGAAAACATATACAATTAAAATAAAAAACTATCATATATAAACAAAATCGTGGAAAACCCTTTAATACAATTCTATATATTATATTCCAGTGAATCCAACATTTGGAAACCAACATATTACAACACTCCTTTCTAATAACACTAGATTCTGCATACAGGTGTGTAAAACCCAGGAAATAATCCATTCACAGTTGTACTGTAATATTCAAAATTCAAATGGTCATTAATATCTACAAATCTAGGGGCTAAAGCATCCTGTTGCAGGCAAGAGGTCATGAGGTTAGTCTCCCCTCCATCCCTATGGTACCGGAGGAGGTGTAGCACCAGTGCAACCGGTCACGTGGAAAAAGTTCAAGAGACACACTGCAATTTATAAAAAGACTACCCGATTTCTGCACTATATATATACACACATCTAGAAATAAACACTAAATGAGATCTTGTGAGCAGAGTCAGTAGACATGGCAGGCTGATATAAGACTGCCCCAGGGGATGCTACCACTGCTTGCATTGTCTGCTGAAAAGATATGGCTTTGCACATAAGCTTCCCTTATGAAAGTCTCTTGAGTATCTTCAACAGTCCTCAGCAGATAGGAGTAGAACCTGCGACCCAAAAGAGAAAGTTGCCTGAGCATTAATGGAATGTTTCTGGTGCAGGAAGGGATGTATGTAACTAAACAATACATCATATCAAACACTCTCCTCATCTCTAATGATGCCTTCAAATCTTTCACTTGTATTTCACTTCAGACATGAATATCAGCTCAAATGTCATGAAGACCCAGCTTCTCCGGCATTACAGTCTTCGCCTCATATACTAGAACAGAAGCTTATCTTCTGCCTGTGCACAGTCATTTCCCGAAAGATCAAACAAAAGTAAAGCTATTTCCACCCACAGAAGAAAGTAAGCTGATCCACCTTCCATGATAAAGACGAGACATTTATTTTGAGTGGGATGGTAGGGTCCCATATTTCTTTTGACGGCAGGACAAATTATCTATATCATAATAAAAAGGGCCAAGCGAATCGTTCAGGAGAGGGACAATACAGATAAAAAAACAAAATATGAGGTAGGTAGGTCCTGCACGAGAATCATGGGGGAATTGGGATAGGTTTATTTTAGATATTCTATATATCATACAAGAGAATGATCTGTTTCTTTTTTAAAAGTACTGTAACAAACATGCATTTTCTCTTGCAGACCCATGTGGTCCTATTGTACTAGCTTGTAAGTCACTTTAATTTTTTTTGGTCCATTTGTATTTGTTTTTTCAATTGGGGTTTTGGTTTTAGTTTTGCTTGTCTTTTTAATGTCATAGTGTTCTTTAAAGTAGGAGTTTATTGTTTTTATATATTTATTGTAGGGTCTCTTTGTTTGCCATGTCTATTGATATTGTTGTCTATTAAATGATCTCAAAATTTATTAATAGAGCAATTGTTGGTATTGTTATTATAGTGTTTAGGACAAATCACATTATTTATAATGAACTGTGAGTTTATAGGTTGTCATAATTATGATGATGGTGGTTGAGTCTTCTATAAACTTATATAATAAACTTTATATATGATGTCCTTTGTGGTATATCTTACCCCTACATCTTTTATTTTTCTAACTTGTATGTTCTACCTTTCATATGTTGCTCCAATTAGTGATGTCACCTATTTATCTTTGATTTTCTTCTTTGAGGCTAGTTCTCCTTTGTCCAAAAGACCTACTATCATCTTGATAGTGTCCTTTATGATTTAATAGGATCTATTGAAATAGAGTAAATCATGATGAATTCTAATCAATATAATCTAGATCTAGCTATGCTCATCCTTGAAATTGGGGAAATCATCCCAAACATCTAATTTCATCTCTCCTACCTATTTATACTATGACAAGTGTTCCTTTGTGGTATCTTTATTTTTAAATTTTGTTAGGGTTTCCCTCTCTACTTCAAATTGTAAATGGTCCATCTTAGTAAGCTTGATGTAGATGTATTTTCTAATTTCTTTTGCATATAATAGCACTCCTAAAAAATTAGAGAAAGCTCCTTGTGGAATGAACTCCATCACCTTCCATGGGTAGTTTGTGTATTTAGGAGTTGGGATCTTAGAGATTAAGTGCCTAATCTATTCTAATTGAATAAGCATCATGTTGAAGATAATTAAGTGCCTACATACAAAAATTGTACCCTACTATGCTACAAATTTACAAAGATGCAAACCTAAAACTAGATCTCAAACATACCTTTTTCTCATTGAAATACCTTTGCATCTTTTCTTCGTTTAATTTAATATCCTTTTCACTTGGATATGAATGCTAGTTTTATTTTCCCTTCTCTTTTTATTTCATATCTTCTTACAAAATAGGTGCTACAAATCCCAAAAATGCTTATACATTTTTTTCAAATATTAAAGGTACACAAATATGAAAATAGCAAATGAAATTTTGTTTTTTATATTGTGCATTAAATTGTTTAAGAATCTATAATATTATCTTTTTTTAATAAAAAAGTTATCCATTATGGAATAAATGCCCCTTTTTAAAAATATTATTGACTATAAAAGAAGGTTATTGAAACTTACGTAGCAAATTCATGATTTTTTTAATTTAAAAAAATCATTTAGAAACTACATGTACAAAACTTGAAAAATCACTAGTTCACATCATCTTCAACTTCTTAATGGTTTAGTTGTTATAGGTGATAGAAGGTGAAAATTTGGTTAAAATGCATATTTCAATGTCCCACTTTGACCAAAAAATGGGACACACTATTGTGGGAGCACCCTTATGTGATAATGAAGATTGATTTCTTAAGACACTTTTTTGCACTAAGATTGTTTTTGAAAAGATAAGCAGCATTTACAAGGTGTTGTACCCTTCACATAGGGCCCAAACGAAAACATAGTTCAAAACAAAATTTGACCTATAGGAACAAACATAAAAAGTTGATCGATAGCTATAGAAAAACAAAGAAATTAAGCAACCATAGAAATAGAGGAGTCTAAGCTGGCTCCACAAACCCGAGGCCAAGAGGTAGCCACAAATTTATTCTTCCGTAGAACAACCGACTAGGGAGGCTCAGAATTAGGAATCAACGAGAAAGGTGACAAAGGCGGCTCCACCCTAGCCACCACAGGAGAAGAGCCACCCACCAGCAAGGGAGTCAGTAGCGAGGCAACAGAGATCTAATCAACCAAAGGGACAATAGAGGCGTTCAACAAAGGGTGGACAGGTTTAGAAAATGCATCGACAACAGGAGCTGAAGTTCAGTCAGGCACAGTCACAACAGTCCCAAAAGATCGATCCAAAAGTGGTTCCTCGAAAGGGAGGTCCGAGTGAGGAGCAACAACATGAGGGTCAACCTCCTTAGAAGAAACATCTGAAGAAGAACCCACCGTGAGGTGATCCAGGAGAGCATCCTTCCACCAAGTCACAATGCCCTTGCGGTGGGCATGAGGACAGGAAGAGGCCAAATGACCCACCAAAAAATAATCTCCTACACCAGAAGGGGAGACCCTGATAGTCCAAGAGGTGCTTCCAAGGTTTGTCCTCCACTAAAAAAACAACATCCCTAGGAAGAGGTTTGGAGATGTCCAGATCAACTAACAATCGAGCGACCATAATATGCGCAAAATCCCTAGTTGTAGAATCCACTATTAAGAAGTGACCAATGGTATTGCCAATGGCCTCGAAACTAGAGAGGAAGATTTGGTAGACGGACCCAAACAGGTCTAGTGTTCAACGACTCTGTAAGGGGGTTGAAGGAATGAGACTAGGACCTGATGGCCAGAGAGTGAATACCCCACATCCACCCCTTGTCCAGAACACAATTTTGCTCTAGCAAGGAAGCAAAGGTAGCAATAAAGAATCCCCTAGCACTGGGGTAGAGCTCAATTTACCCAACGACCAATGGCTTCCAAGAAAATGACACCCAATCGTGGAGATCTGGGAGGAAGGGCCATAGGCCATTGAATCTGCAGACCACACTCGTTTTCAAATAATATTCCTCATTCTCAATGATCTTAGGACCACAAACCACCACAAGGGAGTCTCGGGAACAAGGTAGAGACCGACCAACATGAGTAGGGGGCCGAGCACCCACCCTAGAAACATCAGAGAAAGAGTTACCCTTTTCCCAAGAAACCTCCAGCAGCAGATGGGATAGAGGCGGGTTCAGAGCCTGCATCATTCCCAACCACAGACATCAAACCAACAACAGGCACCATAAGAGGCACAGAGGTAGCAGCATCCTTCCTGCACGCGCAAGTCACAAGAGGAAGAACGTCAGAGCCCCCAACAGGAGGGACCCCGCAAGATAGTCCCAGTAGAACCGTGCCAAGAAAACACCCAACCACGTCGGGTGCAGGGCCAGATGTAGGGAGGATCCGTCGCCAGGAATCGAGGCCGAGTTCGAGGGAGAAGCGGATGAAGGAGCCGTTGGAGCCATTTCCGTCGATGGAGCCGTTGCAGAGCACATTTTGAATCTTGATATGAAATTATATGATAAGGCACTAAGATTGTTGATGTAAAACTATGGATTCAATTAGCAAAAAGTAGAAATCATGATAGTGAAAATTTTACAAATGTATGAATGATTTTTTATGGTGATTAGTGTCTCCATGGTCAAATAGAAATTCTAAGAAGAGATAATGCTATTAAGTTTCTCATATCACATTTAGTAGCATGCTTTCTATGAGGATTGGTTTGTTCCATAGTGTTGTATAGTATTGATAGGGATCCTTGAAACAAACCTTTCTTCAACGAATGTAAAATCTTGTATATTAATAGTGGATATGTAAGTATGCTTTAATATGAAGAATTTCCTTCCTTTACTATGGGTATGTGCAGGATCATCATGGAAAAAATAGGCCCTTAGGTGGCAAAAAAATATAAAAAAATAGAGTTAGGCAACTTGACATAAAAATTTAAATAAGGTATCTATATTATTTCTAAAATATGTATAGAATTTGTAGCAAATTGAATTTAGTTTCTAAATTACTAGGTTTATTTACAAAAATATAAAATCTATTTGGTGAAAATTTGAATTTTCAATACAGTAGTACTTAAATTTCAGGGAAAAAATAAGAAGTAGGTGTCTGTCTAACCACCCTAACCAAATTAAAATGATAATATTTTTTTATAATATTTTAGATATAAGTATAGGACTCATGTCCCGATGTGATGCATTTTTTTTGTATTTTTTGTCCAAGTAAATAATTAATTATAATTTTTTTATGACAAATTTTAAAAAATATAAAGACTCGTATGTCTGACCACCTTAACTTGGTCAAAACTTCATGAAATTCATTTTTTTTATTTTTTAATATTAGTATGCAAAGCATAGAATTTTATGCATATTTTGGATTCAAAAAATATGATACTGTTTGAAAGCTATAGATATTTTTCAATCAACCTAAAAATTAGGACTTTAGTCATAATTCAATAGAAAATGAATAATAATTATTTATTAAATTCAAAGTAAAACATAATTTATATTGGTGGAAATATGAGAATCTCCTTTAAAAATCCATTTCGTTTCATCAATTTTGGGTAAAAAAAAACATCATCAGCCACATACCCATCATATTGCCACTTTTTGGCCCATCATGATCCTGCACATACCCCTATTCGTGATTCTATTTCCCCCATTAGTGTAGGGATTGATTTTAAATGCCAAGTAACCCACTCTTCATGAAAATATAAAATTATTTTATACTTATTTAGTGTTAGGTGTCTAATCAAAATAAATATATACCTTATTTGTTTATTAATAGCTCACCCAAGTAGCATTTTTAGAGGGATATGATTTATTTTATTGTTGTAGGCATGCATGAGGTGGTTTGTTAGCTTAAAAACACTACTTGGGGATTACACATATTATATTTTTTTCTAATGCATGTGCGATCTTCTACTTAATTGAGGCTACAAGGTAAAAATAGATTGAGGATTAATGATATTCTTAGATCCTCCTAGTGCAATACAACATGGTTTATTGTTAATTATCTATAGTTTAAATTTTTTATAATATGTTGTATAAAATCTAGTATTAAAGAACACCTCCTTGGCCTAGTAGGGCCAAAGATAGATGGAGATATTTCCCTCTCCCATGTATTAGTCAATAGATACCTTTATCCAATAATAAGCATTGAGTTAAGCTTATCTTCTAGGTTTTTTAAGCCAACAAATGCTAATATTGTTTGGAAGAAATTGTAGGTACTTTTATCCTATGCATCATTTGAATTGTTAATGACCTACTAGTGAAAACAAACAATCATTTTCTACCCTTGGAGTTTTTGTTATTTCAACATTTTCCTCTTAGGAGAGGTGGTGACTTGGCTTATATGATCCTATCTATTATTTATATCTTGTGTATGCCATTGATTCTCCTTGCACACTATAATGCCCACTCTTGTGTTTTTTGTTGGTTAAAACTGTGGTCCAAATCAACTATTCTTTTTTACTTAAATTTGAATTCATATGGGTTTCCTCAGTTCATACCTAGATATCTCAATCTAAGGTCGTAGATTGATGAAAGGTATCGGGGCTATTTTCCAAAGGGGTGAAGATAATAAGTTAAGTGAAATGAAATGCATCTATTCAAACCTAAATTTAAATAAATATCCTATGAAATACTTCTCCAAACTAATTCACTCTTACTTAAAAACACCACACTAGAGATTTAGGTTCCTATCATGGTAGTGACAGGAAGCATGTTGGTTATGACATAAATGATCTTTAGAACAAAAAAATATATTTTATCAAAAATTATAGATGAACTTGACGTACCATTTCCCAAATTGCACAGTAGGATCTTTTAACTCCTGATCTAAACTATTGTTGTAATTAAAGAATGAGATCAAACTTGAACAAATTATTAAACACACAATTCAAATCGGGTTATTTATAACAGAGCATTAAACTATTACTAAATTGCACATAGATCATTCACTAAATAACAAATGACTTTAATATTTAAAATTAAACACACAGATTCTACATTCGTGGTTACCAACAATGCACATTCAATTGTTAAATGCTAAGAAAAATCAATGCATATTATGAATTTGATATCCTGATCATGAACACACAGTTAAGTATTCAAAACAAATCACACAATACATTACCACACAATACAAAGAGTAAGTCACCAATCTAGCACAAAGAGTGATTCTTACTTCAACTCAACTCAACCGTATTCATGCAAATAGAAAACCAGATTCAGAAGAATAGTGTAATTCTGTACTCATAACTTATATATAATTGTTCAAAACCAATACATATTTATAGCAGATTATGAATCGATATTTAGCTATAGTTTATTTGTGACCTATGTCCAACAAACTATCAAGTCTAGTAACAAAACGATATACAAAAATATATGCAAAGCAATATGGAAACGATATGGTTGTTAGTCGCGAGTTCATAACAGGTTCAGACAAACACCATCAAAAATAGCCATAAACCGATTCAGTAATTATCACGGGTTTCATCCTCCATCCATTTTCATGAACATAAATGTCTCCATTTATTTCTTGCGAGTTTATCAAAAATCAGCTCAACACTTTTGATTGAATAATGACATTTCGTAATTATTTCATTTCTTGATGTATTTTATCAAATATCTATACTTCATGTGCCAAATAGTAGCGAAAAGGAAGAAAAAGAGTGAATGAAAGGACAGCTGAAGGATGAAATATTATGACTTATTAACCCTCATCATTTCCCCCTAGCTTAAGGTTTTGCATTCCCTCATGCAAAAAAAAAAAAACCAAGTTAACCTGGTCAGCTTATGAATGGTGTTGGTTAGTTCACGGGTCCATTGTTGTCATAGCTCTTCCATTTCATCTCATGCTCACTGATAAGAATGTATTCTTCTTTTAATTTTTGGTTCTCATTCTCCTTAGCTTGAGAAATAGATGAAGTTTGATGAAGTTGGGTTTGTAATTCCTGGTTCTCCCCCTCCAATTTCTTAATAGTATTATGTAACTCTGTATTTTAATTTTGTAATGCATCAACTGAATTCTATAATTCTTTAATTTGGTTGAAGAGAACCTCATTTTCTTCAAATTTCTCATTTTCTTATGCTTCATCTTGTTTGTCTTCTTGATTAAGGATTTGTTCTTCATCACCCAGCTCAATATAGGTCTCCATCAGCAAGGAAAGGGAACCACGTTTGTCTCCAATAAGAATTTTAGAGACCCCAATTTCTTGGTCTCTCTTTTGTGGTGAATGAATTCTCTCACTACTCCTCATACCTTCTCATGTGGTATCTAAATTCTCCAATCATGTAAACATATTGATTTTAGCTTCGTTGTATTCTTCACCAAATTGTTGGATAGGATTCTCCATATCTTGATTTTCCTCTTGCAGTTCCTTTCTTTCCACATTTGGTGCTTCTTTATTCAAACCCCCTACTTTTACATTTTCTTGAGGAAGATATTCTTGATTGATATCACCCAAGATCTCTCCAATTCCTATATTGATGTCATCAGTTTGTTGCAGAGGTCTTTCAACTACTATATCCCTTGTTTCTACAAGGATTTGTCCAACCGACTCTTTATCACTATGATGCAATGTGGTAGGATCTTGTTCTTGTTCAACATGTTCCTCGGCGGGAGATTCACTAGCAGTAGATTCTTTAGATTCCTGAGGTTGAGATCTTCATGCTCTTCATTTCTTCCTTCTCGTAAATCCCTTTGTTTTAGGGGTGGTTTTTCTTTTTGCAACCTTAAACTCCCTACTGGCTTTTCCTTGTTTCTTTAAGACTGTAGAAAAAACCTCTACATCAGAATCAAAAACATTACCTTTTGAACTCTACATGTGGCTACCTACATTGGTCAGGTCATCTAATGTGGTAAATTCTCTTACCCATCTTGTATTTAGGCAAACCAGATTCTGGCTCTTTGGGACCTTTTGAAGATACAACGCTTTTTGTTTTCACTATTTTAGTGGACGATCCTAAGGCTTGTGTGCCCTGAGGTTGAACTTCTTTTATGAGGACCTAGTGACCCTCTTTTTAGCCAATTTTGTGTGGGGGTTTCTGAACCAAGGATTTCTATAGGTGCATTGACTTCTTCTTCTGTATCCAATTCTTCTAAAGGTTCTTCTAAAGAACCTTCAGAACCCTTAGAATTGGTGTCATTTTTCATATTCACAAAAGAGTCCCAATCACCAGGTGGGGAGAGTTTCTGGAGGGTGTTAATAATTAACAATCTTATTAACTTGTGGTGAGCCAATGATTTCTTATGTCCTTCCTGAACATTTTTACTCATACAATAGGGAACAAAAAATAAAGTAAGGAATATTCAATAGTTGTTTTACCCTCAAATGCACCATTAATCTAAAATTTTGAGCATAAACATATACATACCTTCCATCAAAAGAAATGTAATAAATTATAAACCTTGCTACATCCTTCCAAATTCCAGACAATAAATTCAATTTCATTCCTTGGCCTTGTACCAGCTCCACCAACTCATTATACTTCAAAAATGCCTTTCGATAGGTTGCAAGTCAAAAACTTTCTTTGTTTTGTTAGGAAAATAAGCTCCACCCATGCACGACAACCATGTTACTTTGGAAATGAGCTCAACAATGACTGGGAACTCCTAACCCTAGACAAATACATTCTTTCCATAAAATCTCAATTAAAATTCATGTGCAACCCGTTTATCAAACCCTCTTAATTTTTTGAAATATACATCCTACTGAGGCTTCTTAAAAATCACATAAAACTCCTTATTTTTACGGGCTCTAAACTCATCCATGGTGGTTGGTTCATAACAGGGTCATCTGTCTTTGGCCATGGGTGTACTAGGAATGAAGGAAACTCAATATTAATAGAGCTCAAAGAAAAATAAAAAACAACTACGATAAATTGTTTACAAGTCTAAGATGATGACTAAATAAAACCGCTTTTAAGAATGGAAAACTGCCTTGCACAGTCTTGGTAATAAATGGAAAAGATAGGTGAAATCATGGTGAGGGATACGACATGTATGGTAAGGATTCGGATTTAAACAGTTTATGATGTGGAGATGAGACACGTATGATGGATGTGATAGGGATTTTAATGGAATAACTCGGTAAGTACAAACCTCCAATTTGACATAGCTTCCAATTAAATAACCCAATAAGTACAATCCCCAGCTTAAAGATGACCCATCCACGAGGTAGTAAACTATAAGGCATAGGAAATTAAAAATATATAACACATAGAAAAGAAAATAATTTTTTTGAAAAATACCATTACTGATACCGATGACTAAACCAATATATGAGGAAGCGGAGGTAGACATGGTCATTCCAAGTACAGGATGTAAATCCAACAAACCAGAAGCATGAGAGACACATGGGAAGCATTCTGAGGTGGAAGGTGGTTGTGTAATGAATGCAACAACCAATGATTGGGGTAGTGGAGCTGGCAGCAGCACGTGAGGCCCACCAAAAAAAAGTACTGGCATGTCCTGACACTAGTGGAGAAGATAAGCATGAAAGGAAAGGAAGAGGACAAGTTCTCCTAACCTAGTGGTGACAAGAAAGAGATGAAAAATTTGAGAAAACAAAAAAAATTCTACCTGTCACACCATAGAATAGGTAGCGACGGGAATATCAAAAATCAAAGAGTTCCTATCACATAAAGGTTAGGAAGGGGCAATTTTTTATTTTTTATTTTTTTTGTAATGATGGTAGATCGTTGGAGGTCCGGTTTTCAATCTACCACCGCCTAATGGCATCAGTAACCCAGTTTTTGCCATTAAGATTATTGAATAGTTAATGCCCTCCAGAAACTGGTTTTCAAGCACTAACCAACCAACAATGCCGAATTTCAATTTTCATTGTTGGATCTTTTATTTCTTTTTTTCCTCTTTCTTTTAAAATTATTTTTTGAGGAGGCCAAAAGGAACAACAATAAGTTCATTTTCCACAGCATAGAAGAAGGCTTATTTTGAAAGAGGCTTCTTATAGAGCTATAGGCAGTGTCCATTAACAAGGAGAACTCTTTTGTCAGAGTCCACAGTACAAAGGTGTACAACACCATTGCCATATACCATCTCAATGTTGTAAGTTCTGAGCCACCTCATGTGAAATTTCCTTTTGAAATATTGAAACCGGGAGTCATACAAGAGTGCCCAATCACCAGGTTGAAATTCCCATAGTCAGATATGGCGGTCATGCCATTGCACTCGCTAGTTTTGAATCATCTCTATATGAAAAAAGTGCATTATGGCGCATTTCGTCTAGAGCATGGATTTGGGTAAGCCTTTCTTTTTGCACTTCATTGAGACTCATCCCGAGCTGGAGTGCGGTGAGAATATTCTTTACCTCAAACTCAATGGGAAGAACAACTTTCTTACCATACACTAGTTCATAAGGGGTTAGAACAATGGTGATCTTCCACGTTGTACGATAGGCCCACACAAATTTAGGAAGCTGTGTTGCCCAATCGTGCTTATGAAGAGCAACAGTCTTGGTAAGAATATTCTCAAGCCCTATGTTGGTGACCTTGACTTGCCCATTGGCTTGAGGATGATATGGTGAAAACTTATGATGTCATATTTCATATTATTTTACTAGAGAAGCAATGAGTTCTGATGTGCACTGAGGTCCCTAATTTGTGATGATTTCCCATGGAACACCAAATCTCATGAATATTTCAGAATAGAGAAATTCAGCTACTTTTATGTCCCTTGTATGTTTCAAAGAAATGAACTCAACCCACTTAGTGACATAATTTGTACATACAAGAATATACTCTCTTTTTTTGCATGGAGGACTAATAGGTCCAACAAAGTCAAGACCCCATTTCTCAAATGGTTCGATGGATAGCTGGGGATGTAAAGGCATTTCATTTGATCTGGTTGGATGAACCATACACTGACATTTATCACAGTGTTGAGCATAGCGCTTGCAATCCTTGTGGAGAGTAGGCTAGTAATAGCCTATAGTTAGAACCTTCTGAGCAGTCCTTTGGGTAGAAAAATTTCCTACACAAGGTTCGGTGTGGCATGCATGAAGAATGTTGAAGACATCTTCTTTGGGCATACATCTTTTAAATTGTGGTATACATTTAACATCAAGAATTGCAAATCAAAATGTTGTATCTTCAAAAAAATTCAATTCTTTTCATTTTGAATTGGCTCTACTGCTACTAATTTTGGATTCCATAACATTATGAGTCCCCCTAAAGCCCCTTGTGCAAGAGAGTGTTCAAATTTCCAACTTGTTTCCTTTTTTGAATTGATAGTTCGTATGCTAACTCTAAAGCCTTGGTTTCTTGCAACACAAACACATCCTCTCCACAAGCATCTATTTGTTGCTTGATTTGAGCAGTTTTTTCAGGGGCATTAACACCCTTGAAATTCCATGATATTATCTTCATTGAGGTCAGGGAGAGCAACATGCTCTCCTTAGACACTTTTTTGTAGACAACAATGGTTTGGAGTCTAAAGTAGTTTGCATGCTAGTAGTTATTTCTTCCTTCATTTCAGTAACATGCAATTTCCTTCCACTCTTTCCTAGAGTTTTGACCATCCCAAGTTTAGTGCTTGGTGTCTAGGAAATAGATAGAGTTTGTGTGTAATCAAAAGCATCCAAAGATATGTTATCTTCTACACTGTCTATTTTTATGTCAAGTCTACATTTTGTTTTCTATCCCCATCTCCCATTTACAAAATCTTATCATTATCTATATCCATATTCTTGAGTGACCTCTGAATTGTTGGAGTTGAGAAGATACAACTTCATAGGAGCCCAGTGACCTCTGCAAGCAATAATACCTGTTACAAGGAGAAGCAAAGAGAAGCAACAAAGAAAATGCTCAAGAATGTGGAGCAATGTATTCACCTAAAATGTAAAATGAATAATGATACAAAAGATAGTTTTCAACCATATATAGATAGTGGGACTATCAGGAGGAAAACCAAGAAAGAATAGTGGGACTATCAGGAGGAAAACCAAACTCAGTCATCAACTGATGAAGCCATAAAATCTCCTGACTAGCGAGCACAGCAGCTCGGTACTCAACCTCTGTAGATGATAATGCATGAGTAGTCTACTTCTTGCATGACCATGTGATAGGACTAGAGCCAAGATAGAAAACAAAGCCAGAAGTAAACTTCTGATCATTGACATCACTAGACCAATCTGAGTCAGTGTAGCCAACAATGTGAGGATCCCCTGATGTGTAGTGAATGCCATATGAAGTGGTGCCCTAGATGTACCTCAAAATATCCTTGGTAGCTTGCCAATGACTCTCATGAGGATCATGGGAGAATCTAGAGACAAGGCCAACCGCAAAGGAAAGATCAGGACGAGTGTGAGTCAGGTACAACAAACTGCCAACCAACTACCTGTAAAGTGTAGAATCTATTGAAGGAGTGGGGCAAGTAATAGTCAAAACAACCCCTGACTGAAACGGTGTGGGGGAAAGCTTGCAATCAAGCATGCCAAAGCGCTAAAGCATATCAAGAGAATACTTTTTCTGGTAAATGGAGATCCCCTCTGAAGACAGAATCACCTGAAGACCAAGAAAATAGTGTAGAAGGCTGAGATTTGTCCTCTCAAACTGCTCCATCAAAGCTAGATGTGAATGATGAATCATAGAGGATGAGCTACCTATGATGAGAAGATCATCAACATATAGCACAAGAATTAGGATCTCACCTTCAAGATGTTGAATATAGATCGTGTGATCAAAATGACAGCAAGTGAAACTAGTGGAGAGCAAAAAAGAGTCCATCTTCTCATACCAAGCTCGAGGGGCCTATTTGAGACCATATAATGAATGTTGAAGTCTGCAAACCAAGGAAGCATCATGCACAAATCCCTGAGGTTGCTCCATATAGATCTCCTCCTGAAGGTCACCATGTAAGAAGGCACACTTCACATCCATCTGAAAAATGAGCCATCCCCTAGAAGCTGCAAGTGATAGTACAAAACGAATAGAATTCATCTTAGCGATAGGGGAAAATGTCTCAGAGTAATCAATACCCTCAACCTATGAGAAACCCTTCGCAACAAGACGTGCTTTGTACTTATCAATAGAACCATCAACAACATACTTGGTGCGATACAACCATCGGCACCGAACCATCTTTCTACCCTTAGAAAGAGGATAGAGATTCCATGTACTATTTCTCATCAAAGAAGAATACTCCTCCTCCATAGCACTATCCCACTCAGGGTGACCTGCCACCTTTGAAAATCTCTGAGGTTCCTCTAAAAGAGCATGGATCAAAATACTAGAACCCACAGTATGAACGGGTGCGACGAGTGTCTTAAGGATCACTGGCCATAGATCATGCTGCCTCAATAGTAAAGCGAGCCCATTTGGGCCTCTAAGGTGGAGCAAGTGGAGGTGGAGATGGGGGATCATCAATATCCTCATCAGAATCATCCTCAAAATAATCCTAAAGAGCTGCAATGCGTGGAGTAGGTAGTGAAGTGGACACTAGAGATAAGGTATCAACTGGAGGAAGGCGCTCATCAAACTGAACATCCCATCGAAATAGGACCTCTCTGGATTCAGGATCAAACAACCTGTACACCTTAACATCCTCACAGTAGCCTACAAAAATAAGGGGTCGACTCTTCCGCTCCATAGCTCTCCTCTGAGCATCAGGAATAAAAGCCCATGCCACACTACCAAATACTCGAAATGATGAAATATCAGGCTTGTCATGAGACCAAGCCTCCTCATGAGTCATATGTCGAATCACCTTATGAAGCATTTGATTCTGAATATAGTTGACACAATTGACTGCCTTAGCCCAAAAAGATGAATCCATGGACCTGGACTGAATCATACAATTAGCCATCTCCCGTAAAGTCCTGTTCTTTCTCTCAGCGATACCATTCTGCTGAGGGGTGTAGGGAACAGAAAACTGATGTTGCAAACCATGCTCAGTGCAAAAATCTTAGAAAGCCTGATTCACATACTCCCCCCCATTATCTATACGTATCCGCCAGATAGAAAAACCAGACTGCTTCTCTACAAATGTCTTGAAGACTCGAAAGGAATCAAAGACATCAGACTTGTACTTAAGAAAGTACAACCATGTGCATCTGGAGAAGTCATCAATGAATGTGAGTACATACTTGGCCCCTGAAAAAGAAGGAGTGGGAAATGACATAAGGTCACTATGAATCAACTCCAAGGGTGCCAAGACACGAGTGGCACTTCCCTTCGGAAAGGGATCCCTATGATGCTTGCCAAGCACACAACCATGACAAACACCGTCAATGCAGGAAATCTGTGGAAGACCAAGAACTAGTGCCTTTGTACTCATCTGCTGAAGATATCTGTAGTTGACATGACCCAAACGCTCATGCCAAAGCTTACTGCATGTGCTATAAGAGATGAACCTGTACCCTCAGAAGGCTCAAATCCATCAAATCTGTAAAGACGGGATGCAGTATCAACACTCCCAGTAGCCACAACCAAATCAGAATCATGGAGGTCCCGAATAACCACATCATGTGGTGAGAACTCAACTATCTTACCAGAGCCAGTGTGGAAAATCTGATAAATGGACAACAGGTTCATCGAGATGTCAGGAACAACCAAAACATCCTGTAGAGTGCCCCCATCTAAAGAGATAGAACCTGAACCCAAGACAGAAAGCTGTGAAGAGTCACCCACTGCAATCTGTGAAGTACCACAAGAGGCAAGAGAAGTGACCAACTGCTGAGTGTGAGTCATATGGTGAGAAGCACCAGAGTCTAAAATCCAAGTGGACCCATTAGTCAATGCTCTAGCAGTGAGAGCATGACCTTTCCCTATGGTGGAAGAAGAAGAAGACTGAAGTGAGGAGATGTGTTGATGCTGCATGGCATCCTCTAAAGCCTCTAATCATTTCCAACACCTGGAAACTGGATGGCCTTGCTTGCCATAGAATTGCAAGTGTCTCCTGGTTTCTCCTTAGTCTTGGAGGAAGACTCACCAGACTTTGAAGATTTCCCATGTTTTGGATTAAATGGTGGTTTAGAATCAGACTTAGGAGGAGGTTTGGAGGAATGCTCATTGCCTACAAAATATTTCTTGGGCCTCGGTTTCTACTTCTATTTCCCCTTCGGTGACTGAGCAACCAATGCTTTGCTCTTTGATCCTAAGAGCATATCCATCTAAGAAAGGTGAGACTTTTCCCGAGACAAACGCTCACAAAACAAATCAAAGGTAGGCATGGTAAAACTGGGACCCAGACCATCCATGGTGGAATAGAAGGAGGAAGCAAATATCTGAAATGGACCATGAAGCTTCGAAAGAATCAAGTAAATGCACTCTGTGTCTGTCTTGTTCTTGCCACAACCCTGTAAAATAGTGCGGATAGTTTTGAACTTGTTCAAAAAATCCTCAATAGTGGGAAATGAATCAGGTAACAATGAAGTCAGCTCTGCCTCAATCTGTAATGCGCGGAACTCATTAATGGCCCCAAAAAGTGTCTCAAACTTTAGCCACATGGCTCGAGGAGTGAGCAAAGCATCAAGGTGAAACAAAATACTGTATGAAACATGCATGCATAGCAAACCCATAGCCTCATCCATCTTGTTCCTATGTTGCATAATCTCAAAAGGACACTGCAACTAAGGCTAAACCTCATCTAAACAAGACCATAACCCTTGTGACTTGAGTAGCCTCATCATGCGAGACTTCCAAGTGTGATAGTTATGTGATGTGAGTAGCTCAACTGAAGAGTCTGCCATGAAACCCTGCACCTGTACCTGCTTGTATTTTTTATTATTATGTGATCTTTCAGAAAAGACAGAAGATGTAGAAGGGTTTGTATTTTTTTGAGATTTTTGGTGTTCTGGTTTTCTGATATAAATGACAGAAAACAAGAGAAAAACACCCCCCACAAAAGATAAACCCAAACCCTAGTACAAACAAAGAAGAAGGAAGCAATGCATAAGCAAAAAATACTTCAAAACAAATTCTCATGTACCTGGTGAAAATTATGATAAAATAAATCATATATCTGAATAGAGCATGTTGAGAGCTTTCCAATGCCTATTCGACTTTGAAAAACAGAGTCCGTTTGCACCTTCTATGACCTCGAAAGTGAAGAAAGAAGACCTCACTTTGATTGGAAAAATAATATTCAGACTAGTAAAATTTTTAAAAATTTCCTGCACCATCAGATCGGTGTCGAAACTAGCTTTCCAAAGCCTATTTCTGTTTGAAAAATGGAGAAAAAATGACCATTTTATGCCCGATTGAATGAATGAAGCATAATTTGCCCTATAACACCCATTTAGCACCCGGGAGCTAAAAAAAACGGGCCCTGGTCACGTGCACAGACCAAAGGGCTGGAATTTTGGTGGAGCCCACGGTCACCATGTGAACACCTGTGGGCTGGGAGAGCTGAGTTGGCGTCGGTGGGGTGGACTTGGCGGGTTCGACGTCGTCGGGGAGCTCGGCGGAGTCGGCAGGGAGTCGGCTGTGAGCGCAGCGGGCTCTACGGAGACCAGCGGTGTTGGCAGAGTGAGCTTGGTGGAGCCGGGCACAGTGGCGGAGTGGCTCGGTGGCCAAGTGGTGGCTGACAGGGGCGGAGCGGCGGCCGAGCGGTGGAGAGGTGGCTGAAAATTTTTTAGCGTGCCGCGTAAAAAAATAAAAAAAACCTTAGTTTTATTTTTTTTTATTTTTATTTTTTTGCGATTTGTTTTGCTGCGGGGGCCGTACAACCAAAACCCTAAAAATCAATTTGCATCCCTGGTTGACTGTAACCAAAATTGATGATTTGATAGTCGATTTAGGGGTTTTTGGGCACTACGAATCCAATGGCACTGTCCATTTCGGCCCAAAGTGAACCTGAAATTAGGAGTATGCTGAATCCACAAGAAGAAACCTTAGAACCCTAGATCTGCTTCCAATGCAAAAAACTCAAAACAAGAACAAGCAGCTGCAGATCTGAAGCTCTGATACCATGTTGGAGTTGAGAAGATACAACTTCATAGGAGCCTAGTGATCTCTGCAAGCAATAATACTTGTTACAAGAAGAAGCAAAGAGAAGCAACAAAGAAAATGCTCAAGAATGTGGAGCAATTTATTCACCCAAAATGTAAAATGAATAATGATACAAAAGATAGTTTTCAACCATATATAGATGAAAACCCTAAAAAGGAAAACCCTAGGCTTGCACAATAATAATTAATAAAGTAATTAATTATCATGCACCTAATGTTAGCTTAAGTGAAAAAGAGGTAAAAGGGAACTTCAAGTAATTAAATAAATATTGTTTAATTAATAAAGTAAATATCCAATTATTCTAACATGAATATCCTCAAAGGATTCTTCCAAACACTGAATATTGGTACTTCCCATTAGTGTAACATCTTCCCCTGCTTTCTTGGAAGTGAAATTATCCTCCTCATTGAGCACTTATTCTACAATTTCTTCAATCAACTCACAACCAACTGAATAGAGTATCTTATTAACAAAATCTTCCAACTCTTCAAATTTGTCCAAATGGTCCTTTCCCTGGATAACACCCTCTTGATTCCCAACCGCTAATGTGTGATGAACATCTTGTGAATATGTTTGAGGTAAATCTTCATACATTAGATGTTTTACTATATTTTCCACTTCAAAGGATGAATTGGCAAGCAATGGGGGAGTATATAGATTCAAACCATTCACAAAAAAATTACTTGAGGAAAAACACAATTTTCGCTTCATTGCTTCATTTATTGTTAGTGAAAATACCCCTATATGACGCTCACACACTGAAATAAATTGAGTAGCCAAAGGAGAGAAGAAGTTTCCCTGTACAACCAAATCAGTGAGAGCCTTGTTACTCTCTCCCTTTGAATAAAAATATAACTAATTATACTTGCTCATTTCGGATGTTTATTGAGCAACTACAAAAAAGAGACCTTTTTTATTGTTGATACACTTGAGAAGGCATCACATTTGATTTTACCACATCCTTTTCTCCTCTAGGAATTGATATAGGTTGTTTATTTTCTCCATTCACCCACCTTTCTACCATTGAAGATCCCAAATTAGCATCCTCCACGAAATGAGAATAAAAACTAGAATGACCAAGCTCATGACATTTAAAACATGCATTCTCTGAGGTTTCAATTGAAATATTTTGGTTCCACTCCCCATATTTTTACTTTAAATGGATCTAAGCTAGAATCTCATTTGTAACATCTAATAAAACACAAATTCAAACTGGATTTAATAGATTTTTAATAAAGGATTTATCATGCCTAAGGAAAATCCATATCCTATTAGCCATGGCTTCAACCAGCTTTAGCTCTCTATATTCCAGAGCAAGATCCTTCAATTGAATCCTTAAAGGGACAAATTTAACCTCCAACCATTCTAGTTTAAAATTAGGTGTCCATGGTTGTAAGAATAACCTAGACCCCCAATAAACCCAAGATTTGACTTTGTATATAGCAACTCTATGAACGTTTTCTTGAAAAATCATAATGAAATTCCTCTCTCTATCAAGATAAAAAAATTTACTAACCCCTTCCCATTCATCAAAAAATAAATCTTGCAACTTATCTAATTCCAGGGAAAGATGCCAAAACTTACATATCAAGGCTCGATTACACAGATCTTGAATTTGTGGATCTAACTTATCTTCAAAAGGTAATTGACACCATCTTGTGTAAATGATTTGCATTCTGCTCACCTTCTTCTAGATCATTTTCCCCTAATCCAGGTTGGTTCTCTTTGCGCTTCCATTGCAAGATTTATTTCTTCTTTTGATCTTTCTTTGATTTTTTTTCTTTTCTTTGATTCTTTGAGTTGGTCTTGGGCTTGTGTGTAACCCTTTGTTGAGCGGTAATGGGTTCTTATGTAATCCTTTATGAACCATGGCTCTATCCTTGTAATGCTTTGTTGCCACTATAACTCTCTTTTTTCCCCTCAAATCCTTGAAGCTTTGCTAAGTGTTTAAAATCATTCTCTACATGACCCATCACATCATGGGCTTCCCCATTCCCTCTTTGAGGTTCAAACTTTTTTAGTTCTAGATGATTATGTTGAACCCTATTTTCTATATTTTCTTTAGGTTGTGGGTATGAAACCCTTATATCAACATCTCCTCTTTGTAGAGATCTCTCAATTGGATTGAAGGGACCTCTCTTATTAGTGTCATTGCATGCCTTTTTTTTTATGATTAGATAGAACATTTGCAAAATATATCTGATATTGTTGCCTTGCATGATTAGATGACCTATAATCAGCCTCTACTTCCTTATAACACCTATTCAAAAATTGTGACTCTTCCTTGTAGGAGTGAAACAAATCTCCCCTTATCTCATCCCTTTTCACATTATATGGTGAATCTTCATCACAAATTTATAGAATTGGTTGCTTATCCCAAAGCAATTGTCTCCGGGGGAGAAATGGCGCTTAGTTGGGTTTTGTGAAACGGTGCTTGAAAAAATCTAAATGAGGCCTTTTTTTATTATGAAAATCATTCTACATAGGCCCATTCAATATATATGATTGCCTACCATATCCAAAAGTCCCACAATAGCGCATGTTTGTGTTGGGATAGTTACCATTGGGCATTCATTTTTTTTCCTATTGGAGAGCCATTTTAATTCTCTACGTAAATGTTTTTGGAAAAGTCCATTCCTATACCTTGGGGCAATGAGAGTTGTTATACTCTAAATTGTAATTATACAAGATGAAGGTGGATGTGCAAATAAATTGTGACCTAGATTATTACATTCATGAAGTCACAATCAAAGTCAAACTATCAAGTTACACACACCAATTTGATAAAATTGATGATTTGATAAGAAACTACTCCTTTGAGGATGATGTGTAAAAAATATGAGAATCCTAGGAAAGGATTCATATTCTAGATTAGAAGAAGGGATCAAATCCTTCCTACAAGGAGCCTGGTTAGATATTTATGACCCAGTCCTCATAATTATAGTGATGATTGATAATGCAACTAGACTCATGGTTGATACTCCTAGATTAACAAAGGATAGGTCTAGGCCTACAACACAAATAAGTGTGCTACAACCTCCTCAACAAGTTCAACCTGTACAACAAATAGGTTCTCGACCTTTTGTTGAGTATTCCGATAATGAGGATGATGTGTTAAATATTTTAGAGATTATCCAATCATTAAGTTCACCCCAAAGGGTCATGGTTGAGCTCCCCCCCCCTCATGAGAGAATTATGATCAATTTTGAGACTATGGGAAGTGTCATAAATGATGTAAAGGCATTGACATGTACAAATTTCATGTTGAATGACAAATTTTTAATGTCCAAGGAGTTTAAGTACTTACTAATTAAGAATAAGGTAGAACAATATGATCTGATCATGAAGAAGAAAAAAAAATTAAGGATGAATATAAGGAGATTGGGGAAAAGGTTTGGAAGAGGTTAATTTTGATGTTAGTCAGATCACTCTTAAGGAGGGAAGGGAGATTGTAAAGAAATGTGGATTCCTAATACTAGAAGAAAGGGATATCGCCTTTTCTATTGTAATTAATATAATAAGAAGGGAAGACACAACTGAGCCGATACTTCAATATGAGGAACAAGCTCATGATCTCTATTTTAATTCAAGGTTTACTACAAAAATATGAATCCATAACAATATAGTTGGTACATCTAGAAATAAATAAGCCTCAGGTAATTAAGGATGTGAATGAGCTCACTAGTAACCTCATTGTTAGAAGACTTGCATACACTAGTGCTCCACAGACAATAACTTTGGTTGTTAACACTACACTTTTTAGTGAAGGTGTAGTAAAATGTTGCAAGTAGACATTGATACGACACAATAGGGGAATTCAAAACTATTACAAGAATACAAAAAATGTGTGGCATTTCTACCCCCTCCTTAGAGTATTTATATAGTACTAATGAATTCTCAACCATTTACATCCTCTATGGATACATCTTTTGAAGATAGGGAAACTTTTACTCTTAGGATCAATGAGATAAAAGAAGAGCTAAAATAGAGAAAGGAAGTTGAGAAATAAGCTATGGAGGAAGGTGATAAAAACTTAGTTAATTCAGTGGATAATCTATTGGGACATAAATTATCTTATATTTTGCATCACATGGAAGGGATATGGAATGGCTATATCCTTTTGATAAATATTTATGCCAACTATGTCCAATTAAGGAACAATTTGAAAGGTATTATGGATGTTTAAAATACAATAATATCAATAATAGGTAAAATGATAAATCATGCCAATTTTGATATTAGTGCTCTTGGTGATTTGTCAACAATTTTGGGAACTTCAATGCCTTAGAAAATATTGTATTTGTTCATAGGAGTTCTCAAACAATTTTGGAGAAGAATTTGATTTTTTAAGAGATGGAGGGATATTTAATGCTAAAAATATTAACTATGAAGGATAAATAAAGGTATATAAATCTTGGAGGTTAGACTTCAATGATAATTCTCCTCCCCTCCTCAGTTCCATTTGTGTCAATAATAAAGTGGACATGGAATTATGTAATGCTACAATGGATAAATTGATAAAGTTGGAAATAATATTGGTTGAATTATTTGAAGAAGCCAAGGGGTGATAAAATATGGAATATTCAGATCATTTGAATAATTC
Source organism: Sequoiadendron giganteum (assembly GCA_007115665.2). Classification (NCBI taxonomy): domain Eukaryota; kingdom Viridiplantae; phylum Streptophyta; class Pinopsida; order Cupressales; family Cupressaceae; genus Sequoiadendron; species Sequoiadendron giganteum. The sequence goes on from CM021104.1 coordinate 126,669,884, forward strand.
CAACCACATTATTTCTTAGTATTGGCCTTTAGATGAAATATTTATAACATGATTTAAAAAGTGCAAATGCAACTAAATTCGGTTGCTCTAATATTTTCTTCATTTGCACACTCAGGAGTATCTTTAGCAACAGTTCTATCTTCGAACATAAAGTGTTTTCTTCTATTTTGAGGAAATTTTACCTTTATTTTTTGTTCACATGAATATATTATCAAATGAAAATGTGTCACTTGTCCCAAGGCTCTAATCTTGTTTTCTCCTGTGTTCTATAAAAGGGAATTCCATGTCTTGTTTTTGGGTATTGAAAATTTTAATTGGGCAAGATTTTTTTATTTTATAGAAGTTAAGTCTTGTTCTAGGTTATAGGGAAAAGAGTCTACAAATGTAATATTTTGTACATCAATATACATATCAGAATATAAAAATACTTAAATATATGATTCAATGTCAATTGTCTCCAATGCACAATTTGATTCCTCATATGAATAAAATGATCAAAGATCTTTGGATTCATATTTGAAATTTTGTGCAATGAATTTTTAATTTATATCTTCTATTAAATTAATAGATTAATTTGTTGTAATTGGAATGTTGAGAGTGTTTAATTTTTTTATTAAGGGGAAAAACAAGTTTTGATGGGACCCAAAATCCATTACATAACAATTTTGAAGGGACCCACAACCTTATCTAAGAGAATCATGTTGCATCAGAGATAAACCATATACCACTAGCAACCAAAAATTGGCAACACTAAAAATTTAACATGACAACATAGGCGACACAAATTAAATATAGTTTCCTAGAGCCCATAACCAGATACAACCAAGTTTTACAAGGGACCTTAAACCCAAAGGTTTTGAAGAGACCTTAAACCCTTAACCCAGTTTTTCAGGGACCATGAACCCAAAAGATAGCCATCAGACTCAACCAAGAAATCACCAGCCTATAAAATCTAGTCAACAACTAAACAACCACTCCGCAAGAGCAACACTAAGCCAAAACAACTCAGGATGAAAGAGAAAAAAATCCACCAATCAAACCAAGAAGCCAACTCCATCTCCACCTCAAAGGGAGGGAGCTCTCCTCCATTAGAGAGAATGCCATGACCAACAAGTCCACTACCGCTTGAAAAATCCAACACCCTCAGCCTCCACCTCCATACGAGAAGCGTCCACCTCAAAAGGATCAACAACTGAGGAAGCCAGATAAAATCACCTCCCAACTCCACCTTCATAGGAGTTGAATCCACCTCCATAGGATCTGAGAAGAAATCCACTGCAACAACAAAAAAAGAAGCCATAACACCCTTTGGAAAAACCTGATAAGAGACCAACACCCACACACAACAAGCCTCAAATAGAAAGGTACACAGGCACAAAATGATCAAAATCAAGCAGCAACATATTAGAAAGCCAAAACAAACCAACCCCCACAGAATAAAGATCTTAGATAACCAAAAGGGGCACAAAAAAACCATTAACATCCTCAAAAAAGAGGACCCAACAACTCCCATCTTGAGAGAGAACAACCAACAACAAAACCATGAAAGTTGGGATGTTAGAATAGAGAATGAAATGAACCTAGCCCATAAGGAAACCATATCATTGGTGATCATGATGTCACCCATGAGCTGCCCAAAAGAACCACCACCAGAGGTAGTAAAAAGAAAAACAATAGACCCCAAAAGAATCAGAGACCACAAGAAAGAACAAGGGCCATCCACTAGATAGCAACCACTCCACACCAGAATAGAGTAGCCAGCCAAGAACATGCTCCATAATAGAGAAGCAGCAGAAGCCAAGAAGTTGGGCAAGACACAACCCAGATGCATAAGCTAGAAAAGATCAAAGGGAAGTAGAGCGCACCAAACCACAAACAAACCACTAAGCAAGAGAAACACAACCTCCCATCGCAGCCCGAAAGGAAACAAAGCCACCAAGGGTAGAGCCCCACCACCACACATGAGAAACAAGGAGCCAAAAAATAGCCACCACACCCTAGAGGCATGCACAAGAAAAGAAGCTACCCCAAAAAGCTGGAAAAAACAACCTTCGCAAACCAAACCCAAGCAAGGATCCAAGAAAAGTAAGACATCCACAAACTCGAACCAAGCCTCAAAAAACACTAGTAGGCTGAAAAACCACTCTCCATCACTGTCATCATCCTCAGGATCTTCATCCTCCCCGTCTGTTGTAGAGTTTGAAATGCTTGTCCTATCACTACAACTCTCGCTCTCCATTCGCTCCTAATGCGAAGTTTGAAAATGAGTGTTTAATTGTTTGCCTGGATTGTTTACCAGAATTATAATTGAATCCCAAAATGGATATGCTATTATAAGGCAATAATATTAGATATCTAATGAATATGTTTTAGGTTATTGTTCAAAAGGAATCTACATTATTTTATGACTCTGTTACCCATGGTTTAGTACACCAATCTGAGAAAATAGTCTTGTCACATGTCTAAGACAATTTAAAATGAAAATCACAATGAATTTCTAAGTTATCTTACAAATATGATCTTCTCATGGTTGGGATTTTAATGTTTACAAGGAATTTAGGCAGTTATTGTATCAATTTTACATATCCTTGTCTAAATATATGTGGACTTATCTTTTATTTTGGTATATTATGGGAATTTCCTATTATTCTTAGGTACTATTAAAAGGTATACCTACCTAGGTTTTGCAGAGCTTGAAGTGCATAAGGATATTGAAATCATTTCTAATTGGCCATCTCCCTATAATTCTTAATAATTAGAAGTGGCTATTATGTAGAGAATTATAGACATCAACTGGAACAACCAACATTATGTTGACGGATCTCAAATTTTGATAATGAACTTGATACTTTGATAATTCTCAAATTGGGACTTATTTTTTCTATGGTGAATCTACACTTTTGCAATACTATAATTTAAAAAGAATGGCCAAAATTTAGTGGCCAATATGAGTAGTCACCAACTATCAATCTGAGGAAACTTTTGCATTATCATTAAAAATAATACATGAAATAACACGTATTAGATATACTCAATATATTGTGGAGGAACATATATACACATCAATTGTCCACCAATTAAATTTGAAATCAACATGTTACTTGATATCATCATATGCACCACAATATCAAAGTGTAATTATCACACTAATCACAAGGTGTCAATAATCTATGAATTCTCCACTCAAAGATGACACACACACAAGATTACCACATTTTATAGATGGGAGAGAAAAATTCCAACTTGGTCTCCCTAATCAAGTAAGAGTAGAGATCATATACCATCGTGAATCAACAAGAGGAAACATATTAATTTCTATAGCCTCAAATAATTGAATACATTAATAAGGACCAACATCATCATCATTCAAATCAAAGACATCTTTAACATATGGAATTCATAATGCTTTGACTATGAGAAAACATAATATTATCATTAGAAATAAAATTATCATTACCAACATTATTATCAAATCATTTTTATCACCAACAACATTAACAATATCTTTGTCATCACTAATAGTAACTTTAACAACAATAAATATAGCTTTATTTGAAGCATATGACTCAATCTCTATCAAAGACTTCACAACTGCAATATCTAAAAAAGTATTTGATTTCTTCTCTAAGACTAGTTCAAACAAAGAATAGCAACACATAACATAGTGTATACACCTAAAATCAGTCAAGATAATCGATTAAATAAATACTAGTTATTTAATTAACAAATCTTAATTCCTCATAAATAAATTGAAAAATTTATTTATATAGTTCACTTTCTTAAATTCTTTCTAAAATCATTTTCCTTCTTAATTTAATTAAATGAACATATCTAGCTAATTTGTTTTATTTGATTAATCCCCTCTCATTAAAATTAAGTTTCTTAACTCAAATTTGTCACATCTCTACATGTTCTTCTAACCTCCTTCCACCTCATTTGCCACCTCAACATGTGTCACATGAATTTAAATATTTCTATTTTCTAAATAGGAATTTTCATCAACAAACTCCTAACAAGATTGAAGACACGTGGCTTCTCCTTCCATTTGATGCTCTTCAACACTTGGCATAGTGCTCTTTTAAAGGGGACAACCTCCATGATTCTCTCCAACTTACTCTTCATCTTTTGTTGATCTCTTTGGATCATAATCTTGACCATTGAATCATGCCACATCACAATATGCCTTAGAAATCCTATAAATACAAAATCATCCTCCATATTTTGAAAACACATCTTCTAAAAAACTTACTCTGCAAAAATCAGTATAGCATTGGAGAGCATTAGCATAGCATCTTAGTCTTGCATTTTAGCATTTGATTTTAATTAGTGTTATAATGGAAAATTTCCTTTATAGAATCTTATTTTTTGTATTATTTTTTGAGTATTTCAAACATCATTGCATTTAGATTTGCATCTTATTCAAATCAATCACCTTAGAATCATTTTAAAATTCAGAAGCATATCATCTACCATTCAGAATTGCATATCACATTCCACAATCATGTTTAATGTAGGCATGTAGTCTTGCATTTTGTGTATCATCTTGTTTCGTAGGTTTTCATTTGATAAATTCATGTGCAACATACAAATATGAGAGCATGGATTAGAAGGTTCCTGAGATTAGAGAATAATGGAATGATTTTGAATGAATAGTTATAGATCAACTTGTTTTGTTATTTCAATTTCATTAATGTAATATGTTTCATTGATGTGTGTTGGATTTACATTGCTAATTCCCCATTTTAATACCACACACATAGGTTTTTCACTTTCTTTTGAAAATTTTGAAGAACATCATGAGTATGTTGAACATATGAAGATTATGACCTTGATGTCTACAATGTGAATTGTTTTGAGAATTATTGGACTTAGTACATAATTTTTTGCGTTGCTTAAATTTTTTAACCACACAAGAATAACCAACATGTGAAGACTCAATGCAACATTTATTCATATGCCCCTTGATATGAATTTTATGGATTTATAATATTCTAGGACATAAGAACTAATAAAACCTTGATACTAAAGAACTTATTTTCCCCTATATTATTTTTGAGATTCCCAAACTCTCACAATGGGTTTGGGTGAAGTACAAAATTTTGACTCAATGGGTTTCTGATTTTATATTTTTTGTTGGTGGCAATTTTTAGTTTTCATTGTTGAAATACTAAAAGAAGGTAAATCTTTCTTAACATATTTATGATTTATGTTTCCCAATTTATCTTGTAACCTATTATGTTCTTTTTCAATAATATGTATTGATTACAAAATTACATGAATAGAGGTTTATATTGTCTACACCAATCATATATTAATTTTGCTTCATCTATTGTGCCTACATGAATTTGTAGAGACAATATTCCATAAATATATAATGTGGACATGAATTTAGGTAGAAAGATAAATAATTTGGAAAACACCATATAATATCAATAACACCTTTATTTTATACCATAATTTATAACAATCACTTATATTTTTCAAATAACACCCATGTACATAACAAAAGGAAACTATGAGTTATTGTGTAGTCTCATTTTTTTTTTAGGCATGGTCAACATCTTCGTAATATTCTTCACTCTTGATTTCAATAATGATAGTGAAACTTGTTGGCAACACAAGGGCAGAAAACTGAGAGGGGGGTGAATCATTTGTCACAAAATTTTAGACTTATTAAACTTATTAACCTTTATTCTCAAATCTGATTAATAACAGTGAAAACATGAATCAAAAACATATTAGAAACACACATAACACCAAGATTTTTTGTGTGGAAACCCTATTAGGGGAAAAACCATATTGGAGGTTAATCCACAAGTTATACCTTGTTAAAAGTATTAGAAGAATAAATGAGGAATGTGCATGCATTCAAGCACACTTCCTAGAGCTCACTGCTCAAAGAAAGACTCATTGTCTTATATAAAATTTTTAGATTAAATCCATCTAAAGAATTTGAACTGAGAAAGTAGCATCTGCTAATGCCTAAATACACTTTCGATTAAGCACGTGAACACGTCTTCACTCTCTTTCACTCTTCTTCACACTTTTCTCAACCCTTGAATGATCTAAAACTTATTCACACATAGCACTCACACACTTCACATTTCACACACATCTCAAATGAAGAAACACTCACTTATATATATCCGCAACAAGAAATTACGTTGCTTCATGTCGGCTTCAAAAAAATAATAGAATGAATGCAAATTGTCAGCCCAAGAAAATAAAGACTATCAATGCGCATCAACCAAGGTTAGCCACAAAATAGTAGAGATCCAAAATAATTTCCTCGAACACAAAAAACCTTTAAACATTCTTCCTCAGAGATCCACAACACGCTTCAATCACCTTGTCGGCCATGAACATGAAAAACATGAATACACAAGAGAAAATCTCGGACCGTGAGCATAATGATCAATGCAGATGTGCAACACAAATAAAAAATGATCTAGAGACATCCACAAACACTTCAAGAAAATACACAAAACTTTAGATTATCAGAAACACATTATCTTCTTCTATGAACACCATTTCTAGTAACAGAATAACTATCGGAACACAAAACCTTATAACTTGCTCAAATCTTCATGCACACCTCTGAAAATTTCGGAGAATGAAATTCATACATCGAAAAACAAACCCTTTAATATGCAACTTCTCATCATCAACATACTGATCTTCTCTGCTTCATAAACAACCTGTAACATATTTTATTACAATTTTCTCAATATCCTCAACATTTACAATATTAAAGACATTATTGCTAATAGTGTTGATATCAATGACAACCATATATCATAAATACAACCGCAACATCAAATATTCTCCCCCTTTGGCATTGAGGGAAACACATGCTGTGATAAAAAATAAAACACCATCAACACAACCAACAATCTCCCCTTTATACATTGCTCTTCATGCACTATTCTTCTCCCCCTTTCTTTTAGCTCTTCCATAGTTTTTCACATTACTCTTCTCCCCCTTTGACATCAATGGAAAGGTATACAAGCTCTAAACTGCATATTTAAATCATCTAACTACCCCTTGAGTAGTAGCCACCACAACATCAATCCAAATCAAGATATGACTATGAATGCATAGACTGATGCAAAGACTATGCATCTTAGTTCTGATTAGGAGGGGTAATCACCCCTAACTTCCCTTGAGATACTCAAAAGTATCCTTAGGAAAATTCTTAGTAAATATGTATGCAATTTATTCCTTAGTAGGCACATGCTCCAGTTTGACTTCCTTATCACTCAATTTGTCTCTCAAGAAGTGGTACTTGATAGATATATGCTTGGTCTTTGAATGTAGCACCAAATTCTTATAAATGTTTATAGCTCTTGAATTATCAAAGAATATGGAAATAGGTTCATCATACACAACTATGATGTCTTTCAATATCTGCTTCATCCATAATACTTGTGTACAATTATTAGCAACAACAATGTATTATGCCTCTGTAGTAGACAAAGAAACAACATTCTTCTTTTTACTTAACCATGAAATCAACTTCTTTCCCAAGAAAAATGTGCCACCAGTAGTAATTTTCCTTTCACATCTCGTATCCAATCAACATTAGTAAAATCGCTTAAAGTAAGATCATCATATTTAGGATACCATAGGCCAAAATCAACTTTTCCCTTCAAGTATCTGAAAATTCTCTTCATAGTAGTCACATGAGATTCCTTAGGATCAACTTGAAATCTAGCAAAAATGCATACAACATTCATAATGTCAGGTCTAGTTTGAGTCAAATAAAGAAATCCACCAATCATTGATCTATATCTAGTCTGATTTGCCTTCGAAGAATCATCATTATGTATCAACTTACATCCAGTCACCATGGGTGTACTGACTGGCTTTGAATCTTCCATACCAAAATTCTTTATTAGTTCTCTCACATACTTGGACTGAGATATAAAGATTCCTTTATTTAACTGAGTAATTTGCAATCCTAGAAAGAATTTCAACTCTCCAATCATTGACATCTCAAACTCATTTTGCATCTCATTAGAAAACTTCCTGCATAAACCATAATCTCCTCCAAAAATGACATCATCAACAAATACTTCCATAAAAAAATCTTTATCTACATCAATCTTGAAATACATATTACTATCAGCAGTACCATTGTTAAATCCAAGCTTCAACAAATACTTATCCAATCTAGCATACCAAGCTCTACGGGCTTGTTTGAGTCCATACAATGCTTTCTTCAATCGATAAACCATATCTCCCTGATTATTTAATTGAAATTCATCAAGTTTCTCAATATACGCCTCTTCTTGTAATTCACCATTTAGAAATGTTGACTTGACATCCATCTAATAAAATTTGTAGTTTTTGTAAGAAACATAAGCAAGAAATAGTCTCACAACTTCAATTCTAACAACAAGAGAAAAAGTATCTTCAAATTCAATTCCTTCCATCTGAGAGTATCCTTTACACACCAATCTTGCTTTGTTTCTGATAACTTCACCTTGTTCATTCAACTTGTTTTTAAAAACCCATTTAGTTCCAATTACATTTTTGTCTTTAGGTCTAGGAACAAGAATCCATGTATTATTCTTCTCAATTTGTTGTATTTCTTCTTTCATTTCTTCAATCCAATGTTCATATTTTCATTCTTCATTGACATTACTTGGCCCAGCCTTTGAAATTAAATAGTATTCTTTTGCAATTTTTCTCCTAGTTTGGACACCTTTATTCGTATCTCCTATAATCTAATTTTTTGAATGATTTAATCTCACATACCTTGGAGTCTTAGAGTGTTCTTGAATTTCAGGATCTTTTGATCTCTCGTATGTGCTTTCAAAATTCTCTCCTTGTTCTTCTTGATTCACCGGAACGATCTGAACTTGATTTGAAGTTTGACTCTTGTTTGTACTATCATTTTGATCATCAAAATCATATCCACAACTTCTAGAGGGTCAAGTAATTTCTTCATCAACCTTAAAAATTTCACTTTCAACCATTTTCTTCAGTCTCTTTTTGTAGCATTGGTAGGCCTTACTCTCAGTAGAATAACCAAGAAAGATTCCTTCATCACTTCTAGCATCAAAATTTCCTATATCTTCATCACTTCTGATATAGCATTTACTCTCAAAGATTTTGAAATATCTAATAGTAGGCTTATGACCAAACCATAGCTCAAAAGGAGTCTTACCAGTATTACCTTTGACTTGTACCCAATTGAGGATATAAATAGTAGTACTCGCAGCTTCTCTCCAATAGATATGAGGGACATTTCCTTCCAACATCATAGTTCTAGTAGCATCTTGAACTATCATGTTCTTCCTTTCCACAACTCCATTTTGTTAAGGTGTCTGAGGTGTATATAATTGTCTCTTTATCCCATGTTCTTCACAAAAATAATTAAACTCACTAGAAGTGAATTCACCAACTCTATCTGATCTTAGACACTTAATCTTCAGACATGTCTTTGTCAGCACCATAGCCTTAAAGATCTTGAACTTCTCTAGAGCTTCAGATTTCTCCCTTAAGAAAGTAACCCACATCATGCTAGAGTAATCGTCAATATTCAACATGAAGTACCTGCAACCTTATAGACTTCTAATTCTAGTAGGGCCACACAAGTCAGTATGCACAAGCTCCAACAATTCATTTGAACAATGTCATTTGTTGTGAAATGAAATTCTAGTCTACTTTCCTAACTGACATTCCTTGCATATGGCATTAGTAGGTTTCACCAAGTTAGGAAGATCTCTCATAGCCTGTGAGGAACTTATCTTGATAATATTTTCAAAGTTTACATGACACATTCTTCTATGCCAAAACCAATTTTCATCAACTTGAGCAATCAGACAACTTTTACTACCAACATTTAGATAAAAGATGTTACCTTTTGTTTTTTATACCAGAAGCAATCACATTTCCAAAACTTCTCAGTATGCTACACTTTCCATCTTTGAATTGAATATTATATCCCTTATCAACCATTTGTCCAACACTTAGAATATTATGCTTCAAACCTTCAACACAAAGAACATCATCAGTATTATGCTTACCATCAAAAGAAATGCATCGTCTACCATGGATTATACCACCATTGTTATCACCAAATCTTATAACACCACCATCATACTTCTCTAGGCTAACAAATTTTCTTTTATCACCTATCATGTGATGTGAACATCCACTGTCAATTACCCATTCATCTTTTTCTTCAACTTGAATAGCTAAGGCTTTCTCCACTTTTGTACAAATAGTAGATTCAATAGACATAGGATTATGTTCCTTGATAGAAATAAACACAAAATCATCTTCACTTGCATTCACTTTGTTATATTCATCATCTATCACACCTTCATCAGCAGCATAATAACACTTCTTTTGAAATTTAGGATTGTAAGGTCTTGGCTTAGGAACTCTTTCAGGACACCTTGATGAAAAATGACCTATCTTATTGCAAGAAAAAAAATGATAGGAAACTTTCCTTTATACTTACCTTCTTCTATGGCTTCCCTTTTGAAAATAAGTGCTTCAAGATCATTCAATTATCTTTCTTCTTCTTCTATCTATCTCATTTCTTCCTCATATCTGAATACCTTTCTAGAAGAACTTTCACCCTGATCATATCTCTTCTTGTCTCTCCCAGAAGTAGTAGCTTTAAATGCAGATTTTTTCTTAGGAAGGGCATCACTAAATTCATTCAACTCAAAAGCAGTAAGTTTACCAACCAACATATCTTTGGTCACAATTATCATAGTCTGGATCTCATCAATAGTTGTAGCTTTAACTTTGTATGCATTAGACAAGGATATAAGCACTTTAGCAACAATATTTGATTCATCTAACTATCCACCAACACATCTGATGCCACACACAAATTCATTCACTCTTTGCATGAAAGTAACAATATTTTCATCATCACCCATTTTCAAAAATTCATATTTACCTTTCATACTTTGTAGCTTAGCAATCTTTACATTTTTATCTCCTTCATACAAGGTTTCCAAAAATTTCTAGATCTCATATGCAGTCCTCAATTCCATAACATTTTTCATCTCAGAATCAGTCAAAGCACTCAACAATGCTTCCTTATCTCGTATATTATATTCAATATCCCTAATCTCAGCAGTTTTAGTAGGGCCACTTTGAGGACTAACATACCTATTACTTGTAATGTTCTAGTAGGATTCACCAATGCATCTCAGATGACACTCCATTCGAGTCTTCCATAGAGAATAATTTGTTCCATCAAATCTTGGACTATCCTTCTTGTATGTCCCCATCTTGGATCACCTCAAGTTGTTAAAATAACTCCAAGGAACCTGCTATGATACCAATTGTTGGCAACACAAGGGCAGACAATTGAGAGGGGGGGTGAATCAATTGTCACAAAATTTTAGACTTATTAAACTTATTAACCTTTATTCTTAGATCCAATTAATAATAGTGAAAGCATGAATCAACAACACATCAGAAACACACATAACACCAAGATGATTTTTTGCATGGAAACCCTGTTAGGGGAAAAACCTTAATGGAGGTCAATCCATAAGTTATACCATGTTAAAATTATAAGAAGAATAAATGAGAAATGCACTTTCATTTAGGCACACTGCCTAGAGCTCATCGCTCAAAGGAAGACTCATTTTCTTACATAAAACTTTCAAATTAAATCCATCTGAATAATTTGAACTAAGAAAGTAGCATCTACTAATGCATGAGTACAGTTTCGGTTAAGCACATGAGCACTTTTTCACTCTCTTTCACTCTTCTTCACACTTCGATCTACCTTCAAATGATCTGAACCTTATTCGCACATAGCACTCACACACACTTGAACACACATCTCAAATGAGGAAACAATCACTTATATATATCCGCAACAAGAAATTATATTGCTTCATGTCAGCTTCAACAAAATAATAGAATGAATGCAAATTGTCGGCCCAAAATAATAAATATTATCAATGTGCATCAACCAAGGTCGGCCACAACATAGTAGATATCCAAAGCAATTTCATCAAACATAAAACACCTTCAAAGATTCTTCCTCAAAGATCCACAACACGCTTCAATCACCTTGTCGGCCATGAATATGCAAGAGAAAATATCGGATCGTGATCATAATAATCAATGCAGACGTGCAACACAGATAGAACATGATCTAGAAACATCCACAAACACTTTAGGAATGTACCCAATACTTCATATTATCATAAACACATTATCTTCTTCTGTGAACACTATTTCCAGTAACAAAATAACTGTCGAAACACAAAAACTTATAAATTTCTCAAATCTTCATGCACACCTCTGAAAATTTTGGAGTAGGAACTTCATACATCAGCAAAAAAACCCTGTACTATGCAAATTCTCATCATCAACATACTGAACTTTCCAACACATTGATCTTCACTTCTTTACAAACAACCTGTAACATATTTTCTTATAATTTTCTCAATATCCTTGACATATACAGTCTTCAAGACATTAATACTAATAGTGTTGACATCAATGACAACCATGTATCAGCAATACAACTGCAACATCCAAAAAAACTTTTGACACTACAAGGCCTTGTGTAGAATTGGGGATTGAAATAAGATGTGTCTTTATTGCATAGAGTAAGAGGGTTGAAAATATGTCTTAGATAATTAACTTCCTTGCTCAAACATTGCCACTATTTGAAATATTTTATGAGGGTTATCCAGTTTAGGGAAGTTTGTATAAACGAATTGTGATCACCATAGAAATATAATGATCCTCTTGCTCTAATATGTTGCAAAATATCCAATTTTGGAATGCAGATTTTGGTTTATTAATTTCTCATATGATTTCTATGACAATTCAATTTTAATTGAGAAAGATTTTTGTGTCTAAAAATTATACTCAAGCTCTCCTAATTGCATTGTTGAGACATTAAATAATTAGTGAAAATATTTGTTTAGATATAGTAATATCCTCATTCCTTAGTGAGGTGGCCTATGACATTTCCTAGGAGAAAATTAAGATCTATTCCATAGGACAACTTGTTACACAAAAATTAAGGCTTTGTTGGAAGGTTTAAAGGGTTCTAATTAATGTATCTAGTTATATTCAACTTTAAAATATTATTCGAGGAAAAAATCTATTCATAAATATATAAAAGAATATAACAAATCTTTGGAAAACTATTAAGAAATTCTTAGAAGGATGAAATTAATCAAATAATATTAGATGATGTAAGTTGTGTTTATCAAATCAACATGGCAAAAATAGATAACAAGGTTCCCGATAGAAAAAATACTCAAATAAGTTGTGATTAAATTAATTATTAAATAAATTGATTTAAGATATATTATTTTTTAAATAAACTTCTTAGGTATTGAATATTATACATCCAATATGAAAAAACAATAATATTTTGAACAAATAAAAATGAAACTAAAAAGACTAAGTCACTGGAGAATAATCTTTGGAGCTATTTAGGTAAACATCTCACATATGAGACTTAATGTTAGAAACCTTATTCTAAGGTTCTTGTAAGTAGATATTTTAATTAGGTTTCCATCCCTTTTTCACTTTAGTAGGTGGCAACCAAAAAATTTGGGGAAATTGGATCCTAGAAAGGGTTGTGTACACACTTGTATAATTACCTAAGACATAGAATAAAAGTTGGAATTGTAAATATAATGAATGGTGGAGGTTCCAATTATACAAATTTTCTAGTTTGAGGATAGGGATTTTTTAAAGAATGAATCCCCAACTTAGATAAAATTTAATTAAATTATTCTCTCAAATTATTTATAAATGATTCATTCAATTACAATTAAATGTAAACCTCTATAGATATTTTTTAGTAAAAAAAATCATTTTGTACTTAGTGTAAGCATAGGTGACATTAACCTTCCAATACTATATAATTCATATGTCTCCATGTTCCTTGGAAAAAAAATTAGAGGACATGAGGGGAAAGAAACTTATTTTGTATTTACTATGACATATTTTAATTGCATTTTCAAAGAGATGGACGTGTTTTGGTAGAATTACACGATATAATAGATAAAGTCCCCCTCCTCAATATTCACTTTGGGAATATGAAACTTTATGTGTTGGGTTCCCAAGGTTGGAATAATTAAGGTTTTCCTTTAGTGCTCCATCGAGAATTGGAAGAGTCATCAAAACATCCGGAAAGGCAAAAGGTGGATTGGCTATGGGCTAGGTGCCCATTTTGAGCCATGTGAATATTATTTAATATTTTATCATGTATTTTGGTTTTCAAATAAGGGATCATGGGCTTTTGCAAGTGTTTTCTTACCTCTTGTTTCAAGTTACCATTTGTGATTTTCTCTCCCATAAGATCAATAAATTGGAGCCATGGGATGGTAGTTTTATGTTGAGTTCTTGTATGTAAAAGGGTGCTTCAATATTGATCAAAGATCAATAGAGAAATGTATTATTGTATATTCTCATTTGAATATTAATAATATGCTTTTTATCTCTTCTCGTGTATATTTTTTCCCATAGGGGTTTCTCCATGTAAATTTGGTGTCTCTCATGGTTTTCTAATTTTTTAAGTGTTGAAGTTTTTTTGGGTGTAGTGGGAGCTTTTATTTTTTGGTATATTGTAAATTTGTTAAGAGGATTGTATACCATGGCTTCTACCTTTTCTAGGATATTAATCAATTCAATGTTACAAGCTACAAGATGTGAAAATTTAAGATGGAGGATCTCCTTGAAGATAGAGATCAGTAGTTTCTAGTTTCACAAGAAACCAAGCCAACGAAAATGTCTAATGAAGATTGGAAAAAGTTGGACAAGAAGGCTTAAAGATCCATTTAGCTATGTTTTACAGATTCCTTCCTCCTGAATTTATCCACATAAGACACCGCATAGAATTTCTAGAAGAGGATAGGCGAAATTATCAAACTAAAATCTTGTATAACAAGTTGTATCTCAAAAGATGGTTATATTATTTAAAAATGAAAGATAGTGATTCTATTGCACACCATTTAAATATATTTAATTTGATTATAATTCAACTTTCAATAGTAGATGTTAAATTAAAAGATGAAGATAAATGTATCGTGTTTCTTTTTTTCTTTTCCCAAAAGCTGGGAAAATATAATTGTTGCCATAATTACTGGTAATACAGAGCCAAAGATGGACAACATGGTTTGTATAGTTATTTTAGAGGAGATAAGGATAAATTCTATGAATTTTGGCTCTCAATATTCCTTGCATGTGTGGGGTAGGTCCAAAGAGAAAGGGTCTAAAGGGGATAAAAAGAGGGATAAGTCTAAAGTACATTCTAAAACCCTAGAAAAGAGTTGAGTAAAGTGTTGTAATTATGAAAAAAGAGGGTATGTGAAGGAGTGTAAGAACAAGAAAAATAATGTCGATTCCCCACAAAATTCCTCTGATAATGATTTTGATTCTTTGTTTATTTCAACTAATACTACTACTAATGATGCTTGAATTATTGATTCAGGTTGCTCCTACCATATGACTCCTTAAAAGGAGTTATTTACTACATATAAAGCATATGATGGGGAGATATTTCCCTTGGTGATAACAACATGAAGAAAATTGTTGATAAGGGAAAGGTAAATTTGTGTTTTCATAATGGTAGGATTAAAACCCTTGATAATGTTTCTTATATTCTAGGACTTGTAAGAAATTTACTTTCAGTATCCAAGTTGAATGATTTTAGAATGCATGTGACATCTAACAAGTCTAGTTGTAGCTTGGTAAGAGAGACTTTGGTGATAGTTAAAGGATATTAGATAGGATTTTAGTTTAGGCTAAATTCTTCTAGTTTTTTTAACTCTACCAATATAATTGGGAATAAAAATACATGTATGTTATGACACCATTAGTTGGGTCACATTGGTGAAAAAGGTCTTAAGACCATTTTTCATAAAAAAATAGTTGATGGTATTTTGGATTATTTTGTTGACAAAAAAAATAATATGAGCATTGTGTGTTTGGTAAGAATAATATATCATCATAACATATTGGAACTAATAAGGAAAACAGATTACTAGAGGTCATTCATTCAGATGTATATGGACCAGTGGATGTGAACTCTTTGTGCAAATCCTGGTATTATGTCTTTTTCATCGATGATGTGTCAAAATACACATGGATTGATTTTATGCATTCTAAATTTCAAGTTTTCACTAAGTTTAAGGAATTTAAGGCCTTAGTTGAGAAGCAATTGGATTACAAGATAAAATTGTTGAGATATGACAATGAGAGTGAATATTGTTCCAAGTAATTTGATGAGTTTTTTAAGCATGCAAATAATATTTTTCAAAATACTACTCCTTACACTCTCCAACAAAATGGGGTAGTAGAAAGAATAAACTAAAACTTGGTAGAAGTATCTCAAAGCATGTTGAGTGGTGCTAAGCTTGATCGATTCTTTTGGGAAGAATTTATTGGTACTAATTGTTAGTTGATTAATAGATCTTTGTATTCTACTCTCAATGATAAAACTCCTTATGAAATGTGGGTAGGTAGAAATTCTTCTATTTCACAATTAAGGTTCTTTGGTTGTGAGGATTTTGTTCATGTGCCTCAAGAGAAGAGACCTAAATTATATCCAAAAGCACAAAAAATAATCTTCATTGGTTATGGTAAGAATATAAAATGTTATAAGATTTGGAATCCTCTAACCCATAAAATAATCATTTCTAGAGATGAGATTTGCAAGGAGTTTAGAGCTATGTCAAGAGAAAGATAAGGTAAAGATAGTGCACTTTGAGAAAAATATTGAGGAAGTGGGAAGATACCAATATGGAAGAACAATCATATGGATTTGAGGATGGAGAAGAAGAAGAGCATTCAAATATTTTAGAGGATGTGCAAGATGAGAACATAAAAGAAGAAGATTTTGTAGATCCCATTAATCCTACCTTGAGGAGGTCTATAAGGAAATGAAATCTAATTGGCAGGTATAACCCACCAGATTTTTGTTGTATATTTTATTTTTTGAGTACTTATGATGAACCTAGATCTTTCAAGGAGTATTTCACTTTGAAGGAAAGTGAATCTTGGTTGCAGGCCATGCAAAAGGAGATGATGGCCTTAGATATTTGTGCCACTTGGGATCTTGTCAATTTCCCAAAGGAAGTAAGCCCATTGGTTGCAAGTGGGTATTTAAAAATATATTTAGTGCAAATGGTCGGTTAGATTGGTACAAGGCTAGATTGGTGGCCAAGAGATACTCCCAAAGAGATGGAGTTGATTTTGGTGAAATTTTCTTTCCCATTCCTAAATTGACTTCTATTATATTCTTATTATCTACTGCTGCTACTTGTAATTTTCAGATAGATAAAATGGATGTTAAAACTAATTTATTGCATGGAGATCTTGAGGAGGAAATTTATGTGACAACCTGATGGTTTTGTTATGAAAGGAAAAGATAAATTGGTTTGCAAGTTAAAGAGATCTTTGTATGGTTTTAAATAGTCACCTAAGATGTTGTACTAAAATTTTGATGATTTGGCATTGAAGTTAGGTTATCTTAGGAGGAAGGAGGATCATTATCTTTATATTAAGGTTATTGATGATCAAATGCTAATTATTGTCTTATATGTTGATAAAATGTTTATTGGTAACAACAAGGTGCTCAAGACACAACTTTATGTCACATTTTATATGAAGGACTTGGGGCTACAAGATACATTCTTAGGATGGAGATAAAAAAATTGGATTCATAAAAAGCTATGTTTAAGTCAGATTAATAATGTTGATAAAATTTTGTAGAGGTTTAATATGCATGACTATAAGCCAATTAGCATTCCATTTTCGATTGGTACTAATTTGAGCTTAGATATGTGTCCTAATTTTGATGATGATTTTGAGGAAATTTCTAAGATTACTTATTCTAGTTATGTTCTTAGTTTAATGTATGCAATGAATTTCATTAGACTAGATATAGCAAAAGAAATGAGAGTTTTAAGCAGGTTTATGTCTAACCTTGGTAGAGAGCATTGAAATTTTGTTAAAAGGGTGTTTAGATATTTGTGATGTAATTCTGATTACTATTTGGTTTATCATGGTTTTGATGATGTGGTGAAATTGTTAGAAATGTAGGGAATTGTTGATTAAGATTGGGAAAGTGACTTGGATGGTTGAATGTGTTGGTAGATGGTCAACGCTTCCCTCGAGATTCATGACATGGAATAATCGCCTCTCTTGGATCTGTTAACTTCGATGGTTGTATCGAACATTAACAGGTCCATCTTTTGATGCAATGACAACCGTGGGGCCAACAATTGGTATCAGAGCCAAAGGTGTTGGGTTTGAATCCCCTTAGATAAAACTAAGGGGGATATTATTGAAATATGGTCAATGCTCCCCTCAGGATTCATTACATGGACTAACTGCCTCTCGTGGATCTGTTAACTCTGATAGTTGTATCAGGCATTAACAGGTCAATCTTTTGATGCAACGACAACTATGGGGCCAATAGAAGGTCAACTAATGGATATGTACTTATTTATTTTGGCGGTGTAGTGAGTTTGATGAGCAAGATATAACCTATAGTTTCATTGTACACTATTGAATCATTGTATATGTCTGCTACACATGCCTCTAAGGAGGTGGTATGGTTACAAAGACTTTGTAATGGCATTGGTTCTGAATGTAGGATAGTGAGGATTGGATGTGGTAGTCATCATTATTTTACTAATAATTTTGATGTTTAGTATCACTTTGTGGGAGAAATAGGTAAGAATCATAAATTCTTTATTGAAAAGGTTGTCACTTTGGATAATTTTACAAATTCTCCTATGAAGCTAGTGACCATGGATAAGTTCTCTAGGTGTAGGAAGGCCATGGCCCTTCATCATTGTAATTGCTTTATTATTTGTATCTCTTGGATGTAATTTCAATGTATAATGTCAAGTGGGAGAATGTTAGGATAGGTGAAATTAACCTTTCTTTCCTATGACATTCATGTGTCTCCATGTTCCTTAGAATGTTTTCTAGGGACATGAGAGGAAAAACACGTATTTTGTATTTACTAGATGACATATTATAATTTAATTTTCAAAGAGTTCGACATGTGTTAGTGGAGTTACATGGCATAATGGATAAAGTATCCCTACTAGGAATCCACTTTGGAAATATGAAAATTCATGTGTGGGCATGAAAGATTGGAAGAAGTAAGGTTATCCATTGGTGCTTCATCGAGAAGTGGAAGAGTCATTGGAGCATTTAGAAAGGTAAAAAGTAGATTGGATATGGGCTAGGAACCCATGTTAGAGCCATGTGAATATTATTTAATATGTTATCATGTATTTTAGCTTTCTAAGAAAGGAGCATGGATTTTTGTAAGTGGTTTGTTACCTCTTGTTTTGGGTTACCATTTGTGGTTTCCCTTCCTACAAGTTCTATAAATTGGAGCCATGGGATGGTAGTTTTATGTTGAGTTCTTGCAAGAAACAAAGTGATAAAATATTTATCATAGATTAGTAGTGAAGTGTATTATCTCATATTATCCTTTGAATATTAATAATATACTCGTCATCTCTTCTCATGTGGATTTTTCTCATAAGGGTTTCTCGACGTAAATCTAGTGCCTTATGGTCTGTTGATTTTCTATTGGTATTAAATGTGCTATCACATACATAAATATGATTTGGTAATCTAATATTTTATTTTAAATCACTTGGATAAGTTAATATTGTAGCTTATCTTCACCTTGTTTTCAACACTTCGAAGAAATAGCAGATGGGTTTGCTTGAATCCCCTAGGCTTTAGGTCATAATTTGATAATTTGAGGTGGGATTCATGCCATTTATATTATGAATATATATTTATACTCTTAAAATACAATTACCTTATTGCACTTCTGATAGGAAAGTGTAGTATTCAATTAGTGATTCAAGACCCAGTTTGTCTCAACGATTCTATGTCTCTAGTCAAAAAATACATATCTATCCTATATGGATAGATTCCTATCTTAAATGGATAAAAGAATGTATATTCTAATTTTATATTTGGGTTTGGATCTAATGTATGTTTCTTGGAGGAATATACATTATTATGTCTTATTGTCTTTATTATAAATTTTGTTGATGAAAAGTTGAGTCAACTTATTTTTGGATCTAAATTGCTTGATGGATCCATTGTGCACATTACTTGAGATCTATGAGTTGTGTGGTTTCTTGGGCTATCTATACTTATGGGTTGTATGTATCTTGGATTTAGGTTGTCTATATCTATAGGTATTTGTCATTCTAATAGTGTCATTTTGTAGTGATTTTTTCTTTAAACTATTTTTGATATCATGGAGTTGTGGATTTTTGTTTTATCTACCTTTAGCCATCATGGTGATTTATTGCATTATAGCAAAGAGACAATAGAATGAATGTATGAAGTGTCTACGGTTCATGTTACAATATTTTGGGATGTAGCTTGTGAAATTTCTGTAAGAATACTTTGGGTAATTTTTTGTATTTGTTTGGAGCCTTTAGTAGTTGTCTTCTTTTAAATATAATAGTTTATATTATCCTTTAGAATCTCAGTGTTGAAGTTGAGTTCTTTGGTTGGTGAGGACCACATGGGTGATATTCACATAGTGTCATTTTGTAGTGATGTTTTGTTTAAAATATTTTTGATATCACGGAGTTGTAGATTTTTGTTTTAACTACCTTTAGCCATCATGGTGATTTATTGAATTATAGAAAAGAGACAATTGAATGGATGTATGAAGTTTCTATGGTTCATGTTACAATATTTTGGGATGCAACTTGTCAAATTTCTATAAGAATACTTTGGGTCATTTTTTGTATTTATTTGGAGCCTTTAGTAGTTATCTTCTTTTAAATATAATGGTTTTATATTATCCTTTAGAATCTCCCAATGTTGAAGTTGAGCTCTTTGGTTGGTGAGGACCACATGGGTGATATTCACTTAGAAAATATTCATCATGATTCTATAGGTAGCTCTAGATAATTTTTTTATTGAGAGTTTTAATAGTGATATGTTATTGTGTTAGGGAGGACTTTATATCTTTTATTTTTGTAGTCATGGAATGATATGGGTGCTCTTATGAGTAGATTTTTTTGTTATGGGGAAGATGTAAATCATCATGTCATGTTGATTTCTTGATTTTTCAGTTATAACTCTAGTAGTGAATTGAGGTAATATTCTATTATTAAGTATAGTGGTCATTTTTCCTTGGGAGCTTCTAAAGATTATAGTAATATATTTTATGTTCAATTATCTTGAGATGGTTTATTAGCACTTATGGATAATTGATATACCTAGGTGAGGCTAGGGATCTCTATTTTTGGGGGAAAATATTTTAGAATATGACTCTTTGATGAGGTTTTAGTACAAATATCAAGGAACCTTGATTAGGAGCTAGACATGATTTTAACATGGACTTGATGAGGATAATTTTTATAGATATATTTTGTGTGACTAGATGCATCTTAGGAGGATCAATATCATACCCCCTCTTGGTGCACTCAATGGAGACCATTTGATAGGTATCATTCACCTATTTACTTGGATGCATTCTACTTTATATGCTTTGTATTCTTATGAGAATGAGTCTTGAACTATAGATATCAATTTAAGAGGACATTTTTAAGGATTTCTTGGCATGGTGTTTTTATCCTTTGTCTTCTCATGTGCATGAGTTCTTTTAGGAGGATAATTTTATGAATATTGAACATAATGATGGGAATGATTGTTATTTTGATCTTCCTATAGTTGAGAATATTACATCCTTTTTGGTTTATTATTTTATTAAAATTGTGTTTAACCTTAGGTTTGAATGGTTGGATGTTGTTAATTATTTTCTATTTTAGGTTTTATAGGTGAGGATCTTGGTTGCCACAACTTGAGAACTTAGTGGTGTTTCCATAAGGACATTATATACAGTATAGTGTATACATTTTCTCCCTGTAGTCTATTATGTCTTCTTAGTGGTTTGATTCATATGACATTGAATTTGAGGTTTTTATGGAGTTATTTTGATCAATGTGTAAATTGTATTTATTTACTATTATTGAACTTTATTATTTTAATTAATAATATGTTAGATATTTGATCTCTATCCTTTGTGGTGAGTTGAACTTGGGATAACTATATATAGATAAAGGGTGATAGAGTGAACAGTTCAAATATTAGAGGAAGTATGCTATATATTTTACAACATTTTTGTTGGTATTTAAAATTAATTATGTGTTCTTTGTCAATAAATTATTTTTAGATGATTTGGTTAGTACTAGAATAGAAATCACTCATCCAATGGGAATCATAGGATTTATATGTGTCCTTAGTGAATAAATTGTATTTCACTATAGTATCAAGGGTCTTCAAGTTTTGTGCACACGAATGCATTTTCTACCAAGGAAGAAGGTAGCATTGATTAGGACAACGGATACATAAGGACATGAGCTATAAGTGGAATGTATACGTCAAGAGAAAAGGTCCATCAGTGGTTATGGTTGGTTGTGAGAAATTGGTTGTGGATATTTTTCTAGCTAGATTTAAGTATGTGGTTCATAATTGATCCTATTTTGGAGGAAACTAGACATAAGTTTATGGCAAGATAAATAGTGCATCTATGCACGATTATTTTTGTGTCAACTTTTCTTGATATTTTTATCTTCCTACTTATGCATTATGGAAGATGAGATAGTTGTAGTTGGGATGGTTGTCACTTAAAAGATGTTGTAGATGATTTCATGTATCTCATGAGTACAAAGGAGTTAGATGATATAGTATATTTATAATGTTATTTATTAGTTAAAAATAATAATTAGACTTCCCTTTTACTCTTGCAAGGTATACAATAAGTAGGATAACATTTAGATTAGATGTTGTAGATGATTCCATGTATCTCATGAGAACAAAGTAGTTAGATGATATAGTATAGTTATAATGTTATTTATTAGTTAAAAATAATAATTAGACTTCCCTTTTACTCTTGCAAGGTATACAATAAGTAGGATAACATTTAGATTAGACATATAATACACCTTACAAGAACTAATTTATGGAATATTTAGTTATTTATTAATTTATAATATTTTATGTGCTTTCATGGAATATGACTTCCCACTTATGACTTGGCTATTATACTATGTGTATCCTTAATATGATGTGTGTCTAAGAATTTGTAAAAGCAATGTTAAATGTAATATATATGTAGTATCTATAGCATTGTTTTCATGTAATAAAATTTATGATGTGTATAAGAGCATGTAAGAGGGGGGTTACAATGTGGACTAAGAATATTGAAAAAATTATGACAATCTATGATGCATTTCATAAAGCATTTTTCTAGAGGAGGTAAATGATAAAAGAGTATACTAAATAAGGGAATATTTTATTAATAGTATGTTTACCCAAAATATGGTGTGGGTCATGAGAATTATTACCATGGTATTTTGAGATATTGTTTGTGACCATGTGAATGACTTTTGTTAGTTTTTTGGGCATCCTTGATTATATATATCAAGGGGTTGAGATGGGGTCATTATGGAATATGTTTTGTAATTTTATGCTATCAAATTTAATGTAGAGGACTAGGATTTCAATCTCCACATTTAATATTTGAAATTTTTATTATGAATTATAGCTATTTGTTGTTGTATAATACACATTTGGTTTAGCACTTTGGAGGCTAGGTTTATGCCAAAAGAGTTTTCCCATATGGTATATTAGTGTATGTTTCTTTTGCCTATTCTTCTATTATTATTCTCTCATTCATGATTTTTAAGTGTGATTTACATGCCATTATTCTACTAATTTTTTATAGATTAAATATCTCACAATTCTTTGAAGTATTTAATGTATAAAATATCAATGTCTAATTTATGCTTTATGGGCATATTGTGTTTGCACTTATATTAGCATTTTTCTTAGTGATTTTTTAGGTAATGGAGGTGCATACATGTTATTTTCTTCACAATATCTATGAAACCTAAATTTAATAAAAACATGGGGGATTGTATAATGGATACCTTGAAATACTAGCTAGTAGAGGGGATTGTGGAAGAATTACTAATTGTTTTTTTTCATATTTTCATTTCTCCAGACTATTGATATTTTGTCATTTTTAATATAGGGAGATCCAAATTGTTGAATGGCCATAAATTCAGTTGAACCATTTATTTTGTTTGATTGTTTTGAGAAAATAATTCTTATTTCATAGAAGTAAAGATTTGCTGAGATTAGGAGAGGTTTTGGAAGCTTATATAGTATATGTTGTGACTAATACTAGAATATTTGATATGCTACTTTGGCCTTGACCATCTATATTATTTGTCTTTCTAAGCTTGATGAGAATCATCTTTCTCACCAGACCTTTTTTACATGACACAAAATTACTAGTTGCATGTCAATTCAAAGGTGACGTGTAATAGATTTAAATATCTCCATTTGAGAAATGATTCTATAATTGTTCATTAAAATGTAAACCATCTACTTTATCCATGTTTAGAAAAAATAAAACTCGTTAAGGACATGCCAATTCAATTAGTTATCATAAAAGAGTGAAATGTGACCTCCAACACTTGACCATTGTAATCACATTATAGATTCATTAAAGTTTTGGTTCTTGATGGTAAGTGGGATATTTGAACAAGGTAGATGGTTTCAATTTTCATGCATCCATTTTTATTACTTCCAATAAAAATGACACAATCTTGTATAAACTTAGATTCATTCATTTATCTTTCACCTATTTGCAATTTCATATCCTCTCATATATTTGACCTTATATTATATAGAAATCCACAAATATTTCTCTACATCAATTATTTATTACTCATATAACTATCCCCATGTTCAAACATCCATTCCCCGCATTGACATACAAACTTCCTTATCCTCGGACACTCTCACAACATATAATTGATTCCTCAACACATGGAATCAACCCTCTAAATTTTAACTTTTGTTGTCATTCACCTATTCCATTGCCCATATTGAGCTGAATCGATCCATTTATATGTAATTATTTATTATCTTTATATTTAAGTATATTTAAAATACATTAAAATATACATAGTATGATAGCCATTGATGAGGTTACACCTTCCCTACTTATTCATAACATCATTATGCCTTTACATGATCTATATCTTACATGTCATGGCAACTCTATATTTATAGATATATGTGTGTTTTCAATAAATTTTCTTCATTATTTATAAATGATGTGTTTTATACAAATTAAATTTATACATCTCATATTAGCTCTATGGATAATCATGAAATACTTTCACATGGTGATAGTATAGTATGAGCTTTAGTGATGAACTATTACATGATGATTATGATGGATCTATACATGTTTCCTTATACATGATAAATAATTCCTTTTTGTTAATTAGTAATATTTAGAGGATGTTATCTTATTGATTAGTTATTTTTTACTTTATTTGAATTTTTCTAATTTGTTTCAACATTCTCCTTGACAAAAGATCAATCAATTATTAAAATTATAGTTATTTTTTTCATTTACATCTAAATTTATGTTAGTTCAATAGTAATTTCAAACCAAAAGAAATCTATTCTTATTATCAAAAACATTATAAAAAAATCACAAATCATTTAATACAAATTAATTGTAACATTTCCTTTTTCTTTTTCAAATAACTAAAAAAACTACAATTTTATTGACATCAACAATTGTGTAATAATTACAACTATTATCTCTCATGAGCACTTGGTCTTCCATCCATTGTAGAGATAAATGGAAATCAGCATAACACCATACACATATTAATTTACATATAATATATGCATTGTTGTGTAGTCCAGTGTTGAGGGATAGTTATTAGGAGCATAAAACAAAACGTAAAGAATAAGTAAAGTCATTGTTATTCCTTGTGTGTGAGACATAGAAAGCTTACTCATATACGTAAAGATCAATTAGAGTATTTTTTAACTTTTCATGAACATTGATGCAATTTTCCTTTCTCTACTATATTAGTGCATAACAAACAAGTGAGGATATACCCCTTTTTTTTGGGAATATATATAGTAATTGTGATGATCATGTCTTTTTCTTTTTGCTGTGAATTACATACATATATATGGTCACTTTTTGCATTATTTCTATGCACTATCTATGTTTATTTCTGAATTATATTTAATAATGTAGATAATTGTTTATTCACTTTGATATATTTGTTGGCATTGTTGGTTAGTGAATTTCATTGTAATATCTATGTTAAAGTTTATTGATAATTTAAAATTTCACATTTTTAACTCTATTAGTAATGAACAAATAAATTATTGTTATTTTTTAATTATTTATTATTTATTTTATTTTATCAAAATAAATTAAAAGATGGAGTTAAATAAAAATATAAATATTCAGTTTTTAATAATAGGTGTGAATGATGGTTTAATTTAATTGTATCTTTCTCTAAAAAATATAATGGCATCATATTCAATTGATAACATCTCTTACAAATTTGAATATGATAAAAGTCACAATGAAAAAAACTAAGAAAATTGAAAAAATATGTAATGAATGTTTAAATAGTTCTATCAAAAGAAAATTATTGTCAAAGAGTAATTATGATGAGGTTAGATGCTTCTCATAGTATTGTTAAGGGAATTGATCTAGAATTATTTTCAGATACAATCAGATTTTGCATGCTTTCAAGGTGATTTTTTTTTACCTTTATAAAGATAGAAATATTGTTATTTTTTATAGATGTTATGTTGATCGTTATTTCTCACTTAATTCTAAAGCTATAATATGTTCTAATGTACTTATGCAAATTCAAGTGTAAATTAATAAAGTTGCACTTGAAGTTGCTCACCTCTAGGTACTATTAGATCATCGAGGTAATGCCCCCTATACTATTGCCTAGGTCACTTCAACTCCAACCACTAGTAGAGATCAATCTTTGACTTGTGGGTATTGTAAAGGCCACAATTAGTTTTCTTGTAGCAGTCGAGATGTTCATTGTTAGGTGTCTTCATCTCCTATGAGAAAAAAATCCATGCTAAGTGAGGATGGTCTTAGCCCACTAGCTGTTATCACTACAACAAATCCTTGTGATTTGCTCCATATTTTGCTCTGTTGTTTGCTTCCACCCACTGTTTTAATGTATTTTTTGCTAATTTTTTGAAAATGTTGGTGCTATTTTTGGTATTTATTTCCATCGATTGGGATAAGTCAATGCTAATTTAGGCGCTAATTTGCACTAAAATTAAAGTCGCCTTTAGCGCCGATATTGGCTTCGAGTTTGGTGCTGTTGTTAGCATCACCTTTGGCTCTGATTTTATCTTTGATTTTAGCACCATTTTTAGCTCTGACTTTAGCTTCAAGTTTAGCTTCGGGTTTACCGTTGGTTTGGACACCTATATGTCGAAGAGACTTATTTATATGTCTCATCGATGATGTAAAACAGTGAAATGTCAATAAGATACGAGCATATCGAGGAGAGAATCACTTACATCACATTGACATGGTATATCTACAAGTGCTCAATGAAACACAACTCCTGGATATAATGAAGTAATTTCAATGAGACATTGAGATATCGGTAAGACAAATAAAATTATCTCATAGAAACTCTTCACATAATGATCAAAAACATACACCGCAACCCTGTAGCAAGAAGCCTTGAGCAAGGTGGTAGTGTGGTAAACAACAGAAGGGAAGGGAAAAACGCCACCATACAACAATGGGTATAATAAGAGACAATGGTAGTACATTAATTGTAGCATCATTACAATTTACAACACTAAATGCAGCAAATCATGTTAGTCACAATCCATTTGAATAAATCATTTAAGGAATCAAGAATATAGCCCACCAAAATACTCTAAAACTCTAATAAACATACTCTAAAAATTTCGTCGAAATCTTATTTTCAAGCATAGCCTACCAGAATGGAGTTTTTATTTTAATAAACATACAATAAAACCTTTGTTGAAACCTTATTTTCAGGCGTAGCCCACCAAAATGGAGAAGTGTTTCAGTAAAGAATGAGAGAGAGTGCTAAGGAGATGTGCATGATAGGAGGCATAGGATTCATTGTTGTTTATCTCATTCCTTCTCTAATAAAAAAGGGTTACAATGTTCACGCTACTGTTTGTAATCCAAGTATTTAATTGACATATGTTTGCATAATCTCAAATTCCTTCAGATGTTTTTGAAGTATCAATGTATCATATATAGGGTTTATAATGACTTCTTTTAATTTAAAAAAATAAATCAGATGCTTTTGAAGTATCAATTTGTCCTATATAGGGTTTAGAATAATTTGTTTTAATTTAAATAAATAAATAAATGATGTATTTTCCTGTGATGAGATAATGTGGAGATCTCCTAATTTTTCCCTAGCACACTGTCCTCTTTCACACTGTGTTCATTACTCCAGCTACTAGGGTTTTTCATTTGACATCTTTAATATCTTCATGATAATGGCTTTTAAATAGATCTCAGTATTTTCTTTAATCTTTATCATGGTAACCCTTGAGTTCCATAATCCGCCTTCAATCTCTTCTAAGAATGTTGTCTTAAGCTAGACTGAATAGTATGCATATAAAGCAAGTCCTTCATACCTGCCATTGTTCTAAACCACCACACACCACCTTGCTTAAAATGTTTCCTCCATAAGCACAATAGCATGTTTTAAAATCATGGTTGCTAGTGATTGACCATTCAGGTCACTACTTTCATCAAGATACAATAAGATTTTTCTCTTAAAACTTAAGGCATTATGCAGGATAACATTGTGAATTGTTTGTTGTGTACAATTTGATTTTCTTGCACATTTACTGCTTTGCTAACTGCCTTTAAGATTGGATATTTCACCATCAGCTACAATCTCAAACAGCTCACTCACTGTTAGTTGAAGATTCCTTTCATGAGCATCCTTGTATAAAATCAAACTATGCTCTATAGACTGCCTACTTACTAATATAGGGGACTCATTGTTTCATGGTATTTTGTGTTTTATTTAGAAGGGGTTAATATGTGGCATTTTTATGTGCAAGAAGAATAGATTGCGATGCAACATTTGGGTTTGGACAGTTCAATAAAAATTGGATTGCTATCAGTGTCATAACCAGGTTGGATTGTACCTTGAGCCAGTGTGAAACACTTCAGGTGTTTTCACTCTGAAACAGAACTTGTGTGTAGGATTTTCCAAATATCTGACTAAGGAAGCTCCTACATTCTAAAGATAAAATAATAAATTTTATTATCCAGTTTATGATCCAACCTTACATCTTTAATATCTAATAGAGAAAGCTTGTACATTCTAAAGATAAAATCATAAATATTCTTATCCAACTTCTGATCTAATTTGAGGTCCTGAATATATCAAACAAAGAAAGTTCCTATATTCTAAAGATACAATCATAAATTTTATTGGTCCAATTTGAGATCCAATTTCAGGTCGTGAAGCTTGAACAAAGAAAGCTCCTACATTCTAAAGATAAAATCATAAATTTGTTTGGTCCAATTTGAGGTCCAATTGTAAGGATTTGTCTTTTTAATTATACTTTATGACATTTGTTTTGATACAAATTGTTACTTTAGAATTATGTTATTTCTTTTCTTTTGATGTTTTCAACCCTCATTTTAGGGAAGAGCTCTGAAGATGGTTCCTTTAGATGGAGACTACAATTTTCCGTTATAGGTTCCATCTAGAAACACCAAAAGCTCAGGTATTGTCATACTCAGGTACAATAGAGTTTGAGGTTACCTTGATCTCCTTGATACAAAATGTTTTCCTTCAATCCCTCTTAAGCAACATTCACTATTATGGACTTCATCATTGTACCTTTCATGCATTCAATTTAATTTTTTATGTGGAAATATGTTGTCTCTTTCTTTGCAAGTGATGACTATTGTGTAATCTTTTAATCTGCATGATTTCCCCTCGTGTTCAATTATTGTGACTGTTATGATGCTTGGGTCTGCTTACTTTTAACCAGACTATTAATGAAAACTATCTTGGAATCCTTGATGATCAATTTTTTCAGAATCATGTCTATGTTGATAGCGGAATATTCTTATTAATAAGGATAAATATTTATCAATAAGGAGATTATCCCTTACCAACATAACCCACTATCCTTGCAAAGATTGATCTTTAATGCTTCATGGATGGTTTGTTGGTGATTATCCTTCTCAAATGAAACAATAGGGCAATAGGTTGGGCTCGGCCCTTGTGGGAGCCACATTTCACCCCACATGTTGTAACTAGATAAACAAAACAACAACCTAATTTTGTCTATACCTGCACAATGAGAAAACATGTTAGATAAAACCTAGCATATGATAGATATGTTTGATAGCTTTCTTGTTTTCCTGTACATCTATGGTATGCAAGTTATTTGAATGCACATGATTATCAAATTATATGTTTATAGATGTATGCACATATTTTGACTTGTGATCCTTCATTGCTCTAACAACACTCTTCTCACTCAAATGTAGGGAACCTAGGAGCAGCAAGAAAGACATCAACCTGGAGGCTTAGACAAGCGGGAAGACTAAAGATGATGCACGACAAAGCAACTGAGATTCGTCATTTCTCTTTATGTGCATTTTTCTCTTTTGTATCTATAAATGTATAGTTTTTCGATTATATGCATTCAAATAGTCAGTTCCACGACTTGTGTGGAACAACATACATTTACATTATCAATAAAGACTACATTTTTGAAAGGATTGTGCAATATT
Organism: Sequoiadendron giganteum; assembly: GCA_007115665.2. Lineage (NCBI taxonomy): Eukaryota > Viridiplantae > Streptophyta > Pinopsida > Cupressales > Cupressaceae > Sequoiadendron > Sequoiadendron giganteum. The sequence continues at coordinate 126,700,539 of CM021104.1, forward strand.
TCCTATATTATATGCATATGCATAAGTGCAATCTAGTAATGTAATCTTTTGATTTTGTTTATGCACATGAATGTAATGTAGTAGAAATAAAAAATGTACCTTACTCTTCATTTGAAAATCATAAAATCTCTACCTGATTGAGCTATTAACTTTTGTGTCTTCAGGAATATATGTTGATACAAAATGAATGGAAGAAGCATCCAAGTAATCCTATTTTTTTCTGCCAACAACTCATACCAAAGATTGAAAATTTTAAGGATATTGTAATAGGTAATTTGTATCGACACAAATAATATTACTAAAGCATTTAAAATTTTAGGCCATAAGAATCATCCTTTTTTAAACATGGATTGTGTTGTAGCCAAAATTCCATGCTAATTATTTTTGCATCCATTTTCACTCATCTCTTACATCCACCATATGCAGAGAATTCCTATCATAATAACTTAAATTTAATAAAATCCCTCATGTGAGCTTCCAAATAAAACCCTTGATCACAACATCAAAGTGTATTCCTCCTTTGAAATACTCCGATGATTTCTCATAGAATATCACCAAAACAACACCATGTCAATGAGAGTCCCTCCAAAGTCTCCCTAACATCAGCAAAAAGAACATATCAGAAATGTAGATGAGATACCCCTATGTCGAAGAGACTTATTTATATGTCTCATCGACGATGTAAAATAGTGAAATGTCAACAAGATTCAGGCATATCAAGGAGAGAATCACTTATGTCACATCAACAAGGTATATCTACAAGTTCTCGGTGAAACACAACTCTTGGATATAACAAAGTAATTGTCGATGAGACAGTGGCATATCGGCAAGGGACATTAACTTGTCTCATTGACACTAGAAACCAACATCGGACAAACATAAGATCTAATGTTGAAGAGGCATTGAGATGTATTGGTAAGACAAATAAGATTGTCTCATCCACACTCTTCAAGTAATGATCAAAATCATACACCACTATACCATCAAGAAGGCAAGCAACATATGCGGTAGACCAGTATACACCACAATCCTGAAACAGGAAGCCTTGAGCAAGGAGATGGTGTGGTAAATAGCAGAAGGGAAGGGAAAAACACCGCCATACCGGCATATCAAAGAAACAATGGGCATTTTAATTAAAATTCTCTTCGGTAGTTATGAAATGATGATTAGTTTGATTGATGTGACTAATGAAAATACCGATGAGACTACCGCTATTAATGAATAACTTGATCATAAAGGTGGCACGATGAAGTATCTTGAAATTTGATAAATACTGTCTCAAAGAAGTTGAAATCACTGTGAATTGTAATTGAAGGATTTGGAGAACCAACTTGGATGGTGGTAGGCAACTGGAAATTTGCAGCATTTATCCAAGTAAGTGGTCTAGATTCAGCTCAAAGTATTTTCTCATTAAGTAGATGAAATTATTGCATGAATAGGGTTGAGATGGAAGAAACCCCAGGCAAACAAAAAGAAAAAATATAGAAAACTGAAGCTAGGCAATTGAATCAAGACTTAATTGATCAATGTCCTGGGTCTAGGCCAAAATCCAAAAGAATAGCATAGCTTAACCCATCGTGTGTGACATTAGAAGATAAGCAAAAAAATATGGGATATGTATGGACTTCATGTAAGGGTTACAACCTCTTTATTTATCATTATAGGAATAAATTTCGGTATAGCCCAGTGTTAAACCCATGGAATTTAAAATTGGGTAAACTTGTACTACCCAACATCTTTGTGAATGTAGATTTAATCAAGGTGTTGGAAAAGAATTAAAATCCAAAGACGAGAGAAATTCATTTTCCTGATGGGTCATAGTTCATGGTCATAAAGCTAGATTATATTTCCATGATTTCCAGCTAGACACTTCCCTGAAAACAAAATTACGAATCAGAGACTTGTTGGAGCAATACTGCACCATGGACACAAGTTATAAGAGGTGGAAATTGCCTCTACATAGGGTTAAAGGTGTGGGTAACCAAACTATGAGGTTCTCTAGTGAAGATAAGCCCCCATTATCTACGGCTTTATTTGAAGAATATTTTCAATACACTTATTACTCAGTTGGTCAATTATTGGGAATTGATTTCCTGAGAACATGAAAATTTCTCCCATGGTTTTAGCCATAGACATCTAGAGCCATAATGCCCAACCCTATGATTATGCAGAGTATTTATCGGAGGCCATCAATAATTCACTCAATATCATCAAGAATGATAGTGGAGCCATTAATTTCAAGCACTATTCTCTTTTCATGTGCACAATATTATATGAAGGGCAGGTGATGGGGATATGGGGTGAGGAATTAAGAATAAAAGACTCAGATAATGATGGAAACTCAAGTCCTATGCAAATGTGGACATTTGTGTGGGATGGCAAGTGTGACTACAACATCTCCCTAGAGATCTTAAGATTTCTCCGACCAAAAGATATGGATCATGAAGCAAGGATAAATCACAATTGGGGGGACTAGTACATGTTTAGGGATTGTATTGTTATCAGGGTTTATGGATTTGAAGTTGTTCCTTATTTTCTACCTAAGACTGTGCTAGACAAAGTTGCTTATTTAGAGATCATAAGGCAATTGTCATTTTCAGCTTTCATGCATTTAAAGAGCTATGGGAGGTAGACTTTTTTTGCCTTCCACTTTATGCTTTGGTGATTTCACTATTATCTCTAATTCAGGCTATGACTTGGTTAGTGGTAAATTGGATTATTATGGCTTGCCAGTTGGCAAAAAAAGGGAAAATTTTGATCCTAAACACTTCATTTGTGATGCCAAAAAATTTCAGAAATTGAAAGGGTATGAGCATAGTTTCCTTTTAGAAGATGTCATCAAAAATTGTGAAGAAAAAAAAAACATGATGAGAATGAATGCCTACACTAGAGTTATGATGGTTGAGGCTTGGAAGGTGATTAATAACCCATGCTACGTAGGGGCTTTCCATGAGGTACATGATCCCATAGAAATAATTGAACAGGTAATCCTCCATGAAGAAGAACTGATAAGAGATGCGCCACTTGTGGAATTTGAAAGAGGAAGGGGCATCGGTCCTAGGAGGAAAGTAGAAAAAATCACACCACTGGATCACTTATCACCTCAACCTACTCATGAAGTGATATTTTCAGTTGGTTCCCCATCCATGAAAGAAGATAACACTGAGGAGGAAGAAGAAGTCTCACAGTTTAATGCTCCTGTTATACCCCAATATGAGATGCCATTTGAAACAAGTGTGATCACCTTTGAAGCCTTTGATGAGCTATCAAGTGATGTGAGGCATCGTGCAATTCAGGAATTTGTTGCAGATGATACTTTTGTGTAGACCCATGAATTTAAGTCCTTTATATATGAGTATAAAGGAAGACTAATAAGAGAAAGGTTAAAGGACATTGACCCTGAGAAAGAGGCTTATGCCTTGAAAGAGTTGCAACATGAAGTTGATGGGGAAATTAGGAACATGACTGCTGAGAGAGGAAGAGAATTATTGCAAGAAGTTGGAGTTATGCTCCTTCCTGGGTGGGATATCAGTTCAGCCATTGTGTTTGACATCTTTTTGAAGAGAAAGAATAAAAATTTACAAATAACAAATGAAGCAGGTGACAAGGTCTATACAAGGTCAGGGTACAATCTTGATAATACCACTTTGAAAATTTGGGCTATTTATCCCCAAGGCAAGAAGCCTTATCTCATTGACCATGATCAGATTTTCGAACATCTCTTGGTGCAAAGAGTAGGGGAGACAAATCCCTTGGAGATTGCTAACTTGAATGTGAATGTAGCCAAATTCAGCAAATCCTAGATACAAGATCTAGTAAGAGATAACCAGTGGCTGATAGAGGAAAATGGTAGGTTGAAACAAGATTTAACCAACTAAAAAGATAGGTTGCTTGCTTCTCCAAGGCTTTAATCTCCTTTAATTGAACATGAAAGAAAAGGGTTAGAGGCCATGTCTGAGACTGCTCAATGGAAACATAAATTTTAAAAGGCTCAAAAGGAATAGAAGAACTAAAAATAAAATTGAAGGCTACTACTTTTGAAGTAGCATAAGGGATAACTCGTATGAAATTCAAAGATATGTGCCAACATGTAGATGGTGTCTAGCGTGCTCACAGTGGAACATACAAGGCTCTCGTGGAGCATGGAAGACTGCTTGATAGGATGAAGGAAATGGAATCCCATATCAAGGAAAAACATGAAGATAATAATGCTTTGCTCCAAGTATGTCAAAGCCTCATGAATACACAAGAAAACTTCCAAAATATCTTGACATGGGAATTGAGTGATTTTAGCTAGCCACTATGTATGGCCATGCTAGATTTCTTTGAAGAAATAGATTTGGAGGATTAGGAAACTTGGAAAAATGAGATATCAAAATATTTGCCAGGCATCCTTGATGACATCAATGATGAGGATGAGGTACTCAGGAAAACCCATAAACAACTCGGGAGGATTGTTGGATTGGAGAATGTAATGACAGAAACTCTACAAAATGCAAACACTTATGCCCAAGATAAATACATTGATCACATGTCAAAGGTTAAATGTTCCTTGCACGAGTTGTATGAGGAGGTAGTTAGAGTTTGGTTGTTGTGGAACGCATTAACATGGTGCTTGAGCCTTGAACAAATATTAGGTGGTCATGGGTACTTGTTGATGATTAACGGACTGTGGTGCATCCAACTTTAAACCCTTTTTAAGTTTCTATGCTATGTTAATTATGCTTTAGTTAAGAAATGATGTAAATTTTTTGAATGGACCTGAAACTTGTTGCTTCCCGTACAAATAGGGAAACAACGGTCCTATTTTGATCACCATATCATCATCATTTCAATCCATTAGAATAGATACTAGACCATCTCATCCACTTATTCATATCAAAAGAACTCATGTTATGTATGTTTATATTTTGAGCAGTGTAATGGATTAGATATATTATAACTCATAATCCACTTTAAGTGTTCAATTGTTGTGTCGATTTTCATGCTTATTTATTGCTTTGTTGTCTCCAAAGTGGTCTTTTCAAGTTGTTTAAATCTGCAAGATTTATCAGGGCACATTTTTTGTTACTGTGTGGATGCATTGATTGGTTTCTGGTTAGGTGTGAATTAAATTCCTTTCAAATAATTTACTTTAATTGGTTCGTATTAAGGATTAAAGTCCTCTTAGAGATCGGCGCCCTCTTATGGTCTAAAAACCTATGTTTTTGAGACCCAATAGATTGCAAATAACTCTAAAAATTTAGAAGTCTATGAAACATTATATATATTCTATGAAACAATGTATATATATTATTGTACTTGTATATTCTATGAAACATTCCTTATTTTCTATGAAATAGTGTATATATTCTTGTACTTGTAAATATTCTCTTATTGTTATGTCTATTAAAGAAAATAGAGTTTGAATAAAAAAAATTTCACCCTTTTTTGTAAGTGAATATGTGAATTATTGTTTAAGGAAAAATCTTATAGAGTTTACATTTTCAGTTTAGCAGTTTCAAATCTTCATTTTCTATGTATATAAAATTGTATGTGCTCTTTATCTCTAATGACATAAAACAATAATGTCATCAGAATCAGGATTTTCAATTTCAGCACCATCATTTTCCACACTTTTCATATCCTGTTCACTTTTAATTTCAATATTTTTATTTTTATTTCTTGTCCTAGTTGATCTTGATTCCTTTCAGCACAACACAGTAGGTTGCATGTTAAATTTCAAACATTTTCTTTGCATTTTTTTGGATATATTATTTTCTCAGTGCATCATTATGTAACAATAATTTCACTTCTGAGATATACAGTAAAAATAAATGAAAGCACATGTTTTATTTGTCAAGGGAAATGTATGGTGAATACCCTATGTCTTTCAGATAAGTGTGCAAGTGAAATAAGACATAACTGATTGAATCTGATTTTCTACTGTACAAATTTTTTTATGTGCTTTTTACTTTTTGCATGTGGATTACCCTTAGAAAGAGACTACTTATCTTTTCTTAAATGAAGCCTTTACATTTCCTGTCTACGAAATGAATTTACTGCTTGACAACAGGTTCATGAACTTCATACAAATTAAGATTGGTGTAAAAGGCCATCCCCACAAATGTTCTTTGGTCTAGAATTATAATGGAAAATAAAAAATCTTGCCAGGAGAATAAAATAGGTTTTCAATTATCCAAGTACAACATAATATTACTGAAGCATTTCAAAGTCTAGGCCATAAGAATCATCCTTTTTTAAACATGGATTGCAAATAATTCTAAAAATTTAGAATTCTTGGTCATTAACATTATTGTCTGCTACAATGGCATCCAATGTATCATTCTCAATGTTCATATGTTCTTTAAAGTATTTAATATTATCATCATCCTCATCTTGACCTGCATCATCTTCATCATCATTGAAATTTGACTGTAGACCATCTATATTGTTACTAGATGTATTTAGATTATCATTTTCTATACCATCCATATTGTTGTCTTCCATAGCATCATCTAACTCTGGATTGTTGTCTTCTTGTGCTTGAACATAACCATCTTCAACATATTCATGGATGTCAATTTCTTTGATGTTCTCTAATCCCTCTCTCTCATTTTGATGGCCAACATTTTTTTGCTCAGTATCCACTAATGCATCATCAAATACATGCCTTAATCTTGGATCATAATATATGACAAATATGCATTTCGGGTCCAAAATATCTTCATAGAAAAATGCCTGCACATGAACGACATACATATATTAGACCTATGTTATAACAATTTTATTGATTAATAAACACATGTATATATTCACAATAATCTATGAATTAATAGATTAATGTCACTAACACTTCTTGTTTGAGTTAAAGAAATACCTGCTCACAATGAATTGGTAGAACATAAGGCTCCTTATCCTCCGGTAGGAATGATGAGGAATCTATAGAAAAAAATTCACTATGGGTATCATGTCTTCATGTCCTCTCAAATGCTTCATACCATCTACACTTAAAACAACAACATTTAAAAGAGAGGTAATCCAACTCAATAATTTCCTATATTTTCCAAACATATTGTAGATTCCCTTCAATTATATTCTTATCTTTTGAGATTGAGTGATTGGATTGCTCGAAGTCAACCATGATGCCACAATCGAAGGATCGTCTCTTTACATCTACACTTTCTACACAATAATGTCAACCATATGCCCACATTGCTAGATATTTCCTCGCTTGTGAAAGATTTTAATTCAGTGAAAACAAATATAATGAGGAATATTAAAATAGTTAATACTATCAAAACTGTAAGGAAACAACATTTTGTAAAATTCCAACGATACCTTTCTTTCATATCCTCCATAAATGTTGATTTCATCTTTTGTTATGTTTGAATTTGTACCTGCATCTTCTATTTGATTTTGAATTTGTTTAGTAACCCATTCTAGTGTGCAATCTTTTCCCCATTCCCCAAGCAGATGAGTGGGAAGTGGATTATTCCTTGGGTTCAATCTCTTAAACTGTCTCCTTGCTTCTAACACTTCTCTCTTTTTGTCATATAGATCAATCCATTTTTTCATAAAGTCCATGTGGTACATAATTAACTTGTCGAGTATAGAACTTTCATCTACACCTATTACATGTCAACATGTGTATTTCAAACTCCAAATATCATGTTTTTAATTTGAAAAATAAATTACAGAGTAAATTAATGATGGTAAGAAAAACAATGACACTGATCGTGAATTTACTTACTAATTTCTATTTCAACACCATTAGACTATGGTTTTTCTCCATCAATAATATTTGATGCTCGTTCTTCATCCCAAACGCGTGGGCCATCTTCAAAATCCTTACCAAGGAATTCACACAAGAAGAAAAATGCTTCATTCCATACATACCCTTCAACCATGCAACCCTCTACATGTGCCTTTTTTCGAACATATCTTTTCATATTTTTCATATACCTATCAAATAAAAACATCCACCTCATTGATACGATACCTGCCAATTCAATGTCATTGACTACGTGTATAAGTAAATGGACTTGTAGGTCCATGAAACTTGTAGAGAGCTCCTTCTCAAATACACATACAATTTCTTCAATTTCCTTCTTCCACTTTGGTACTTCAGATTCATGGATCTCCTTGGAGGTCACCCACCTAATATAAGAATAGTAAATTAGTATGAACATTTAATCATAAATTAAAATGCAATATAATATCTCTATGTCTCTCACACATGAACATTCCATATAACCACATACCTTGTAAATGTTGACAATCAACTTATGACATTCCTTAAGTCAACTGTAAGACATGAATCCCCCCTAATTTCCAATGGCATGATATGCTATCAATTTTTTTTTTGAAAAGGTCATTAGTAATTTTTTCTCACACAACAAAATATCAAAATAAATTTACTGCTTAATCAATGTTACTAGTAAATATAAAATTTTGATATATAATACCTTCATTAAATTATGAAAATCATGTGTTTTAAATCATGTGATATGTCCATCAACTGTAAAAGCTTTAGCCAATGATGACCCATAGCCAGTAGGTGTCCTTAATGAATGGATGACATTTTTTAGTTGGTCTAGCTCTCTTTTTTTCAAAATCCATGGAGCTTCTGCATATGTTTCATTTTCCCTATTTGGCCATAAATTTTTTCTATCAAATTTGGTATGTGAAAGAGAAATATCTCTCCTTGAAGACAAAGTGTCCTCTTTGCCTAATATATGTCAAAATATAGAATCTGGGACATTTTTGAAGATGTGCATAGGATCTAATAGGTGAGATATTAATAGATCCTTCTAGTAAGGGAGCTCGTAAAATATGGATTTCCTTTTCATTCCTTCTAACATATTAACTACAACTTGTTTTAGTTCTTCAATTGAATCACCCTGATCAAAAAAATCCTCCCAAGCTTTCAATTCAGCATCTTCATACTTCTTAAGCCAATCACCTGGATCCATAATCATGGGAGGGCCTCTATTTTCAACTTTTCCATCAAATTGATTCTTCAGGCGATTTCTAAACATATGATCTAGTGGTAGAAAAACCTTGTTGTTTATGTAAATAAACTTATGTAGATCTTTAGAATACCACCCTTGAAATTGTTCTGCACATCTTGGACATGCAAATATCCCCTTTGTTTGAAGCCCTGAAATTCAATAAGTAATGTTAATAACATAAAAAAAAATAGTATAAAACTAAGTATGAAAGTTGGGATGAAAATAAATTATGAGTGTAAATATGTAAATATTTTATCTTACTAGAAAAAACACCGAGTCCTGGGAAATCATGAATCGTACAACATAGCACACCATACAACATGAAGGACCTATTTGATTAAGGACGTGATATGTAATACATTATTATGCCTTTCCATAGTAGTTGTATCTCATCAATAAAAGGCGCAAGATAAATATCCATGTTTTTAACTTGATGTTTTCCTCGAACAATGAGAGTCAGCATAAGGCGCTCCTTTCTAACACTCATCCATGGGGGAATATTGTATACTATCAATCCAATTGGCCAAAAACTATAATTTGATCTCGGGAAAGAGAATGGGCACACTCCATCAATTGAAAGACCAACCCTGATACTATGGGGTTCATCTTTGAATTTTCTTGGCCATTTTTCCTCTATGTGTTTCATTGCTTTGGAGTTGACCGGAATTCGCATGAATCCATCTTTACTCTTGTTATTTGCATGCCAATCCATCAATTGTGCTAGTGAATTACAACGAAGCATTCATTGAAGTCTAGGTATAATTGGCATGTGATGTAAAACCTTCTTTGGAACTGTAGGACCTTGTACATCTGTACAATATCTCTTCTCTTTGCATACATGGCATTCTACCTTGTTTTGACATTCATCTCTGTATAAAATGCAATCATTTTTACATGAATGAATTTTCTTATATTCAATCCCCAACTCGACCAACAATACTCACACCTCTCTACAAGTTGATGGCAACACATTCTCTTCAGGGAATATTTTACTTTTTAGTGCCCTATAAGATTTCCAAAAATTAAATCAATTAAATGTTTGACTTATGATGAACATGTTTGATATGTCAATCTATACTAGGACTTTCTATATACAATATATGGTTTTAAAATCCCCTTAAAGAAATATAAATGAAGTTGATGAATGTTTATGAAATATGTACACGAATTGACAATGCAACTTGTAAGAAATAGATTTCAACTCACTTTAGTAGGGTAGTGAATCCTTTGTCTGACCAACCAAATAGTGACTTGATTTCTAATAATATTAATGTGCATGCCAGTTTTGAGGTTCTACTTGCACCCGATTTGAACACAGGTGTCTTTGTTGCTTGCTTGATGGAGTCTTTGATGTTGTTATCATCAACATTACGTTGGTGGTAATTACCCCTACTATCATCGTTATTTTCAACCATATCATCATTGTTTCCATCCCCAAAGAAACCTGTAAGCATTTCATTCAATCCTTCTTCATGCACTACATTTTCACTATCATAATCATCATCATTAAGGCTAGGTGGCATGTCATCAGTGTATGCGACTCTCATCAGCTCTTCAAATTTCTCAGGTAGTGTTCTCTTCAATCTTGCTCTTCTCACCCTAGTGTGGTTTAAAAGATGGTTTGGATCATCTCGTCCAAATCTTAATAACCCAGTTGGATCTTGGGTAGTAGTATGTGTTTCATCAAAATCTTCTACCTATCAACAAATGCAAGCATTATTTAATGTTTGGCAACAACTGGATAGATCATAAATGTATCAATTTCAAAGAAATATAATCAAATATGGCTTAAAAAATAAAAAATAAAAAATTTATGAACATATATACATCAATTGAATAATGGAACATTATTTTATAGACTACCTTTTTTATACAATAATTTAAATAAAACACAATTTTGACTTGTAACATAGTTTATAAAACATCAGTCCACACTCATTTATTGTTCTTTATTTTGATTGATTGTATGAGGCATACTACTAACTGGAAGTTCATCATATATGTAATGTCTTTGTACAATTGCTCGTTTGAATTTTTTCTTTCCATGACATACAAAACATCCACAAACAAAAAAACTCTCAAAGTATTCATCCAGTGTACTATAATCCTGACCTACCTCTTCTTTAGTGTAATCATTTATTATGCTTGCATTATTCATTGTCATATCCTCTTCCACCCACTATCGTCTACGTGATTTAACAGTTTTAGGTGCACGTCCATGTACATATATTCTTCTTTTACTAGTTAAACATCCAGGCTCTACATTTGCTCCAATCTCCATCTAAAATAATCAACAACGTGCATTAATTTATGTCAAAATTGGATAATACATTATAAATTTCAATAATACTGTGTAAGAAAATGGACGTTTCACAAAATGCCATTAGATCATTTTTTCCTAAGTTAAGTCAAAATTTGAGTACCTGATGTCTCGCTTCATTTGTTGTGTCCTCATTTGATATGACACAATTTGTTACCATGGCCTCATCTTGCCCCTATAATACACAACATAGTAAATAATGTTTAGTACACCAATTATATCATTTCAACGAGTATGCTATCCAACACAAAACCTCACTTTAGTCATATATTTAACATATTGATATCTCCTTTATGTTGTAGCATTTGTGAATTCATAAACACCTTCCACCTTTGGTTGAGGTTGCTTTCTCTTCTTACCTCTATTGTATCTGCAAATTTCGTTGTCTCGTCTATTTCCACCCACTTTCCTCTTAGTGATTTAGTATTTCTATGTCATCCACGTCCTCTCTCCATGGCATACTCTATGAATAAAAATGTTTCCACAGAAGCTTTCACCGCACTACCGTTGAGAAGGAAGAAACAACTTGCGGGACCATGGTAAAAACCGCTCTATCGCACCGAGCTGATGAAGGAGTTGTGAGACAATGGTGGTCACCCCACTACCACGTGCCTTTTCGTAGAAGACTTGTGGGAGTCACCACAAAATTTCCAAGAATAGAAGGAAGACTCACGTGCTGTCACAAAATCTTTCACCGCACTACCATCGAGAAGGATGAAGCACCTTGTGGGACAACGGTAAAAACTGCTCTGCCACATTGAGCTGAAGAAGGAGCCATGTGACAACGGTGGTCAAAAAAACAAGGTAGGAGTTTGAATTATTTCCAACACTCTGGATCTTGTGATACACAAAAATGAAAATTTCACTATACAACAATGATAGGTGCTCAATTAGGCTCACTTGGCACCGCCTTAGGTGCCCCAAATAGATTACATTAATGGCCAAAAGTTGGTGCTAAAGTTGGCATTAACTAACGCCGACTAGAGTGCCGACTACTGAATCAAAATCAAAAATTTAAAAATTTCCCAAGTGAAGGAAGAAATTAGACGACAAAAAAGAAAAAACATCATGCGAAGGAAGAGAGCAGGATGCTACCAACAACTTATGAGAATTCGATTTAGTTTGCGACACCATAGGTAAGGTTACAATTTTTTTTCTTGGTTGAATTCGTGATTGTTTACTGCTCTTTGTTTTGCATTTGAATTCTTGATTGTTTGTTGGTTCGTGGCCTAATCTATCCAAGAAACCTCTAAATTGTCCCATCATTATAAATTGTAAAACCTTTGAGAAACCAACAAAACATTTTACCCTACCCATTTGAGCTTTGGCTCAAAATATTATAACACGAAGCGAGGATGCCTCTGTATTCTTTCCCTAACCTGGGTATCAAGGAAATAGTGAACTGCTTGGAAAATTTGGGAATTGGGTCGGTCACTGCTGAGCAACTACTGAAAATAAACACAGAAACCACTTGGTTTTTCCCAGTCGTGCCATAGTCACCGATGCCATGAAAAATTCATGCAAGATTGCATTATGAAAGAGTTTTCATGATAAGGTTATCAACACTAAGCAAACCCAGCGAACATATTTTCCCTAGGTTATCAACACTAAGCAAACCCAAGGAACATATTTTCCCACAAAACAAAACTTTCATACCACAAACTGGACAAAAACTTTCATACCTAATAGTGTGTACTTTGTTTGCCTCCACAGACTGGACAAATAATTTTCCCTAGGTCACCTCAAAATGTCAAGCAATAGAAGGAAGCGAGCATTGGCAGTAGACTCTGGCCACAATAAGGTAGTTCATTGTCACTTTATATATTTGTAAATGTTTCCATTGTTTCTTTGAATTTTATATTTTACTTTTTATTTTTAAATTTACAAGAATAAATATTATTTAAATATATATATATATGGACATGAGACTGACAAAGATAAATAGGAATTGTAGTTTTTAGTTTTTTATTTCTAATTTTAAAAGAAGAAATATAATTTAAATATATATATACAGGGACATGAGACTGACATAGATAAAGAGGAATTGGCTTTCATATTGGGGGTAGAGGCATTGAACAAATTGGTTAATGTGGATTGGACAACGCTTGCTAGATACATAGAAAAATAATTTGGTAATGCCCCTCAAACATTGCAAACAAATCAATTGTGTGAAAGGGAATCAATTGATTCCCCAACCAGTCTTGGATTGAGAAAAAGATCCAGGAGGAAATCAGTGACAATAAACTCTAAGAATGTGGAATAGGGAAGAGAGACTTCCAATGTCCCAACCACTCCTGGGACACAGACTTCTTCCACCACACCATGTTATCAATCTTGCATTCGTAGCTACAATATGAAGATAGAATACGAGGTGGTTTTAGGGGAAGTCTGAATGACGGATGCTAGGAAAACATTTGTGAATAGGTTGAAGGAATCATGCCTTCAACGGTTCAAATACCATCTACATTTTCCATTCTCACAGAAACCCAATCAACTGAAAAAAGTAGTTATCCATGACATGGATACTAAATTTGGCACAAGTTGGTCTGTAAAGAAGATAAAGCTACAAATGTCTCAAAACTACAAGAGATTTAGGTGCAACCAAATAAAGAAGATAAAAAAAATCCCTCTTGAGTAAGGCAGAAAAGAAGGCCAATTGATGTAAGTGTGAAAGTATGGAAAGATCTTGTAAAATCATATGAGAAGTCTAATGCACGGAGGAAGTCTGCTGAGGAGAGTACGAGGTATTTGAATTTTCTCATAAGATTATATCAAATTTATTAAACGATATTTAAATTTTATTTGCGCATAGTTAAATTGAATTAGTATATGTTTCAGGACAAGGCCTCCAAGGCTAGGTTTGAAAAACTTTGTGTCACACATCGCAGTGGCCAGAAAGGTTTACAGGACTTGATTTGTACATTTTTAAGTATATTTAATATGTTAAATGATTTTATTTTTTCCTTGGAAAAAGTAAATGATTGCATATTAATAAGTTTAACTAGTCCATGTGCCATGTTTTGACAGGAGGAGAAATATGGCCGCCATCCAAAGCAATTTGAAAAGAATATGTTACAAAACAAAAAGTGGGGCAATTTTGTAATCTAGATGGAGAACAAGGTATCAATAATTGAGTTTCAATAACTTAGTTGGATATTGTTGTGTTAATATGTCAATTTGCATCTCTTGTGTTGAGTTATTTATTGATGCGAAGGATGCGTAAATAGAGCTCAAATCTTATGATTACAAGATAATTGTTTATGTGCATGAATAAATAGTAGAAGGATGTAGATGAACTCAATTCATCTGAATTTATGCCTCTTGGCAGGAATTCCTCTTGAATCTCTAATATCAAGTGCTTGAGACTTCCCTATAGCTTTTACCTTTCGTTGTCCCCTTTCCTGATCTTCACTGTCAGAATTCATCCCATGTTTTACCTTCCTCCTCTTCAGAATCTTCTTCTTTGTCCTCCTCTGACTCCACAAGAGATTCATCTTTTGAACCTTCCTCATCTGATTTTGATTCCTCTTCTACATCAGAGGGTTCATATCCTTAATCTGACTCTTCTGAATTATCAAAATCGGAATCACTAGCTTCCATATTCAAAAATTCCCAACCACCATCTTCAATAAATTTATCTGGATCATCAGTAATAGTCTTCAAAATTGGCCACCAGTTAAAGTTCATTTTGCTTTCATAATACATGATATCCATGGAGTTCAGACATTCCTTGATGCCATCAAGTGAAGATTGAAGAATGGCGTACATGCGGAGTACATCTTGCTTGAAGTCTTTGAAAACAATAGCCATATCAAATGCCTTTTGCCTAAGTCTACTCTCTCAAGGTTAACAATTTTCAATCTCACTAATAGCGATTACTAAGAAAGGTAATTCCACCAACTCCACCAAATAGTTTACCGTAGGAATAATAAAAGCAGAGGCTTTGAAAGGAAATTCATGAAAACCAAGCTCTCTAAATGGTATATCAAACTCTAGTTCAAAATATTTTAGATGAGGTTGCTCCCATAGCTCTCTTACTCGCTTGACAAATCCTTGAAACTCTAACTTCTTAACATTCAAAAGATAATTGGAATATCCTCAACACCCATTAGAGCTATCCAAAAAAGCTAACTAAAAACACAAATGTTCTCCCACACACAATGGCCTAATGGTTGGTTGTCATAGAAGTCAAACTACCAAAGTAACAACACTGATAGAGTTAACATATATGCATCATTTGCATAAACAACCGAAATGCGTAAAAAATGTTAATCAATACATTGAATTTTGAGATGCTTTGAAATAATTAAAAAAACATGTTTTGGGGAAAATATCAGCAGCATGGGGGAAGAAAATATTAACCCTAATAAAATCATTTTTTGTTGTTCTTGATACACCATCTGTAAGTTTTCCTTGTGTGACAGTACTAAATTTCTATATGTTGCACCCCTTAAATATCCTACATGTTACAAATATGGAATAACAATGCATAACTTTGTATTGAGTCCAAAGACCAAGGCATTCTGAATAAGGGTAGCCAAACTTGATAAGTATGTTGTCACTATTACACGTATTGACAATCCATAATTTAGTCATGTAAAGACAAATGCCTATGAAAACCATAATAAGTCAAATTATGCACATTCAAATCTAAGTTTGAAAGCTTGCATTTCAATCCATGCATCCGATTCCTTGTTGAAGATTGAGGGTGTCGACAACAAAGCTAGAATAGCTCTCCTTAAACCATAGCCAGTTTTAAAGTGCAGTATTTCCAAATTAAAATCCACTTCTCAGCTAAGGAAAGGAGGTAGGATTATCAGGTGCTACCTCAAACAGAGAAGGCCATACAAAACATTGAAATAGAATATCCAATATGTGAGATGGAATAGCTATAAACTATAGATAATCAAAATTCTTGCAATACACATATGCTTGTGATACAAACAAAAGGTGCTTACACATTGGTTGAATGTATCCTCATCAAAATGACCAGAAAAAAATTCCAAATTTTTAAGTAAACTTTGACAGTCAAGAAAAATAGTCATAAAAAATAGAAGTAAACTTTGGCAGACATGTAGGTGAACTTAATTCATCTGAATTTATGCCTCTTGGAAGACATCAAGATCTCTTCTCCTAAATTTTGGACCACATCCAAATTACCTCCACATAAAACTAGACATCCTTGGTCCTCTTGGTTCCCATGCCATGATATGATTATGCAAATGAAAATGAAGCAAAGTAATCATCTCCTTCTCTGCTGGCTGGAAGAATGCATGCTTAATGTTTTGATACATGATATCAACTCTCTCTTTTGCTCTCATGGTTGAATACTAAAATCCATTATGGTGGGCCTCTAGAGTTCCAGTCATCTTTCATCCTCTTCCACCAAATGTTGGCTTGACCCACATGTCTTCCAGCCTAATTGGCTTTGGTTTTGAAAGCTGAAGTTTCTCTTGAGTCACCAATGTAGCTCTCTCTACCTTTTCAGACTCTTTCATTGCTACAGATCATCATTGGGATTTAATCATTTGTACCACATGGTTGATGTGTTTGAATCCTTGCATCTAAAGGAAATTTCCTCAACATAAATACTACTAGGGAATTTCAATGTTGCCATTGTGGTTGGCATTAAAGTCAATACCTGCAACATTGAAAATTATCCTTATATAATAATTCCCTCCATCTTGTTGGCTTGTAACACTCTTGATGGTGGCTACATGAAATTTGATTTTGATTCCTCTTCTACATCAGAGGGTTCATATTCTTGATCTGACTCTTCTAAATTATCAGAATTAGAATCACTAGCTTCCATATTCAAAACTTTCCAACCACCATCTTTAATAAATTTATTTGGATCACCAGTAATACTCTTCAAAATTGGTTGCCAGTTCAAGTTCATTCCGCTTTCATAATACTTTATATCCATGGATTTCAGCCATTCCTTGATGCCATCAAGTGAAGATTGAGGAATGGCATCAATGTGAAGTACATCCTACGTAAAGTATTTGAAAACAATAGCCATTATATCAAATTCCTTGCCCAAGTCCTACTCTCTCAAGGTTAACAATCTCAATCTCACTAATAGTGATTACTAAGAAAGGTAATTCCACCAACTCTACCAAACAGTTTATCGTAGGAACAATAAAAGCAGAGGCTTTGAAAGGAACTCCATGAAAAACCAAGCTCTCTAAATAGTATATCAAACTCTAGTTCAAAATATTTTAGATGAGGCTGCTCCCATAGCTCTCTTACTCACTTGACAAATCCTTGAAACTTTGTATTGATTTTATTTTTCTTGTCTGTCTCTTGTTGTTCTTCCTCAATTTCATCAGGATCATACATTGACCTTCTTTCCCCTCCTAAAGTTTGGACCATGTCCATTACCTCCACATAAAACTGAACATCCTTGGTTTTCTTGGTTCCCACATCGTGATATGGTTATGCAAATGAAAATGAAGCAAAGTAATCATCTCCTTCTCCACTGGTTGGAAGAATGCATGCTTAATGTTTTGATACATGATATCAACTCTCTCTTCTTCTCTCATGGTTGAATATTGAAATCCATTATGGTGGGCCTCTAGAGTTCTCATCATCTTTCTTCCTCTTCCACCAAATGTTGGCTTAATCCACAAGTTTGCCAGCCTAATTGGCTTAGTTTTGGAAAGTTGAAGTTTCTCCTGACTCACCAGTATTAGTTGTAACCTTTTTGAAATTTTATTATGGTATGTACACTTTGATATGATGTAATATGATTATGGTTTCATCTCATATGTTGTAATATTAGATATATAATAGAAAAATAAATTATTGCATGAAATAACTATAAATTTTCATTTTAAATATTTTTTTTGCTGAACATGGGTCTTCCAGAAGATCAAGATGATCCTCAACATGATATAGATCCATAAAATATTGGTTCTACCAATACAAATCACATGGAAAAGGATGATGATGACACAGATACGGACGACGCCAAGGTCAATGACGATGATGATGATGATGAGACAGTTGGTGATAGTAACCAGTGACATTCATGATCATATAGACTACATCATGGACCATTGTTGATATATTGTTATGATGACTCTTTTCATGGTTACTATCGTATGAATCATTTTCATGGCCTACAGTACTATATTGTTGAGTTGTATCATATTGACATGTATCATTTTCACTATATCATTTGGACATGTATCATCTTGACTTGTATCAATTTGAGTTACATAATTTATCAATATTATTTATATCATTTGTACATGTATCATTTTCACTTATGTCGACTGTTGGACATGTTAATTTTGACATGTTTTTGATGTACTAGCATATTTGACTTTCACTTGTTTTAGTTATACATGATGATGATCTTATCAATATTGACTTGTCAATTTATATATATTAAAAGTGGTCGATGATTTTTGGATGGATATTTATTAAGTCTGATGATTTTAATTTACTGCTCAGGATGGATGTTGTCAAATTCAATTAAATTATAGATATTTGACTCACTTGTTTTAATTATAGATGATGATCATGTTACAATAATTATATTGTTATTTAATCATATGAGTTAAATAATTAAATTACTTACTCTATAATCATATGAGTTATTTAAGAGGCACGATATATTTAACTAATTAAATTGAAATAAAACATATTAAATTAATAAATGGAAGAAAAACAAGAAGCATTTTTAGAAGAAAAAAGGGAAGCAAAAATGAAAGCCAAACTAGAAGCAATCTTGGAAACAAAATTGGAAGAAAAATCGGAAGCAAACTCAGAAGAAAAATTGGAAGCAAATCTGGAAGCAAACCTAAAAGAAAACCTTGAAGCAAACCTAGAAGCAAAATCGGAAGCAAACCTAGAAGCAAAATTGGAAGCAAACCTAGAACCAAAATTGGAAGCAAAATCGGAAGCAAAAATGGAAGAAAAACCGGAAGCAAACCTGGAAGAAAAATTGGAAGCAAAACTGGAAGTAAAATGGGAAGAAAACTTGGAAGCAAAACTAGAAGAAAAACCGGAAGCAAAACTGGAAGCAAAATCGGAAGCAAACTTGGAAGCAAAACCAGAAACAAAATCAGAAGGAAAACTGGAAGGAAAACCGGAAGCAAATCTAGAAGCAAAACTCGAAGCAAACTTGGAAGCAAAATTGGAAGCAAACCTAGACATAAATTGGAAGCAAAAATGGGAGTAGACATGGAAGTAAAACCAGAAGCCAATTGGGTGCCCATTTCGATGCAATTTCCAATGTTGCTTCCCGACGCTATTTTAGGCACTAACGGGGGCGCTGTGATTTTTTGCCGCTAAAGACGGCGCTAAATCCGACAGAAACATCAGCACAAAAATCAACACCGAACTTACCATGCCTGTTTGCACCAGGTCGAGTGCCAGCCAAATTGTTTAATTCATGAACTCAAATACACTAAAATCCGATGCAAAAGTCGATGCTAATTGCTTGTTGTGTTGTTGGGTATATAGCTTCTCCATTGGCTTTTGGTGGTGGAACTACTAGCTGGCCAAATTTTGACAAGTTCCCTTGGTTGGCTCTTGTTATTTCTTCTATTCATGTTGTTGTTGAAGATAAATAAGATGAAAAGATAAACATTATAATAATGGTTAGGATCCTCCTCTAGACTCTTCTAACCATACTAATGTATGGGTTAAACTAGATGACTAGGAATTGTCTCTTCCTCCCTTTGCTCTTACTCTTTCCACATAGTGGCTTATAGTAATTGTGCTTTTATGTTTTGTTTTAAGTTGTTGCTTATTTAAACTTTCAAGATGTGACTATTTCCACCCACCCTTTTTTGTCAATATGTGTAATACTATTTTTATAAATGATAATATAGATACTATGCATAAAATAAAATGATGAAATACAAAAATATGAATAATAATGTAAGAAAACCTAATTTCCTCGATAACCAATCAAATGCATTGATTTTTTCTATCAATCAATATTTTTTTAAATACAAATATACAAACTTCTTAACTAAATCGATTGTTAAAAATACCATTATAAATTTTAAAACAAACCAACACTAACTTCTTCTTTTAACTATAAATCAACTATACTTTCAAACATATTATAAGTACAACTAACCTGAAATAGCTCAATTCCCACTATTCTTATGCAAGCCCTACCTTGATGAATTGCTCTTCTTATCAGTATCAATTACCTGGACCCATTTCATTATGAAAACAAAAAATTGCCTTGCTGTCAAAAGCAATAGGGACCCAAACATCTTACTCAAAACATCAAATTGATAGTTTTTACTCCCGATGGTACAAAACTCTCTACTCTTGTCGTGTAAAGTGAATCATGTTACTTCTTTTGTGGGTCGAAATAACTTTACTTTTGCATGATCATCTTTATCAGAAGTAGACTCTTCCACCAGAGAAGCAAAATGGGTAGCCTTTTTTCTTCATGCTAAATCTGGGTTTTCTTTTCAAAAGGAAATTTGTACTGATATTCATGTCTGAACTGAAACAAAGGTGAAGGATTTGAAGGCATCATTAGAGATGTGGGGAGTGTTTGATATGGTATGTTATTTAGTTACATACATCCCTTCCTGCACCAGAAACATTCCATTAATGCTCAGGCAGCTTTCTCTTTTAGGTCACAGATTCTACTCTTACCTGCTGAGGACTTCTCAAGATATTCGCGAGATTTACATAATGGAAGCTTATATACAAAACCATATCTCATCAGCAGGTAATGAAATCAGTGATATCATCCCATGGAACGATCTTACAGTATTCTTTCATGTCTATTGACTCTGCTCACAAGATCTCATGCAGTATCTATCTGTAGATTTGTAAATGTTAATGGGCATTTGGATTTAGAATAGTATGGTGGAGGGGTGAATGGATGGTTTCCTGGTTTCTGCCAGACTGTGTGCAAAACTTAGTGTTATTCGAGAGGAGTGTAGTAAATAGTAACAGATTGCTTTCCAAATGTTCGTTTCAGTGGAATCTGATATAGAAATGTAGTAAAGGGTTTTTACTTTTCAACCATTTTTTTCTGTATTGAAACGATTGTAATCCATGGTCACTGGATCATCGAGCATATTACAGTACTGTAATGATTATAATTCATTTTTCTCATTGCTGATCTGATTTATGAAAAATTTGGCTGTTCTTCACGTTCATTTTAGCGGTCAATGATAAATTTGAGGTTCAAGTTTTCTCTTAGTTCATTTTTCAACGGTTTGATCTTAAAGTACACTGGTGTTCTTCTAATTACTACCCAATTGAACTCAAACAATATTAATTAACTAAAATCAACTTTTAAAAATTATTATAAATTTTATATGCAGTACTTATAATTTTAGGTAAATGTATGTATTCTCTAAAATCTTAGACATATGTTTTATAAATGTAATAAATTGAAAAGGTAAATAGGTAATTTCAAATTTTAATTTAGGTTAATCTAATAAAATGATATTAGCATACGTTTTCTTAGAGTAAAAAATAATAAATAGTTTGATTTAGATAGAATTGACATGTGTATAATATTATAATTACAAATGAAACAAGAACGACTAAAATGTTTAATTTAAAGAATGAATTCAAATTTTTTATTTCTTTTCATGCAAATTAAATAGAGAAATGTCTAGAATTCAAAATTCACATTTCTTTTAATGCACTAAATTCAAGTGTTTTGCTATTGACCACTCTTTCAATACTCTAGGATGAGAGAAACATGTGAATGAAAGATCCTTATTTAATTGTTTTTATTATTAGAATGAATGCATTAAATGCTTTTAGATACTAGCATATGACATCAAATCACACAAACATGTATTTGGTCAGCTTTGAATTGGAAAGGTAAAGTGGGCCAATCAACCAAATGTAATTTATTAAATTTATTTTTTGTTGGGTCAAGTTTGTTCTTGTGAGAATGACCTCATAATCCTAGACACAACTTGGGATAAAAAGATAAGCTAGGTCATGATTAGTTTATGGGTAGGCATGACAATCAAAGAGATAAGATGAATGCATAGAGATACAAATGCACACAAGAGCAAACTAAGATAGTAAGCACATGCTCATGTCTGGATAGAGCTAGGTAAATGGGCCTGTCTTTGCACAAGATTGTGTCTATTTGTGATCATGTACATATCTTACAACATTTATTTTTTAAATAGGTACACAACTAACTAGAAATTAGCATAGAGATGCTAGTTTCACATTTACACAAATGTATATTTAAATTAAATGATTAGAATTAAATAATAGTTAAAAGGTAATACATTATTTTTTCTTATATATTATTATGCTTATTTTATTTCATTGTATGATACATTACACACATCAGTAATTTGCATCAAATTGATTTCAATAATAAGTATCATTGTATTAAATGAATTGAACATTATGCTTTTTAATCTATAAAATTAATTCATCTACCTATAAATAGATAATTATTTTTCAGAAAAATTAATTTCGTGTTTCATTTCTCATGTTTTATATATCATTTCAAATATGTTCTTTATCAAAATAATTAATTATTAAAAGTGTTATATATCAACTTTAACAAATTAATAATTATTTTGATGATAACTCATTGCATTGAGATTGTATAGTTTATGTTGAAGTTTTTAAAAGAACTTCATAAGAGCACTCATCTTTTGTAACACCAGAAAACATTCCACAAGAGAGAACAAAGAAAGAATTCTATATTTTTAATTCTAGTAGAATAGAATACAATTACAAATGTGCATAGTGACCCTTGCATATATAGGCAAGGGTGAGATATAGGACAACATGTGATTATAATGGTTGTCATTATCACATGATTTGAGACACAAAACTTAGTAATTTTTTTAAGTAAGCTTAACTAAGTGTGTAAAAGACCAAACAAAAAACTAGATAGGTACTAGTGATGTTCACACAAACACCCCTTCTTATGTGTGACTTACGAAGGAATAAAAAGAGAAAAAGAATCAAAGATAGGTAAAAAAAACTAGGTTTAATGATGTACCAATGTACAAAATATCTCGCATATGGAGAAAAGGATAAAACTTGTAATTAGGTCTAAAATATTAAGGTTAAGCAATAATGCATGTAAATCAAACCCTAATAAGAAATGAAGCACAAATGAGCATAAAGACATAAAGCATAAAACAATATTACCAAATCTTCATGCCACCATTGATTCACCTCAATTGCACTTCTCCATTTTTCTTGAATATGACAATTTCCCTCAGATTTGAGTGTGCAATAATAAGCCTATGACAAGTGACTAGAAAAATATTGAATATTGTTGTCTCACACTAGCAACATATACTTGCATAATATGTGTCGATCTATCTCAATGGCAATGACAAGGGTAAGGTCTTTTATAGAAAAGACAAATTTGAATGAAGGGTGGAGATTGGATGCCAATAAGATGTCTTAATCAATGGTCAAGATTGAAATTTGTAGTATGAAATAGGGTTAGGGCTAAATTAGGGAAAATGATAAGGATGAAGGGTTGAGATTGAATTATGAGATAATTCAATCAAGGTCTAGGATTAAATGAGATGTCAAGAGATAAGATTTGATGTGGAAGATAAGATTGACATGGATAAAGAGGTGATAAGAGAAATTAAATAATAAAAATTATTTAATTTAGGTGGCCAATGAATAATTAAATAATTAAAATAATTATTTAATTATAGAGGAATGTGATAAAAGGAATCATTTTGAATTAAATAATTATTTAATTCAAAATTCAAAATTCAAAAGAGTAGACCAAATTAAATAAATAAAATTTATTTAACTTAGGAGAGAAAAGGTTGATGAATAATTAAATAATTAAAAATAATTATTTAATTATAGTGGAAAGTGGACAAAAAATTAAATAAATGAGAATTTATTTAATTTTAGAAAGAAAGGACCTAATTAGTGACGTAATTAAATAAATAAAATTCATTTAATTAATCGAGGAGGACTAAAGATAAAAAAAATTAATTAATTTAAAATTATTTAATTAATAAAAGAATTATGACTTCAGAAAATAATTAAATAATTAAAATTATTTTAACTATCAAAGACAAAAGGAGAAATGATGGAGAATTTGGAAATCGCAAGCCTGAGACAATTTTTAGTGTCTACAAAACCCATAGAAAAATATCATCTTGAAAGAGAAAAAATATGATGATAGAGAGGCCTCCCCAAAATTTATCCCTAAAAGATTAGGAAAATGAATAACCTCACTAAGACATAATGAAGTTATAAAATAATACCAAATAATAAACTCTATTCTATTAGATTTAATGAACCTTCACTAAAATCAAGACCAACAAAGCACAAATATATATATATATAAGTGATCAAAATGACACTACTCAAACAATGCACAAAAGGCAACAAGACACCAATCTACAATCAAAGATGTAGATGAAAAACCAAAAGGTACCAATAAACTAAAGAATTTCAATCAATTGAAGAAGATGGAAGGTGGCCTCCATAAATAGTAATCGAAGAGTTTTTATATACTATATGTTGCATCTCACCAAAATACCTGGGTTTCTAGTTGTTATACCTAACTAGTATATATATTTGTTTTAGATACATAGCTCACTCAAAAGTGAAACCAAAGAAGTATTAGCACAAGTGTAGATAGTATTAGACTTCCATTAATGCTAACAAGGGAGAGGTATATGGAAGATATACTAAACTATAGAACAATATAGTGCAAGAAAGTGAAGAAACAACATCAAAATTCCACTTTGAAGTAACTATAATCAAGGAACATTTTTATGAAAGTAGAA
The DNA here is from genome assembly GCA_007115665.2 of Sequoiadendron giganteum. Taxonomy (NCBI): domain Eukaryota; kingdom Viridiplantae; phylum Streptophyta; class Pinopsida; order Cupressales; family Cupressaceae; genus Sequoiadendron; species Sequoiadendron giganteum. The sequence goes on from CM021104.1 coordinate 126,725,609, forward strand.
AATGTTGTGAGTACAAGAAATGACATGTACAATATACCTCCATGAATATGCTATAAAATTTATTAAAAATAAGGGACATGGACATTAAATTAGACAAGGTTATGATATCAAATACAAGGCACACACAACAAACCCTTCATGACACTTTATATGTAGTGTGAGTGCAATAAAAAACAATATAATTTGCTAGATCCCAAAAATATAAATATAATGTGTGGAATTTATTTGAGTATATTTAAATTAGATAATGCATTTAATATATTCCTACAATGTCCAAAAAATATCACATTGAAAATACAATTTTATTATAAAATAAAAGAAAATATAAGGAACTAGTGTTAAGTATATAACAAAATATGAACTAGTGTTAAGTATATAACAAAATATGAACTAGTGTTAAGTATATAAAAAAATATACATACTTCTAAAAAAATTATACCAAAAAATGAGTTTATATGTATAAGATATAGCCATTCAAATTCTGAAAATAAGAATTAAAAATTACAATTCTAGAAAACCCATATGTCTAATTTAAAAATCATCTACACCATTATAAAAAGCATGAAAAAATGACACCTTGAAAAGGAATTTATATAAAAAAAGAGCACCAAGTGAGGGGGAAAAGATTTATCAAAATGGAAATCTAATTCTAAAAATTAAATGAAGAGGAATTCATCCTCTTAGTGACACCCTAGTGGCTAGTAGACAATGGACTAATGGTGCCAACAATGGTGGTGGTGATGATAGTGCAATGTTTTATGGATTTATTAAAAAATTAATTTAAAAAAAGATATGAAAAGGGGATTTGAAACCCCTCATCATCCCTATTTAAATTAATGAATTCCAAAATATGGTCAACATCCCTATCCATGGTAGAGTGTAGGGGGTAGTACCTCTATCTTCATCTTTAATGGTGGGGCTTAAGGGCCTACTATCTTATGATGGTGAGTAGTTTCCTTTGAAATACCTATATCCAAAGACATGTGGAGGGGATGGGGAGGAGTCCCCTAATACCAAATAAATTTTATTAATTTTTTTTATTATATTTTTAAAAGACTGGGAAGGGTACAAGGGTTTGTGGAGCTTGTACCAAAATTTTAAAATGCTTTAAAATTTACAATATTTTAGATTTATACCCTATCAAACCCATAGAGAAGAGAATGTGTTGAAATAATGTGAATTTCTAATTACTATCTTATTTGACTCACATTTTATTTTTAATTAAAAATAAAAATATTAACCATTTAAAATCAACATTTTAAAGATATTATACATTTTAAATCTAATTCTTATAATTTTAAGAATAATGTATCTATTCTCAAAAATATTGACTATATTTAATAATTATAATAAACCAAAAGGATGATTAAATAACTCTTAAATTTAATTTAATTTAATAAATTGAAATTAGTATATACTAATCTAGAGTAAACAATAATAAATATTAGTTTAGGCTAGATGACATTAACAAGTACACAATTTTATATATAATTAGAAATAGAATTAGGAGGACCATAATACTCAACTTGAAAAGAATGGACATTATTGATGAAGACTCTGAATGTGTTGATATTTTGTCGTAGAGTGTGCAACCAAGCTCTATTTTGTAAACACCTCTACTTTTGTGTATAAAATTTTCTTTGTTAAAGAAGAGTATTATACATATACAATAGATATGTTACTATGAAATCATCCTTGCTACATTTTGGATTTATTTTGTTTTGTTCCCTTGCTTTTCATTATTCTAATTTATATTTTATATCAAATTGTAGGATAAGTAATATCAATAGGTTGTTTTATGATTGATTTGGACTTGGGATCTTCACCTTAATCAAACCATTGAAAATAGATGAGATTGAAGATGATACAGAATTGCATAGAATATAAATTTTATATTCCTTCTATTGCACCAAATCAAAGTTTTTTGTTATTGATTACTCTTTCAATGCTCTAAGATGAGAGGACATGTTTTTTATTAGATAAGAAAGGTAGGGCCCTGATCCCTTACAAAATGAAATACAGAGCCAAACGACTTAGCAAAATAGGCTAGCCCAACACAACCAAACAAAGAGAAACAACAAGACAAAATAGCTTCTAGCAAAGACCAGCCAAAAACAACATACAACTAGAAACAATTCAAGAAAGAGAACTTGAACCAAGCACAACCTTTGAGGGAAAGTTAAATGAAACCATAACCTTCTTAGAAAAAAATTTCTTCTTTTTGTGAACCGTTGTCCAAGGAGAATCAGAAACTAAAATTGAGAAATTTTGATCAGAAGGGGAAGACTCCCCTCCAAAGTAGCAGACAAGAGGAACAACATTTACTTTAGGTGAAGCATCTAAAACCAGTCTAGGAACCAAGTCCAGAGACTACACAACAGTATCCACAAGAGGAGCAACAACCATCACAACTTAATCAAGTGGACTAGAATGAACTTGCACAAAAGGTTTTGAAACTTTTTCCAAAATAGGGGCAGCAAAGGAATCTACAGGAGGAGCATCAACCATCTCATCAATTTTATATTTCTTCAAAAAAGGATAAGGAGGCCTTGATTCTTCATCAAAAGAAATAGAATCAGCAGCAGGATGCATTGTTAAGTGTTCATGGAGAGAGTTCTTCCACCAAGTAGCAAAGGAAGCAAGGCGAGAGCCACAAGAATAGTCACGAGACAAGTGAGCAACAACAAAACAACGTTTGCAATGAAAAGGGAGATCCTCACAGTCCACGATCTAAGACCATGACCAACCATTAACCTACAAAACTACCTCACCAGGTAGAGCCTTTGAAAGATCAACCTCCACTAGGATCCTAGCAAAGGAGGTGGGTGTGAGTAAAATTCCTAGAAGCCATATCCACTTTCAAGAATCAGCCAATAGCATTACCAATGCCCTCATAGGCAGAGGAGCACCAGAACCATAAGGGAAGATAAGACAATCTTACCCAAACGGGCACTACATCTAAGGGTTCATTCAAAGGGTTAAAAAAATGAACCCAAGGTCTAATGGAGAGGGGATAAGAATCCCAAACAAAGAGAAGACATGTTAATGAAATATCCTTATTCATTTTATTGTTATTATTAGAATGAATAAAATAAATATCTTTAAATACTAACACATGACATCAAATCATGCAAATATGTGCTTTGTCAACTTTGGGTTTGAAAAGTAAAGAGGACAGTTAGTCAACTAAATTTGAACTAAATTTTCTTTCTAAGTCAGGTCAAGTTTTCTTGTGATGATGACCTCATGACCTTAGACCCAACTTGATATATACATATAAATAAATAAAAAGTTCAAGTTTAATTAATTATTATTTTATTTTATCAAAATAAATAAAAGGTGGAGTCAAATTAATATATAAATGTTAATTTTTAACAGTAAGTGGGAATGATGATTCAAGTTGATTGGCACTTGCTCTAACAAATACAATGACATCATAATCGATTGATAGCATATCTTACAAAAATTTGAATATGACAAAGTCACTAGTAGGAAAAACTAAGAAAATTGAAAAATATGTAATGAATGTTTGAGTAGTTATATTAAAAGAAAACTATTCTCAAAGAGTGCTTATGGTAAGGTCAAATGATTCACTGTATTGTTAGGGTGATTGACCTAAAATCCCTTCTAAATATAATCAAATTTGGCATTTTTTCAAGGTGAAAATTCTTTTTGGTATTCAAAATGATAGAAATATTATTTTTCTAGATGTTATGTTAGTCATTATTTCTCACTTAGTTCTAAAACTATGGTATTTTTTGATGTACTTATGCAAATTCAAGTGCAAATTAACAAAGTTATACTTGAAGTTTCTCACATCTAGACCTATTGTTGGGTCATTGGGGTAATGTTCCCTATACTATTGTCTAGCCCCCTTCAACTCCCACTTCTATTTGAGATCACTCTTTGACTCATGTGTGTTGTTTGAGACCACAACTAATTTGCTTGTGGCAACCAAGATGGGCATTCTTAGGCCTCTTCACTTCCTACGATAAAATACCATGCTCAATGAGGATGATCTTAGCCCACTAGTTGTCATTCTACATTTCCATTGGATTTTGGTGGTAGAACTACTAGCTGGCCAAACTTTGACAAGCTCCCTTAGCTGACTCTTGTTATTTCTCCTATTTGTGTTGCTTTTGAAAATAAACAAGATGATAGTGATAAAGATGGTAATAATATTCGGGATCCTCCTATAGACTCTTTCGACCCCACTAATATATGGTGTAAACTGGTTGAACCCCTTTTTCCCTTACTCTCTCTATGTAGTGACTTATCGTAATTGTGTTTTTGTGCTTTGTACTTTGTTCCAAATTGCTGCCTTTTTTAATTTTTGAGATGTGACTATTTCTACTTGTATAACACTATTTTGTAAATAATAATATAAATACTGTTCATAAAATAAAATTATGAAATACAAAATTATGAAATTTAATATAAGCAAATCTAATTTCCTTGATAACCAATCAAATGCATTGATTTTTTCTATCAATATCAACATATTTTTTTATACATATAAGAATTAAACTTCTTTTAATTTAAAAACATTATAAAATTAACTAAATCGGTTGTTCATCTGCAAGGAGATCGCAAATAATATTGAGTGAAGGATAAAAATGAAAATAGTTTGCAGGAAATATATTATGAAATATGTCATACATTTAATGTTCTGAAGCATGTTCTAAAACATAAAATTTTGTTTTACTGATAAACAATATATGATTTGTGTGTTGATTCATAAGCTATCTACAACTTCCCTTGTGAAAGGTAACTATTTTGTTCGTAAAGTTAAAAAAATACTATGTAAAGTGACATCTTCTTATCTCTGTTTTAAGTACTAATTCATAGCTGTGCTATTTTTTTAATCTCGGAATGTTTAGAAAATAGTTTGCAGGAAATATTATGACATATGTCATATACATTTAATGTTCTGAAGCATGTTCTAAAACATAAAATTTTGTTTTACTGGTAAACAATATATGATCTGTGTATTGATTCATAAGCTATCTACAACTTCCCTTGTGAAAAAACACTATGTAAATTGACATCTCCCTATCTCTGTTTTTAAGTACTAATTCATAGCTATGTTATGTTTTTAATCTCAGAATGTTTAGATTTCTTTCTCTGTATGATGGTCTCCGTATTGATTTCAGTCCTATGCCCAAACTTCCAATACAAATTCTTATACCCAAACTTCCAATACAAATCACATTCATATAATAAGCTGAGATACTATTGCTGATAAATCAGATCACTAATCTATACTGAAAGTTGACACAATATTAGTTAATTTTCATTCAGTTCGACAGCAATATGTTTATGTCAAATTCCAGGCCTGTAGCACCTATTACCACTGTCTCAGTGAGAAAACGACAGAGTCCTTCAGTGCCTATTCCTAGCTGTTCAGAGACAAATATACAGATGTGCAGTTCAGTAAAGCTATCCAGATTTTCACTCACATTTAGTCACTGTTGAATAAGGTCGTACGTACATTACACCCTTTAGGTCATAAGAGTCAAAAGTCATCAATGAGAATTAAATTCTATTTTCAGAAGGAGTTACTTTAGAAGAATGGCACATGGATCTAATTTGAATTAGTTGGACCGAATCTTGATTTATGGTTTCAAACTCATAATTGTAAAAATCTATTGATAGTTCACCATATGACAACTTCAATGCTAAGAGTTAAATCTATTGATACTTCAGGATCCAACACACAACTTGCTAAATACAGCAGGTTGAAGCACAATTCAGAAAAGTAACTACAAAAAAGAAAAAAATTATTCGCAATGCATCATATTTAAGCAATTCAACCATATAGATGAGGATCAAAGCCAAGTATAGCTACAAGCAAATGTACAAGCAAATCATTGTCTAGCGGACTCATGTACCCCAAAAAGCAGTGAAAGCATCATTTTATTATTATATTCAACCTACTCGCCCATTCAGTTCTTAGTAGCCAACCCACAACTTGCCAATTGATAATTCAACTTGGTCCTAAAGCAATTACAAGTGATGCTTCAGGATCCTTTGAGTTTGATGCCCAACAGCCAAATCTGAAAGTCTTAGAATCCATTTCATGATTAGATCACACGACAGCTAAATCCATAAGGTTTTGGATGGAAGATCCCATTGCCTGTGAGCCTGTAACAAACTCCTCCTTAATGGTTTCTGATAATAGATTAGATAAACTAAATACAATTGATAATGATGCATTACATACACTAAATACAATTGATAAATGATGCATTACATATTGTCTGTGAGTTATATAAAAATATGTTAAATGGCACAGCTTTAAAAAAAAAGCTTTAATACCAGAAGCAAAATCTTACCTCTAAATTATTGACTGCATAAATTTGAAAACATTTAAACCATGCAAGAGGATATCTTATGATAACACGTCCTACGAGAAACTTACATCTTAAAACATATACATGAATTCTTTCCTGCTGGAAATGGAATGAAAAAACTCTGGTAAGTTTTACCTTGGCCAGCTAAAAGAACCTGATAAAGTGTATAGCCTGCATGCAACCTACATACAAAATACCTTCGAGTTTAAAACATTTTTTTAAATGAAATAATTAACATATTTTGCTTAAGAATCCAAGGGATGAAGCTACTATGCTCAAATCGGTTTCAAATTGTAAAATAAATTTCACTACCATTCAAATATAAACTATAAATTGAGAATATTCAGTAGATTTTTGCCTAAAATAAATTAAGTAGTATCTGACTGCAAATGAAAAAAGAAAATTTCAGACTCAAATCTCAAACTATATGTAATCTATCGATAAAAATCTACTAATATTGTTTTACCCTAACTTTTAGTGGAGGCAGTGTAAACAATCACAAATCTTAAAAAAGTCTACTAATATTGTTTGCTTGCCGTAACTTTAGTGGAGACACTGTAAAGTTAAACAATCTTTTAATTGTAGCAGATTTTGAACAGAGAATTTTAGTGTACAAAATTGTACAAGTTTATTGTTTACAATTAGTCGAAGAGATAGATTTCAAATGACTACGTATTTTAAAGTAGCAGATTTAGGCCTGATGGCAAAAACCAAATCGTGTGTCTTTAAAAACTATTTGGCAATCTCAGAGAAAGAGACCACCACAATAGGAGTAGAACCCAATCTCAAAAACATAATGGGACCATATTGCTTAGTAAAGTCCTAAAGATAATGGTGAGAGAGCTCCCCCAATTGATGCATGTTTCCTATGATGGGCCAAGGTAATGGTGTGGCAATCTAGACGTCTTTCCATTTCCCCTCTACAAACCTAACAATTTGTACAAAACACAAAAATCCAAATGTAAATGGAAATTGCAGGGCCAAAACAGAATACCTTCTCTTCCGAAAGACTCGAGATTGTCTAGAAATTGCCTCCTCTTATCAACGGTGGTTGAAGAAATTGGCTCGTGCTGATTACGAAACCCTAGCAAAGCAGACATTTTCAATATCAAACTCTTACGAAACCCTACCAAATGACTTGAGATTCTGCAAATTGCGTCCTTCTGATAGCGAAACCCTAGGAAACCATTCATGCCAGAGCCAATACCTCAATGTATTCCCAGTAAACGGTGCGTAAGCCTGAAGGAATTTAATAGCAAGCATTGCCCGTGAGGTTGTAAAAGTGAGCCCTTGTCTTTCAATTTTTCCAATATCAATTGTTGTTTTTTGTAGTGTTAGTTCTTGAAATTTATGTATGGTTATCGCCCATGCCATGGATAGTGATATTTGTCTACAGTTGCCAATAGATATGGGTGTGAACATTTGTATGTGTGGGGCTTGCCATCTAGAAAGGAAAATACATGGCTGTACATAATTCTTCTTTAAACTCTAAAACAAATCTCTGAATCTTGAATCCTGATAGTAATATGACATTTTGACACGCTATGTAAAATACCACCTATTTATCAAATAATATTATCACATTTTGACACGCTATGGAAAATACCTCCTATTTATTAAATAATATTCCCCCATTTACAATCATTGATAGTTGGATTTTGAGTCAGTCACTGTTACTTTATTATTTGAACTGTCACCTAATATTTTTCCCTCTTGCAAGATTATAGTGGGAAAAGTATAAAAATACACTTAGAAAGAACATAAATATGATATAATCTTTTGAAGACCACGATCTTACAACCTATAGAAGCTTGCAAAACTGAACTAACCTTTCACCTTTTGCATGGGAAGACTTTTATTATATAAACCAAGAGGCAAAAGCTGAATTTCTTCAATGATTTTCATCAGTCTTACATTAAAATTGCAGTGCCACGAGCTGGTAGTTGTTCAGTATCAAGTATCAACAAGTCTCATGATTTATAGTACAAGCCTTCGTTTTAAAGAGCCAAACGTAACCTAAACCATTTCTATTTTTCATCTTTATCTCTCTCTAAAGGCTACACTTCAATAGTTTCTATTAACAACCCTTCATCATCAGTAGGCTGATACATGCTTGGTATAGTGTTTTGTTGCGGGATCAGGGAATTCCACATTCATGTGTTCAAGTATAATGATAAACATTTCCTGGAGAGATTCATCCATAGTAGCATCCTCAGAATTTGTTGTGTTAGACAGAGATTCCTTCATTTTCATTTTCTTTGAAATATGTATTTATAGCTCTACAGTTTATGCTAATAGCTTTCAGCCTGTGCAACCTCAAGCAGATGTCATATTATGAGGATAACAGCTACATAGTTTTCTGGATGGCAGAAGAGGTAAGAGCAAATACACTTCCCTTTATTAGGAGAAACTTTGGAGTAAAATGAGCAGCAGTAATATCATGGTGCACTTTTTTACTTATCAAATGGAATATGGTAAAATTGTGTTGTATCATGAGAAAAGAAGGTTAAGGTGTCTTTTGTGATGTTATTCGGTAGCATCAGGTTTGCAGCCAGTGAACAGGGGACTCAATTTTATTTTTCTGAGTCTATTGGAAGAGCACTGGCCCTGTGTGTGGATTCATATATGTTTATCTATGAATGTAATGAAGTTTGTATTTTTTGAAATATATGATTCAAATCATTATATTTCTATTTTTCCTGTCATATCTATAAAACAGTCTTATTCACAAAGAACTATAATACGTTTTCGATGTGTAACTCAACTTCCAACAAATAAGCACAGGGCTCACATGCTCATGGAAATTGGTTAAAAGTAGTAGGTGCATGGGTAGAATTAGAATGCAAAAAATAGATTGCATTCTTCCAAATTATCTCCCACAGTTTCAAGCCACTTTTTGTTCTATACAGTTCTTGAAATCATCATGAAGATAGTTAATTAGCGCTCTGTAAGGATTAATGAAACCACAAACTTATAAGTGGATAAGCTTAAATTATTCAGAGATCTAATGTTTTTGTCTGTCTCTTAACTATAGATGGAATGTTTGTGGTGAAAAGAATCACTTCAATAAAGTATTATGAATGTAGTGAGTGATTTATAAAGTAATCCTTATGATTCAAATCATTATATTTCTATTCTTCCTGTCATATCTATAAAACAGTCATATTCACAAAGAACTATCAAACGTTTTCGATGTGTAACTCAACTTCCACCAAATAAGCACAGGGCTCACATGCTCATGGAAATTGGTTAAAAGTAAGTAGATGTATGGGTAGAATTAGATTGCAAAAAATAGATTGCATGCTTCCAAATTATCTCCCACAGTTTCAGGCACACAGTAAATTCCATGGGTTTGGGGCTTCGGATACATATACTCATCACCACATAGGTTCCTCCCATTGGTGGCCTAATGAAGCAAGAGGCCTGGTGACCAAATGAGAGGCACCAGATAAGTTAGACATCATACATGTAAGCATATTACAGAAAGGGGATTAATCACATAGCATAAATCTCAGCTGCACCAAAATGCAGCTCGTAATTTGGCCAAAATATTTCTTCTCTCTCCCTCTCTCTTAAATGTCAAATTGGTGTGTCGTTTAGTGGTCACCAAAAAACCTTCCTTTACTTTTACCTACATATATAAATGCCTATGTATATATAAACTAAGAGGCAGAGGCTGAATTTCTTCAATGATTTTCATCAGTCTTACATTAAAATTGCAGTGCCACGAGCTGGTAGTTGTTCAGTATTAAATATAAAAGCCTAAAGGTATAGTCATATTCGTGGACATAAGCATTTGATATGGATATTGAAATAATGGGTTTTTTTCCCATCTTAATTCCCGAACTCGAAATAGACTTTATATCAAAATTAAAAGCTTCTATGAAGCTTCGATGGCATAGTGGTTTCGATCATGCTAGGGTTCGATGGAAATTAGTGTGAACACAGAAAATAAGGTGATGTTTTCCTTACCCTGAGGAAGAGTATGATTTCGCGGCTAACCTCTGAGGAAGTAGTTTTCCAGACAACTGTGACAATTATGGCTTGTAATGAGAATCAATGATACCCTGAATTATGCAGTTTACCTAACTACCTCTAGTTAAGAAACTTTCACAAATTCAATATGATATTTACACTGTACGCTGTTGGAGATGTGCTTTTAACTCTGTCCAAACAGAAATTTTCACCAGAGACATTCCACCGTTCGACGGCTTCAATTTTCCTTAATGCTTTTCTAAGAAGGGTTATTTTCTCTCCTTTATGTATTCCTCTGTGTTCTGCATTCTAGGGCAGTGTATTCATCATCATGCCCAGTCAAAAGCTTCTTCCCATTTTTTCCCAATTTCTTTTATTTCTTTTTACAGTTCCAAAATCTGGAACAAACCAGTTCAAAAAGCTGAAAAGTATAGGATTCAGACCACGCATGGACAAGGTCCGGAAAAATTGAGCTATGACTATGGTGGGACCATAGAATAATCATAAATAAAAGCATTTTATAGCACTACAAAGCAAGCATTCTCTACTAATATACAAGTAAATTCTGAAATTCATGGGTATTCTCCAATATATTATTATAGCTAGAGCCATATACTCATGTCATTGCTTAGGGATTGTGGTTTGCCTTTCCTTAATACTTTTGTTTTTATTTAGTTACTTAAAAGAGGATACTTTATCCACTCTCCTCCATCGCTATGATGTCTGACTGTATTTTAGAGTCCCACTGACCCAGTTTGGATAACCCATTAGATAACTGCGATGATAAAGAGCTTCAGTATCTCACTTCTCGCAAAAAGGGCATGTTCTCAAAGAGATAAAACATCTATCAGAGTTGGGTTATTCCTATTGTACTCAATAAGCACAACTTACAGCTACGGGTGACAAAGGAGAAATTGGATTTCAGTGTCATTTTCTATTACTCAAAAGCCATGTTCCAAAAAGTGATAAGCTAAACTGTAAAGCAATCCTAATTGTTATAGAATTTCGCAGACAAAATACCAGGCTAAATATGAAGGCGTAACAAATTGTTTTTCTCTTGGATAGTCTACAACCAGGAAAATACAGAAACAGAATACCAGGAAACCAGGAAAATGCTTACCTTGTCTGGAGAATGAGGGGACCGCAAAAAGTGACAGGATATTGCCTCTCTGGAATAATTGCTCCAACTTATTTTCACTATATAAAAGAAGATATTTATATTATGAAAAATAAACAGGAATTCCAAATTTGCAAGATAGACTACAATACTCATAGACCATTTATACGAAATGCGAAAAATGCATACCTTCTGTGAAGAATGACTGGAGAGTTTGCAAAAATCTACATGTGCTGCTTACAAAACCCTACCTAAACAGAACAATGTCTACTTCACTGAAATGCAACACAGTGCAAGGAAATGCCGAAAAGGTTGAGTCGGTTTGAAACACACTTATAGGCAGACATGGCCATGACGAAGCACCTCCTATGCTGTCGGCAAGCAGTTGTGTAGCAGGGTCAGGGCGCATGAGATGTCTATACACAGCCATGCCAGGAACAAGCAAAACCTGCAGTTAACAAACGCACCTCGTTTTTCACCTGCCGGCGGTCAGTTTTCCCACGTCGACAATTCCCAGACAAAAGTTGCCGACGTGAAAACTTCCGGCGTGAGACAACTTCCCGACCTAAAGCTCACGCATAATATAGCCTATCAGATAAACAAGAACAGCATATCTCTAAATATCTCAATTCACACGATTCTTATGCAGATTCTACCTTGATGAATTGCTTTTCTCATCAGTATCAATTAGCTGGACCCATTTCCGTAAGATAACAAAAAATTGTCTGCTGTCAAAAGCAATAGAAACCCTACCATCCTTCTCAAAACATCAAATTCATAGTCTTTTCTCCCGATGGTAGAAAATTCTACACTCTTGTCGTGGAACGTGAATCATGTTACATTCTTTTGTGGTGGAAAAAACTCTACTTTTGCTCGATCATCTTCATTTGAAGTGAAGACTGTACCACCATAAAAGTAAATTCGGTAGCTTTTTTTCTTCATATTAAATCTGGGTTTTCTTTTTAAAAGGAAATTTGTGCTGATATTCATGTCTGAACTGAAGGTGAAGGATTTGAAGGCATCAATAGAGATGTGGCGAGTGTTTCATATGGTGTGTTGTTTAGCTACATACATTCCTTCCTGCACCAGAAACATTCCATTAATGCTCAGGCAACTTTCTGTTTTATGTCGCAGATTCTACTCTTACCTGCTGATGGCTGCTGAAGATATTCAGGAGACTTATATACAAAACCATATCTCATCAGCAAGTGATGAAAGCAGCGATATCATCCCATGGAACAATCTTAGAGTAGCCTTTCATGTCTATTGACTCTGCTCACAAGATCTCATTCAGTATCTATCTATAGATTTGTAGATGTTAATGGCCATTTGGATTTAGAATGGTATGGTAGAGTGGTGAATGGTTTGTTTCCTGATTTCTGCAAGACTGTGTGCAGAACTTAGTGTAGTAAGTAGTAACAGATTGCTTTCCAAATGTTTGATTCACTAGAATATGATATAGAAATGTAATACAGGTTTTTTTCAAAGATTTTGAATTTCTTTTTGGTGTATGATATTTTTTTGTTTTAGCAATTTGTTGGACCAGTTCAGTGATCCATCATTAAGAAAATGAAGTGATAGATAAAATTATGAAAAGATACTTAAAAAGAAGGTAGGAAGATATTGATACATTTGATCTTATCTTCTCATTGTAGAGTGAGTGTACATTCAGTCAAATAGTTGATGGGTTTATTAAGTTAAGATATTGATACATGTGACATGATCTTTTGTGTTACATTTTTGCAAAAATCTCTATGAATTATATTTTGTATCATAATTGGGGTTGGTCTCTTGAGCCAGTTTCTAACACCGTGATATAAATCTATGATTAATGAACATCAGAACTTTGTGAAGGTAAGAATATTATGTGAAAACTAGGAATATTTCATTTATGCATGATTTTCTTTGGTAATAAGTGTATCCAATGTCAATTAGAATTTTTTAGGAAACTTAATTCTATTATATTTCTTATATCATATTTGTTGGTATATTTTCTATGATGATTGGTTTGTTGGGTAGGACTATAAAGTGTTCTTAAGAATCATTCTAAACTGTAGCTAATGTCCTTCAATTTAATAATACATGTGAAATTATGTTAAAATATGTTGAAATTCCTATCTTTGTGGTTTGTACATGTGTTCATATTAAGACCATTTAAATATCCTTATGCACTTTTTCTTTTCTTTGCTTGTCTTGAATCCATTTTCTCCGTAGAAGTGGGCACTAATCTAAAAGGCCAAGTAATCAACCCTTCATCCTAAAATAATATCATTTTATACTTATCAACATTGTATTTCTAACCAACTATAAATAACTCATTCATTTAGTAGTCATATCTTTATAGAGCTCATAAAACTACTATTTTAAAAGGATATATGTTGTGTTCCTCAACTAAAAACATTTTTGAAGTGTACTATTGAATTAAATAAATCATCTTGGTATTACATATGGTATATCTTTTATCTTGTGCATGTGGTTCCTTCTTCTTAATTGACATTAAATGGTGAACCAACACTAAAGCTTACTAATAGCCTTTAGAGCCTACTAGTGCAATAGGGAATGATTTCTTCTCAAGGATCAATTCTAGTTTGATACTTCTCTTGAATTATATTATAAAATTTAAACTTAATAGAACACACCCTAAGCCTAGAAGAGCCTAGGGAAGAAAGATAAATTATTACCTCTTATCTATTGGTCCTTAGCTACCCTTTATTGACCATAAGTCCTAGATAATTATCCAAAGTTAGAATTCTCCAATATTACTAGGACTTGAGATTATCTTTAGGGTTTTAGGAGATCATAGCTTTGGGAGCCAATAGATTAGTTGGAGAGAATTTTTAAGTGAGGGGATCATTGTGGTACATTATTTATTCTTGATACCTATAAAATTTATAATTATTGAAAAGCAATTGATCATTCTAAAAATACATGTATGTTGTAGCACTGATGTTTGTGTCAAATGGGTAGAAAATGTATTTGGAGATTAATTACTAAAATTATTGTTGGTGGTTTTCCTATTTACTTTGATGATAAGTTTGATTTATTAGACCTTTTTGTATTTGTAAAGTAGTATAGAGTTTTATTTCCTTTAAGAAGTAATGATTTTAAGAGATTATTATAATTTATTCACTCATACACGTGTTTTGTGTAGTGGATGATTGTTCAATGGGTGCATCTTGTTATTCTATTATATATTTTGATCGTGATTATTTTATATACACTTAGGTTTATTTTTTGCATCCCAAATCTAATTTTTTCTCTAAATTTAAATATTTAAGGTACTTGTAGAGAAGTAGTCAAATAATAAAATAAAGATGTTGATATTTGACAATGGTGGTTAATATCTCTCTAAGTAATTTGATGAATTAGAAATACATATAGGTAGCTTTTGTAAGAATACTAACCTTATGCACCTTAGTAGAAGAGGGTTGTAGAGAGCATAACAAAAACTTATTAGAAAGAGATAGGAATATGGTCAGTGGTACACAATCGGAGCAATAATTTTGGATAAAGGCTATGAGTACTTCTTGTTACTCGATAAATCAATCCTAGTATTCATCTATCATATATAAAGCTCCTAATCAAGTGTTAGATAAAAATCATTTTGTTTCATATTTAAGGTTATTTGGTTGTGGAGATGTTTTCAGGTGTATAAGGAAATGTGATCTAATTTGGATCCAAAAGCATAGAAATACATCTTTCTTGGTTACAATAATAATGTGAACGGTTACAAGATTTGGAATCCTTTAACCTAGAGAATTATATATTTTAAGGATGTGATTTGTAGGGAACCTAGATTATTATTAGATTTTGTGTAGCATGTTGAAGAATATAATGAAGGATTAGAAGATGGAGAAAAATATGTTGAATAATATAATGAATGATTGGAGGATGGAGAAGAATATGAGGATTCAAGTTATATTTTTTAGTAGGGGTGGCATGTAAATAAATAGTCAAAGTTCCTTATATTTCATTTAATTTGTATTGATGATGAACTAAGATATTTTAGGGAGGCTCTCTTGTTAGAGTATAGTGAGTCTTGGATGAGAGCCATATAGGTGGATATTATGGCCTTGGGTAATTTTAACACTTGGGATATTGTGACTTTTCCTTAGAAGGGAATGAGGCCCATTAGTTGCAAGGGGGTGTATAAAAATAAACTAAAAAAATTATCAATAAGAGACATACAAGGTCAAACTAGTGACCAATGGATATTTCTAGAAAAAAAATTATTTTGGTCAATTCTTCTCTCCTATTCCTCAACAATCATTTACTAGATTCCAATATTTTATTGAAAGTGCTTATGTTTTCAAGTAGAAAGAATGGATGTTGAAACTTCTTCCTTGCATGTGGATCTTGAAGAGAAAGTTTAAATGTAACAACTAGACATGTTTGAGGTAAAAGGGAGATATAATTTTATTTGTAGGTTGAAATAGTCATCATACATGGTTTGAAGAATCACCTCATGCATGTGGTATCAAAAGTTTAATTATTTTGCATTGAATTTGGGGTTCGCTAGAGGTGAAGAGGAATGCTATATTTATATTAAATTTTTGATGATTATATTTTAATCATTTTCTTGTAAATCATGAGTAACCGAGTTTGTAAAAAAATGTGTCTTAGTTAGAGTAAGTACGTTGAAACTATATTAGAAGAATTCATTGTGAAGGATTATAAATTAGTGAGTTTTAATTTAGCTAAGAGAAACAATATTGCATTGGTTATGTGTAATTTTACTTATGTAAAAACTATTGGTAGCATGATGTATGCAATGGTTTATACTAGACTAGATATTGCCCAAACATAGGGAGTTCTTGGTAGATTTATATCTTCAAACCTTGGTAGAGAGGATTGAACTTATGTTAATTTTTTTATAGATATTAGCAAGTAAAATATTACTATTTTTGATGTTATCATGGTTCTAATGACACATGGGTAATAATTTAGACATACACATGAATAATTTGTTGATGTCAATTAGGTAGGTGACTTGGATATTCCAACGTCTATTAGTGTCTATGTGTTTTCTCTATTTTGTGGTGCTAATAGTTGGATGAGTAAAGAAATTACATGACTTCTTTGTCTTATATTTAATTGAAGTATATGTCCTCTACACATACTTGTAAAGAGGAAATTTGATTGTACAAACTATGTTAAAGAGTTAGTTTTGATTGAAAACTGATAAAATATCAAATTTGATACTCAAAGTTCTATTTGTTTGGCATAAAATCCTAGGTACCATGCACATATGAAACATTTTGATGTTAGATATCAATTTATTTAGGAGATATTGAAAAGTACTAAGGCCATGTGATTTAAAAGGTTGACACTATGGATAATTTTATAGATTCACTCATGAAACCAATAAACATTAATAAGTTCTCTTAGTGCAAGGAATCTATAGGCCATACATCTTTACCCAATTCATTTTAATTTGTTTCTTTTAATGTCATTATAATTTATAATTTCAAGTGAGAGAATATTAGGATTAAGGTGGTATTAGGTTTGAAAATAGTATTTACTCTGTGTGGCTCCAACACCTTAAGCAAGTATATATGGATGTCCAGGGGGGTGATTATGTGATTTAATTAATTATTTTCTCATAGTTTTGATTATAA
Organism: Sequoiadendron giganteum; assembly: GCA_007115665.2. Taxonomy (NCBI): domain Eukaryota; kingdom Viridiplantae; phylum Streptophyta; class Pinopsida; order Cupressales; family Cupressaceae; genus Sequoiadendron; species Sequoiadendron giganteum. The sequence goes on from CM021104.1 coordinate 126,742,672, forward strand.
GGGAAAAATAGGTTTTGAATGGACTCAAAACCATTAACAAGAAGGTTTTAACGAGGACCTGAAACCCACACAAAAAAGACCAAGCTACAAAAGTATAGAACAAAGACAACCAACAATGAACCAGAGGCAGATTATAAAAGAAACAACATGAATACACAAATCTGGACCAATAGAAAAAGGTTTATTAGGATCCTCAACCCCAAAAAAACCAAATACTAGGGAACTTGCATCTAAGAACCACCTAAAAAAGCTAGGTAATCATTATCCTATAACAGCCAAACTGCAGCACAATACTTATCAACACCAACCATCAGCCTATATCAGCTAGACCGCAACACAACACTTATCAGCACCAACCAACGAAACCAAACTCCCCACCTCAATAGGAGAGTTAGGAATCAGAGTAGAAAACCAAGAAACCTCCCAGCCACACCAGTAGGAAAAAGGAAGCCTCTTACAACACCACCAAACCCAAAGAGACAAATCAAACTCCACCTCAAAAGGAGTAGAATCCCCTTTACATGAATAGATGTCATGAAGAACTTTATTGTTGGACTCAAGGGAACACTGAGAGGGGGGTGAATCAATGTTCAACAAATCTTAACTTCAATTATTTGATATTAAAACCATTTCAACATTAAAGCAAAGGAAAGATGCAAACACATAAATCAATTATCCACAACACCATAACACAAGGATTTTTGCATGGAAACCCTATTAGGAGAAAAACCACGGTGGAGGTTAATCCACAATTTGAGTAATCAATTATAAGTGTTTACAAAGGAGAATGCACTTGCACTCAGGCACACTGCCTAGAGCTCACTACTGAAAAGGGAAGGCTCGTTGCCTTACAAAAGTTCAGATTAAAACCATCTAAAGGTTGAACTTAGATAGTAGCATCTACTTATGTCAGGTTATAGTTTTGGTGAAGCTCATAGATTAGATCCTAGATGCTCTGTTTGAATCTTCTCTTCGCTCTGCTTTGCTCTGCTCTGCCCTAAACATTCTACAATTCGTATCACCAATCCATAATTCACATTACTACTCTTCTAATTTTCACACCACACAATGATATACTTCGCATCCCACACATTCACTCTTCACCACTACTTCAAAATGATAAAACCAATCTCATATATATATTTGCTATCAAGGATTTAAATATTCATATGTCAGCTTCATAAAACATTAAGTTCTTTTCAACTGTCGGCTAGATCCTTAATTAAGTATATATGTGTATCCTCCAAAGTCGATTAAGAAATAGAGAGGATCCAAATAAACATGTTTCGAACATAAAAACATTTAATTAATTACTCCTTATAAATCCGCAATTACTATACTTGACGGGTCAGCCTTCTTGGCACAGATAACCAACAAATTAGTGTATCGGATCTCTTGGATCGCATACCAATTAACGCGCATCAAGATAATTCATGAATAAGTTATTAAAAACATCAACAAACCTTTCTTTGAGATCCACAACTCAGAATACCAGTCTAGTGAGATATTCAGATCGACATTTATGCCTTTAACCAGATGCCCTGTTCTTTGCTATGTTATGCTGGTAGAGACCAAAACTAGACTATAGACCGGATGCATGACTTAAGTTTCCATCAATGAAAACACTACAATCCATATGCCAACAATCTCCCCCTTTGGCATTGATGGCAACACTTAGTGAAAAATGACTAAGTGTCAGAATCATTATTAGTACGTTGCCAAACTTTTACTACTCTCTTTCCCTTATGCTTCAAAAATCATAACTCCCCCTTAGATTGATGAGGCATTTTTCACTATACTCTCTCCCCCTTTGACATCAATGACAAATCATAGAAACCATATGCCAAAAATCACAAAAAGTGACAAAACACGAGTTCAAAATTTCAAAACTTCAAAATTGATTCAAAACCTTTGAAAAAGAGTTAGAAAATTATCTTATGATTTTCCTTCATTTCTGGAAGGAACTTCTTCCAATCATCTATTGTGATCCCAATGATTATGATCAAGTTTTTTTTCTTGGATGTCTTGTTGACAATTTCAGTGAGGGATTCTAGAATTGTAATTGCTTCTTCTAGATTCTCACCTTTCCTTAGTATTTCAACCATCTATTCCAACCTACATTCAGTTAGATCCTTCACCTTCCAGAAGGTTTCCACAAGTGTGTTATTTGTGAATTGAACTTTTGTGTGTTCAAAATATAGATCCTGAATATTTTTCGTGATTGTACCATCTTGATCCTAAAGCATATCAAAGCTTTTGTCAATCCCATTCAGCTTTGTTTCAATCTGTTCCATTTTCTCTTTGTATTTTCCAACTGCATGAGGCCAATGAATACAATATTTGTAGATGTTATTATCTACACTTATGCATTGTCTCAACTCATTTATTTTCTTCTTCAATTTGGTGAGTGATAGCTTGAACTGCCCTTTCAAATGAGAGATACTTCACCTTCTTCTTTGTCTTGAAACTCAGAGTTCATTGTCTCTTTACTGCATTCAATCATTTCTTCAAGTAGAATGCTTTTCAAACTTTCCAATTTGATCTTGCATTTCTCAACATGAGTATTTAGTACACTCAGAATAATATCCTAATCATATGATGGTCTAACAAACCATAACTTAGCTATTTTATGCATTCCACCTTCCTCCTAAATGAGTTGTTGTAGCTTCTCCTTGGTTAGGTCATCTTCTTCTTCACTAGCTTCTAACATTTCCTTTTCCAATTCATTTCTCTATGGGTCTTTAGTTTCATCATTGGATTCTTCATCCAATATATCAACAATTTCATGCTCCTTTCCTTTTTCTTCAATTCTGAGAATTTTACATTTTGGAGGGTTGTATTCAATAATTTCTTTTTCTCTTTTCTGATTTTTCTCCATGCCACCGGAAGAGGAACCAACTTCAAGTGTCCTTTCCGAAAGAGAAATACTTACTAAACCAAACATTCCAAGTAAATTCTCATTGAACTTTCCAAATTCTTCATCACAATTATCCAAATCCATGAAATATGTGTAGATTTTATTGCATACTGATTCATTTTCTTTCAACATCACATTGTTGATCTTAGGTAAAAAATTCAAGAAGTACATCACTAAAAATATTACCAAAGTACCAAACCTAAAAGGGTAGCCTGCCTCTTTGGTTAGTTGCACATTCTCCATTATTTGATCCTTTATCAATCCACATAGGTCAAAGTCCTGACCTTCAATTATCATTTTATGAGAGATGTAAACTGCGCCAGCTGATGTTGCTCCTTCTCAATTTCTGAAAAAGATTTTATATGATATTTTATGCACAATGTACTTTATAACAAGATTCTTGATCATCGATATTATCGGTGCTCTCTGATCTCCAATTACTTTGGTTAGAGTTTCAACTTCTTTGTTCTGAATGGATTTCTTCCTCAGTATGTCTCCAACTTTGCATAATCTAGTCAAACTTTTGATTTCCTCCTTCAAATTGATGTAGGGTTTGTCATAAATCAAGGTGTCATTATGCAATCTACTCAAGATGAATTTAACGAATTCCACATTCTCGAAATAGGGAAACTCATTCCAAATATCCAAATTCTTGTGCTCCGCTTCATTGAATTGCTTCAATTCGTCGAGCAACAACAGATTTCTCATAGACCTAATCTTTGCACTGCTTTATATTCATCTAGAATGATCGACCCTTTGATTTGTTTCATTTTTCTTTTGTACTTAGGGTTAACAACCGCACACCAAATTGTATGAAAATTTTGAAAACAATTGAAATACCTGATGGATTTTGAGTTTCATTGGCGAATCAACTTCTCTTCTTTAAAATTTTTCTACCGAGTGCTCTCCTTCTTTTCTTCTTCGATGCAAAGTGACAAATGAGAGTTCCAACTTGAATTTTATAGCTCGCACACTTGTAATAAATGTGTTTGCCATAATTTTTTCGGATACTCTATTTTCTCATACTATAAGAGAAAAATTATTCTACGGATCTATGAATTCTCAATTTTTTCTTGTGAATGTTCTCCAAAGCTTCTGCATATCATTGATACACCTTTTTGATCATTCTTCGTGTTCTAGTACCATCTATAGACAGGGGAGAAAGGATTTTCTTGAACAACTCCCCCTAGGCTAGTGGCCTGAGATCAATTACCAGATGAATTATCGGAAGTAGGTTTTGGTGCAGAACCATTACAACATTAGACTTGTTCTTCCTAACCCATGTCTTCTTCATTTGATCTTTGATTTCATCTATAGTCGCTTTTCCTTTTCCTTTTTCATCTTTCTATATATTTTTTCCTTTGTATACCAGACCTCTTCTATCCACATTTTTGTTTCTACAAAATCTTGCAATGTGACCATATTAGTTGCAATTATAGCACATAGTACTTCTTTCTCCAGACCAATCATTCCATTTATTTCTTCTTGATTTGCATTGATTAGCAATATGCCCAAGTTTTCCACATGTATAACATTCAACATTCCTTCTAGAGTATTTTGACAAATTTTTGTATTCAATTGATTTATCACCAAACTTCTTGCAATTGAAACACTGACCAGAAAATGATGAATCTCTTGACTTCATATTACTTCTACACTGAGCAGCCATATGACCAATGTTTTTACAAGTAAAACAATATCCATTACACTTTTGAGCATTAGGTTGTCTTACTGAATACCTTCCATCTTTGTTCATCTAGTTTCCTTGTCTGAAATTATTTTGTCCTGATCTGAAACTTTCTCCTTTTTCATATCCAAGACGTCTCTTGTCATTTCCACTCTTTTTTCCTTGAGTCATCTCATCAAGCTTCACTGAATTGATCATAATATTCTTCTTGTACTCATTTGTTGTAGTAAGTTCATTCTTGAGAATGAAAATCTATTTTTCAAGTTCTTCTCAATTGTTTATGGATCGTTGCAGCTCACTTTCCAACTGAGTGAATTCTTCATTTATTCTTTTGCATTCATCGGATTTTTATTTTAAGGTCTGAGAAATTATTTCCTCGTTCTTCTCCCTTTCTTCAATCTCTTTAGTCATCTTCATCGCCATAGATTCCATCTCATGTTTTAGGGTTGCATTATCTCTAGAAAGCTTTTCACATTCTTTAATATTTCCTTCAAGGTTTGATTCAGGTGAGAATCATCCATATTTTTGTTCTCTTTTTGTTGTATTTGATCATAGAGATCCTTTCTCTTCTCCTTTGATTTAACAATCTGATCCTTCAATGTTTGAATTAATTTCTCGACATCTTTAAGATTCGCTCTCAATTCCCTGACTTCTGCTTTAGACTGATCAAGATCATCAAGTGCCACAAGAAGTTGTTGCTAAAGAGCATCAGATTCCATTACTTTCCAAGATCCACCTCAAGCTGCTAAACTTCTTTAGAGGAACTAGGCTTTGATACCAATTTTTGGACTCAAGGGAATACAAAGAGGGGGGTGGGGGGGTGAATCAGTGTTCAACAAATCTTAACTTCATTTATCTGATATTAAAAACATTTCAACATTAAACCAAAGGAAATATGAAAACACATAAATTAATTATCCACAACACCATAACACAAGGATTTTTGTGTGGAAAATCTATTAGGGTAAAAACCACGGTGGAGGTCAATCCACAATTTGAGTACTCAAGTATAAGTGTTTACAAAAGAGAATGCACTTGAATTTAGGCACACTGCCTAGAGCTCACTACTCAAAAGGGAAGGTTCATTTCCTTACAAAAGTTCAGATTAAAACCATCTGAAGGTTGAACTGAGATAGTAGCATCTACTTATGCTAGGTTACAGTTCTAGTGAAGCTCATAGATTAGATTATGGATTCTCTGTTTGAATCTTCTCTTCACTCCGCTCTGCTCTGCCCTGTTCTACAATTCATATCACCAATCCATAATTCGCATTACTACTCTTCTGATTTTTGCACCATACAATGATATAGTTTGCATCCCACACATTCACTCTTCATCACTACTTCAAAATGATAAAATCGATCTCATATATATACACTATCAAGGATTTGAATATTCATATGTCGGCTTCATAAAACATTAAGTTCTTTTTAACTGTCGGCTAGATCCTTAATTAAATCTTTATGTGTATCCTCCAAAGTCGGTTAAGAAATAGAGAGGATCCAAATAAACATGTTTTGAACATAAAAACATTTAATTAATTACTCCTTATACATCCGTAATTACTATACTTGACGGGTCAGCCTTCTTGGCATAGATAACCAACAAATTAGTGTATCGGATCTCCTGGATCGCATACCAGTTAATGCGCATCAAGATAATTCATGAATAAGTTATTAAAAACATCAACAAACCTTTCTTTGAGATCCACAACTCAAAATACCAATCCAGTGAGATATTCAGATCAACATTTATGCCTTTAACCAGATGCCATGTTCTTTGCTTTGTTCTATCGGTAGAGACCAAAACTAGACTGTAGACTAAATGCATGAATTAAGTTGCCATCAATGACAACACTAGAATCCATATGCCAACACTTACCACAACTGCAACCAAACTGTAACAAAAAAAAATCACCTCCATAGGAGCATGAACCACCTCGAAAGGTGTTGTAATAGTAAGGACCAACAACAAGGAAATCACCTTCATAAATCCATAGACCCCAACTCTACCTCTAAAAGAGAGGGCTCCACCTTCGTAGGAGTAATCTTCAAATCAATAGAAGACTCAGACTGTAGAAAATGGAAGAAATCCAACCAACCAGCACCAAGGATCTCCTTGACAACCACCGAAAACTCGAGAACATGGCCCAACAAGAGATGCATAGGGATAAGCCCAACCACCCCACAAGGGGGTAAAGAGAACACTCATACAAACAAAAAATTCTTCATAGAAGCAAGCATAGAAGAAATACAGAACACCGTAGACACCAATCAAGAGAGAAGAAACTTACGCGCATTAGAAAACAACAGCTTCCCTGCCCAAAGAACAACAACATCCATACCTAGAAAAACAACCAACACCAACAAAGAGACAATGAGCCTCAAATAGATAAGAGCATCCACACTACCCAGCAAAGCATCAAACACTAAAAAGGAGCCAAAGGTACAAACAAGAAGCAAGGCCAGGCAAGGAAAGACCCCCAACAAAGAGATTGGGTAGCAAGAAAGACAATGAAGAGAAACTTCCAACCCTACATGCCATTCAAGGTCTAAACCATGCCCATAACTAACCACAAGCCACTCCACTAGAGTCATGTTGGGAATAGGATGCCATTTAATTGCAATCCTAAACATGTTTCATGTATCTCCTAAGTCCTTGGAAAGTGTTCCCGAACACTAGGATTAGAAACAGATTAAATTTGAATGAAATGAACATGTAAATTGACATTTGTAATTATTCCTAAATAATAGGAACATGTGGGGACGTCCGAAAAAAGATCCTACAAAATAGGAGCACATGGGGCACCCACATGGAAGTTGTAACCCACCTTGCTTCAGTTAACTGTTTGGAGGATTGATAACACTTCAGTAAAGCATGTTTAGATCCTACAAATTAGGGATTGATATTTACATGAGTGGAGTGGCACTATCAGTTCAGTTCAGTTCAGTTCAGTTTAGTTCAGTTCAATTCAGTTTAGTTATGGTTCAGTTATCTTCAATTGCATGTAGTTATTTTGAGTTGTAAACTAGTTGACTTGACTAATGACTTCAATTGCATTACAGATAATAGGTGGATACTTTCAGTTAAGTGGGATGATCAATCATGCATAATGTTTGCATGAATTGGTGGAGAGATATGTTTTAGTTAACTAAGATTGACTTGGGACCACCTTGGTCACCCAAGTTGGCATCTTTCAGTTAACACCTTTTGCATGAGAAGATATTTACAAGGCTTGGTCAAGTGGGGCCAATTATTGGGTGCCAACTTTGAGGTGAAGTTTGCATGATATCTTCTTGCCCAAATTTCAATTAAGTGTTCAATTTGGGGCACCTAAATTGAGGAAGAATTTGGTTTGACTTCAGATTACATTGTGGAACTCTATTTGCCCAATCTAGGCATAGTTTTTTGTGAGGAGCTTTATGCTCTTGCATTTGTATAACTCTTGTGAGTTTACATGCTCATAATTTCCTATTTATTGCAATGCGTGTATGAGATTTCTATGAGAGTTTTTTGCGGGTTGTGAAGAACAATTGTTGAATGCAAGGAAGCATATCAATCAAGGATTGGTATAGTATTATTGTAATCTTGTTCTAAGGTTAAATAATACAAGCACTATTGATTCTGGTGGATTTTTTTCTCGAAAAGGTTTCTCCACGTATATGTTGTGTCACTTCTATCTTCTTGTCTCATTCTTCTAAAATATTTTGTCTCTTTCTATAATTGGTAAAATTGATCTAAATAGATTAATCATACACAAAGAATTGTGACAAAGAACACTTAATTAGGTCTACAGTCTCATAGTTTTACAAGTTTTAAGCTACAATATTACCTTCATTTTCAATATTTGGTATCAAAGCTAATGGTTGATTAGGGTTTGGGATGCCTTTCTCTTAAAATTTTGAAGGTTTTTTTGTTGTAGTGGGAGATTTTACTATTGTGTTATTGCATATTTATAAAATACATGTGTTACAACGAGTTCTAATTCTTGTCTAGATATTGAAAGATTCAATGGATCTAGTTATGAGATGTGGAAACTAAAAATGGAGAATCTCCTTGAAGAGAGAGATCAGTGGTTAGCTATTTGTAATGACAAAACGTCATCTACAATGATGTCAAATGAGGATTGGGCTAAGCTTGATAAGAAGGCAAGAGGGACCATAAGGTTATGTCTTACTGATGTTGTTCTTTTGAATGTTTCAAATGAAGCTAGCACATATAAATTATGGAAGAGGATAGGTGACATCTATCAAACCAAAATTCTAACTAATAAATTGTATCTAGAAAGACAGTTGTATTCTTTAAAGATGAAAGATGGTGATTCTGTTGCACATCATTTAAATTCTTTCAATTTGATTCTAAATCAGTTAGCATTTGTAGATGTAAAGATAGAAGATGAATATAAATGCATTTTATTTCTTTGTTCTTTACCAGAGTCTTGGGAAAATCTAATTTTTTTTATCAGTGGTAGTGGTTCATATCCTAAGATGGACAATATAATTCCTAATCTCCTATCAGGGGTGATGAGGAGGAAGTCTAAAATGGGATCCCAAGATGCCTTGTTTGTAAGTGGTAGGTCTAAGGAAAAAGAACCTAAGGGAGACAAGAAAGGAAAGGGTAAGTCCAAAGGATGGTCTAAACCCCTGGTAAGACTAAGGTAAAGTGTTGGAACTATGGGAAACTGGGACATGTAAAGAAGGATTGTAAGAACAAGAAAAACATTTATGATGCTTCTACAGAGAAATCCTCGGATGACGGTAATGATGCATTGATTATTTCATGTAAAAATGTTAGTGATGACTCTTGGCTTATTGATTCAGGTTGCTCCTATCATATGACTCCTAACAAGGAGTGGTTCACTAAGTATACTGCATATGATGGAGGGAATGTCTTCTTTGGAGATAATAGCACAACAAAGATTGTGGGCAAAGGAAAGGTAAATTTTTGTTTCAGTGATGGTAGGGTTAATACACTTAATGATATTTAACATATTCTAGGACTTGCTATAAATCTACTTTATGTATCTAAGTTCAATGATTTTGGAATGCATGTGAAATTTGACAAAGGTGGTTGCAGATTGGTGAAAGGGAATATGGTGTTTTTTAAAGGATCTCAGATTGGGACTTTTTTTAAGCTTAATACCTCCAATTTGAATAAATTGACCAATGTAACTAAAGCTAAAAATACATGTATGTTGTGGCACCATAGATTGGGCCACATTGGTGAAAAAGGTCTTAGGACCATTCTTAATAAGAAATTATTTGATGGTATTCCTAATTATAATATTGGAAAAAATGATTTTTGTGAACATTGTGTGTTTGGAAAGCAATCTAGATATTCATTTCCTAATGGAACAAATAAAGTTAAAAGATTATTATAGATTATTCATTCAAATTTTATGGGTCCTGTAGATATTGACTCTATTGGAAAATCTAGATATTATGTCACATTTATTGATGATGTCTCAAGATACACTTGGATCTATTTTATGCATAACAAATCTGATGTGTTCAATAAGTTTAAAGAATTTAAGGCTTTAGTTGAGAAAAAATCAGATCATAAGATAAAAGTGTTGAGATCATATAATGGTGGTGAATATTGTTCTAAGGAATTCGATGATTATTGTAAGCATGCAGGAATTGTGACAAAAATCTACTCCATATACACCTCAAAAAAATGGAGTAGTAGAAAGGATGAACCGAACCTTAATGGAAAGAGCTAAGAGTATGTTAAGTAGTGCTAAGCTAGATCTATTCCTTTGGGTCAAGGCTATAAGTACTTTTTATTTAATCAATAGATCTACTAGTTCATCTATTGAATATAAAACCCCTTATGAAATGTGGTTAGGTAGGAAACCTAATGTTGCACATTTAATGATCTTTGGTTGTGAGGATTTTGTTCATGTGGTTAAAGAAAAGTGGTCTAAATCGGATCCAAAAGCACATAAATGCATATTCATAGGTTATGGTGAAAATGTAAAAAGGTTACAAAATTTGGAATCCTCTAACCTGAAAAATTACTTTATCTAGAGATGTGATTTTCAAGGAATTTAGATCTTATGCTAGAGAAGAACAACCAAAGGAGAAGGATACTTCTCGAACAATGCATTTTGAGACAAAAACTGAGAAGCATGAAGATGCACATGTTGAAGAATAATTGGATGGATTGGATGAGGATAGTTCACAGAGTTCTAAGATAGATGCTCATGATGAGCATATTGAGGAATGAGAACCTTCTTTGAGAAGATCCACAAGACAATGGAATCCCATTGATAGGTATAGCCCACCTGATTTCCATTGTATATTTTCTTTGATGAGTACTAATGATGAACCTAGATCTTATAGGGAAGCTTTGTCTTTAGATGATAAAAAACTTTGGTCACAAACTATGCATGAGGAAGTTGTTTCCTTGGATGCTTGTGACACATGGGATCTTGAGCATTTTACCAAAGGAAGAAAGACACCATTCGTTGTAAATGGATCTTTAAAAATAAAATTGGAGTAGATGGTAATATCGAAAGGTACAAGGCTAGACTAGTAGCCAAGGGCTACTCCCAGAGAGAGGGAGTTGACTTTAATGAAATCTTCTCTCATGTTGCTAAATTAACTTTTATTAGATTATTTTTATCTATTGTTGTTTCTTATGATTTGAGATAGAGCAAATGGATGTGAAAACTGCTTTCTTATATGGGGATCTTGATGAGGAGATTTATATGAGGCAACCTGATGGTTTTTTTGAAAAATGAAAATAATTATTGATTTGAAAGTTAAAGAGATCTTTATATGGATTGAAACAGTCATCTAGAATGTGGTACCAAAATTTTGATTCTTTTGCATTAAAAATTGGCTATGTTAGGAGTGAGGAAGATCATTGTGTTTACATAAAATTTATTGATGATCAACTTTTAATTATTATCTTGTATGTTGATGGCATGTTGTTTATTGGTAACAACAAGGTAATGATCAAAGAACTGAAATCACAAATCTCTAGTACATTTGAGATGAAAGCATGGAGATCAGCAGAGATAAGGTAACAAAAATATTTGCTTAAGCCAAAGAAACTATGTTGATACTATTTTTAAATGGTTTAACATGCAAGATAATAGACCAATTAATATTCATTTAATAGTTGGCACGAAGTTAAGTTTATACATGAGTCTTAAATCCAATTTTGATCATGAGGAAATGTCTTAAATTCCATATGCTAGTGTAGTTGGTAGTTTGATGTACGCAATGGTTTCTAGAAGACCAAATATAGCCCAAACAGTGGGAGTTCTAAGTAGGTTTATGTCTAAACCTGGTAAAGAACATTGGACTTATGTTAAGAGGGTGTTTAGATATTAATGAGGTACTTTTGATTACTGTTCGGTTTATCATGGTGCTAATGATATTGGCATTATGAATAGATCATTAGACATACAGGGTTTTGTTGATTCAGATTGGGCAAGAAACCTGGACAATCGGAGGTCGACAAGTGGCTATGTGTTTACTTTTTTTGGAGTTGTAGTTAGTTGGATGATTAAGAGGCAGCCCATGGTTATTTTTTCCACCACAGAAGCAGAGTACATGGCTGATACACATGCCTCTAAAGAGGCATTTTGGTTACAGAGACTTGGGAAAGGTATTGGTTTTAATTGGAAGCAAATTAGACTTGAATGTGATAGTCAAAGTGTTATTTGTTTAGCCAAAAATCCTATGTATCATGCTCGTACTAAGAATGTTGAATTTTAGTATAAATTTGTGTGAGAAATGGTTGAGAGTGGGAAGGTATTAATTGAGAAAGTTGACACTTTGATCAATGTTGCAGATTATCTTATGAAACCAGTTCCTATAGATGAGTTCTCTTGGTGCAGGAAGGCCATTATCCTTGAGTCCTATACTTGATTTATAATTATGATTCCTTGTTTAGAATAATTGAAATGTATAATGTCAAGTGGGACAATGTTGGGAATAGGATGTCATTTAATTTTAATCCTAAATATATTTCATGTATCTCCTAAGTCCTTGGAAAGTGTTCCCCAACACTGGGATTAGAAATATATTAAATTCAAATGAAATGAACATGTAAATTGACATTTGTAATTATTCCTAAATAGTAGGAACATGTGGGGATGTCCAAGAAGAGCTCCTACAAAATAGGAGCACATGGGGTTCCCACATGGAAGGCAGAACCCACCTTGCTTTAGTTAACTGTTTGGAGGATTGATAACACTTTAGTAATGCATGTTTAGATCCTACAAAATAGGGATTGATATTTACATGAGTGGAGTGGAACTATCAGTTCAGTATCAGTTAAGTATCAATTCAGAATGGTTTAGTTTAGTTTAGTTCAGTTCAATTATGGTCCAACTATCTTTAGTTGCATGTAGTTATTTTGAGTTGTATACTAGTTGACTTGACTAATGACTTTAGTTGTATGATAGATAACAAGTGGATAATTTCAGTTAAGTGGGGATGATCAATCATGTATAATGTTTGCATGAATTGGTGGAGAGATATGTTTCAGTTAACCAAGATTGACTTGGGACCACCTTGGGCACCCAAGTTGGAATCTTTTAGTTAACACCTTTTGCATGAGAAGATATTTACAAGGCTTGGTCAAGTGGGGCTCATTCTTGGGAACCAACTTTGAGGTGAAGTTTGAATAATATATTCTTGACCAAAGTTCAGTTAAGTGTTTAGTTTGGGGCACCTAAATTGAGGAAGACTTTGGTTTTACTTCAAATTACATTGTGAAACTCTACTTGCCCAATCTAGGCATAGTTTTTGTGAGGAGATTTATGCTCTTGTATTTGTATAACTCTTATGATTTTACATGATCATAATTGTCTATTTATTGCAGCAAGTGTATGAGAGTTTTTTGCAAGTTGTGAAGAAGGATTGTTGAAGGCAAGGAAGCATATCAATCAAGGATTGATACAGTATTATTGTAATCTTGTTCTAAGGTTAAATAATACAAACACTATTGATTCTAGTGGAGATTTTTCCCGAAAGGGTTTCTCCACATATATTATGTGTCACTTCTATCTTCTTGTCTCATTCTTCTACAATATTTTATCTCTTTCTACAATTAGTAAAATCAATCTAAATATCTTAATCATACACAAAGAATTGTGACAAAGAATACTTAATTAGATCTATAGTCTCATAGTTTTACAAGTTTTAAGCTAAAATATTACCTTCATTTTCAACAAGTCAAACCAAAAACCTCCACCAACAAGCACCAAGAACAAGGGTAGCCAAAAAACAACACCAAACTAGAAGAAATAAAAGTGGTCCAAGTAAGGAAAGAGGAGCCCAAGTAGGGAAGAAACAGGGAGAAGGCCAAACCTAAAAGAACAACCTCACCTCTAACACGCTAGTCAGAGTCCAAAATAAGCCATAACCTTGAGCCAATCCTGAAAAGGACCAAAGCCTCACAAGACACACCCACTTCCAACACATAGCAACCAAAAATGATCGCTTCCTAGACACCAATGCACAAACCACAGCCAACCGCAACCCAACCCCCAATGCCCAAACGAAAGCCAGATATAGCCCAACTACTAGAGCCTAACCCACAACATTGTTTCCAAGAAGCAAAGCAAGCCAAGTAAGGAAAGAGGAACCCTTGTAGGGAAGAAACAGGGTGAAGGCCAAACGAGAAAGCCCAACCACACCTCCAACATGTTGGTCAGAGTCAAAAATAAGCCATAACCCTAAGCCACATCCTAAAAGGAACTAGAGCCTCAAAAGACACGCCCTCTCCCAACACACAATAACCAAAAATGGTCGCAGCCCAACCGCCAATGCCCAAAACACTACAAGTTGCATCCCAAACTCCAGCATCCAAATAATATCCAATCATTGTTGAAATGCTAGCACCCAGCCCTCAGCATCAACCTCATCGCCAAGAAGGAGAGCGAGCCAAGTAAGGCAAGAGGAACCCTTGCAGGGAAGAAACAAGGTGAAGGCCATTTATGAGAAATCTCAACCACACCTGTAACACGTCAATCAGAGTCCAAAATAAGCCATAACCCTGAGCTAAATCCTTAAAGGAACTAGAGCCTCACAAGACACACCCTCTCCCAACACACAGCAACCAAAAATAGTCGCACCCCAGCCGCCAGTGTCCAAAACACCATTAGCCGCAGCCCAGCCTCCAACGCCCAAACATCAACCAGTTACTGCCTAGATTTCAGCACCCAACCCTCAGCATCATCCTCATCATTAGGATTTGAGCCATCCTCCCCATCTACGTCAAAGGATATCAAACTCCTCAAATGGCTCCTTTCCTCGCCTCCTCCTTCACGAGCCATATTATTTTCTCATAGTTGACATGCATATAAATTTTAATTATATTAAGGGGGAAAGTGCATATAAGTGGTAGTTATAAGTTGATTTTACTTCATTAACACAAATTTATCTATTCTAGGCACTAGAGCGGAGAGTGGAAAACATTTTACATGTTAAGTAGGGTTCATATTAGTTTTCCACTCCATATTAGATCATTATATGTAGAAATTTGTTTGCACTCTTTGCATAGATCAAAGATGCTAGTAATTATGGTTGTTATTTATAGAAGCATTAAATATTTTTCACATGGGGGATCATTATATTTTTTCATACCAATGGTTTTGGTTGTTTTGATTTTGGGAAATCAATCATGGTTTTCTCTCTTTGGTTATGTATAAATTAGATATCAATAGTTGTTTAAGTGAAGCAATATTATGGGACTATAATGTTATCAATTTTAAGAGAGAAGCTGGGTGTATTGTAGTAACACTTGTTATTGGATTTGTTGGTATGAAAGGGGTACTTATCTAACTAGTCCATTTACTAGCTATTTATCCACTTAATTCCTTTTCACACCTTATTACTTAAATATTAATGATCTACATGGGTATTTGTCACTGTATCTTATATCATAAAATTAAGACACTTGTCACAATCTTATGATACTTATCCACTTCATGTCCCATATCATATTATTAAGACACTTATCATAAGCTAATGATATCTTATCCCTCACCTTGGCCTATATAACAAAGGGGTTCCTTTTGTAATCTAATCAATCATTAAATTCTCAAGCTCATTATAAGATTTGCATTCTCTTGAGTAAATCCAATTTATTCTTTCTCATTTCTAATTTGTATATATTTATTTTCTTTCATTCATTTGCATCTTGGGTAGGCTTTTTTACCAAATCTTACATGGTATTAGAGTTGTTGTGAGTTGTGGGTTAGTAATATTTTGAGAAATCTAGGAATGTAGAGTTGTTATTTTTTAAAGCACATGAGCATGCTCTTCTCTTGCATCCTTGGATGATCTAGAGAATCAAAAAAGTGTGAAGAAAATATCAGTTTCTCGGGGGTTCAAATATTGACTTGCCACTTGTAGGGTTTTTGAACCTTCCAAGAGAAATTCTAAGCTCACCATTGAGTCTAGAGCAGCAAAAAAATTCAGAACTACCTTTTATTTCATCTAAATTGGACATTGAAGATGAGATCGGTGAGAAAATTTGAAGAGAAAGGTTCATTGCTAAATCCAACAAGGAACTTCTATTTTTTAGCATTTTGGATCAAATCTGACCCTGTCATCATGCTCTAAAGGTTCGAAAATGTTAAAATTGATTGTTAATTTATTGATTTTGGTTGAGCTTGCAGGAAAAAAAATTGTTTAATTCAGTATAGCCCCATGAACATACCAATCTAAGCATTAAAAAAAATTATGCAGTTCACAAATTTTCTGAATTAATATCAAAGTATAAGAAAACAAATAATATTTGTAGTTACTTACACAAGCCCTATTCATATGGGTACACAAGTACCCCATAGGGCCCCACACCATTTATTGTGCACAACCTTTTTAAAGTCTTTTAATACCCCTCACGTAGGGTGTGGGGAAGGCTATGACCCCCATAAATTACCTTTTTAAAAATATTTTTATTAATATTTTAATATTTTTAAAAAATAACTTTTATTAATGGTTTTTAAATTAATCTTTTAATTAAATAAAATTTTAATAAAGTTTTTTTAAATAATTTTTAAAAGTTTTCTTTAATAATTATTTTATTAAAAATATTTAATTTAAAACTTTGTTAATTCATTTTTAATAAAGTTTTTACAAATAAAAAATAATTATTATTTTATTAATATATTTTAATAAGAAAATTAATAATGTTTTTTAATTAAACTTTTAATTAAGTGTTTTTAAATAATTTTTTCATTAATAAGTAAAATTAGAAAAGTTTGTTTTTCCTGATTGATCA
This sequence comes from Sequoiadendron giganteum, assembly GCA_007115665.2. Classification (NCBI taxonomy): domain Eukaryota; kingdom Viridiplantae; phylum Streptophyta; class Pinopsida; order Cupressales; family Cupressaceae; genus Sequoiadendron; species Sequoiadendron giganteum. Next base: position 126,759,525 of record CM021104.1, read on the forward strand.
CCGAGATTTGTACTGGAACAATCTATGTCATTCCTCCACTTGGTAGCCACATGGATCAGTTTCTCCTAACATTATGGTTTCATCCCAATCATAGGGTATCTCTAATGATCATGTATGGTTGTCTACTTTGGAGTTGATTTAAGCATGACTTCTACATCAGAGTTTCTAGATTTGTATTATTGTTGTTGTCCAAATAACTCCTCTATATAAAAGCTATGTTGTAAATGCACTAAAATAAAGTGTTACAATCTTGTCACTTCAGTGTAATTTTCCACATCTTTCATATTGCAAGCTTCTTAGGATTGATCTATGTATCAAGTGTTACCCATGTATTTCGATGTGATGGAATAGATACAATATAGACAATCATGTTATGGAAGTAATCCCCTTGTATTTAGAGAGTTAGGTTCTACATCTAGAGACTTGGTACTTGTATTTTCAACTAATATCTAGTTGAGCAATGTCTAAAATCATAGACACACATACACACTATGTACCAAATCTATAATTTCAAGCATTCGAGAGTATCCAATTGATACTCTTGCAATGGTCTCTTTGATTATGATCTTATTCTTGTTGCAATGTGGGATTCATCAATAATTCTTCATCGATAGTTATACCTTCATCTTTTTTTTGAGTTTGAACATCAGTTGTTAGGAGTTTTTTCCCAATGGGTTTTCTCCATTTGTGAGAGATTTGTTTTTACATGGGTACCTCATCATGCCTAGGAGCCAAGACCCATCTTTGCATTGTCTACTTCTCCCTAAGTTTCACTTGACGTGGGTGTTGACCTATGAAAGGGGTACTTTATCTAACTAGTTCATTTCGTAGCTAGTTATCCACTTAGTTCCATTTCACACCTTTTTTCTTAAGTTTACTTAGGGTCCACATTGTATATTTATCACTTTATGTCTCATATCATAAAATTAGAACACTTGTCACATTCTTATGATACTTATCCACTTCATGTCCCATATCCTAAGATTAAGACACTTGTCAAAATCTTATGATATATTTTCCCTCACCTTGGCCTATATAACCAAGGGATTCCTTTTGTAATCTGTTCATTCATAAAATTTTGAAGCTCATTGTAAGTTTTGCATTCTCTTGAATAGAATACAATTTATTCTTGCTCATTTCTAATTTCTATATTTGCTTTCCTTCATTCATTTGCATCTTGGGTAGCCTTTTCAGCCAAATCTTATAGGATTAATATAGACTTGTACTATCTTTGGTATTGTATTTTTTCTTGAAATGATTTTTTAATATAATTTATGGTGTTGTGTGCTTATCATGTATTTCACGATTTCTTAATTTGTAATTTAAACTTCCTCACATTGATATAATGGTTAATATATTATGATATTATAATCGTAATCTCATATTCATATACAAAGTTATCAAGTTTTTACCATATTAATTTACCTTATTTTTTTAAAAAAATATTTCTTCTTTCAATTTCTTCATCACTTTCGACATAATCTCTAAATGCACAACCTATTCTTCTATCTCCCTCAACAATATCCAATTCGATCTACTTATTCCTCACTCTCAAAAATATATTCCTTCTTTATAGGAATATTAACAAAACCTTAAACTCTACCCACTCTTCATGGAGGAATTTTGACTTAGATATGATGTAGACTACCTCACAATTCAACAATCTATCTATAACTATATTTCTATAGATTTATTCTACCAGAAAAAATAGCTTTGAAAGATATCTTCTCTTCTTTTTTCCTCTTCTTCAAGAATCAAAACTAATATCTAGTACCACTTGATGTAGTCATGATGGAGGATCCAATTAAGGATTATCTAATTGTGCATCCCAAAAGAATTGCTCCTAATTTCACCCAATGGAATTCAAATACAAAAAAAATTATGTAGAACATTTTTATTGATTCATCATCTAAAATTATATCAATATACTACTTCTAGGTCTCGCAATCAGATTTATGCTTTATCCTTTCAATTATAACGATAAAAAATTATAAATTAGTATCTAGATTCTAAAACAACTTAATCTATTGTGTAAATCTTCTATTTGATTATCTCTCTAATCTTTTGGCCTAAATTTTGTGTCTTCATTTTTTTACTTTCCCCTTTGATGTCCCCTCAAGTGGAAAATATTGATCCTTGTATTGATAGCCATGATACAATATCTTTATGTTGACCAAATACTAGTACATTTCCCTATGCTTATGAGATGAGTACCATGGATTTGATATTAAATAATTTCAGTTGATATTTTCCTCGAAACTTAGCTAAGATTTTACTAGCTACAATTTAAAGCATGTATAATATAATGATTACATCTATTGGGATTAGATGTGCCACAAACCTTGAAATTCCTAATGTTTAAATTTTTAAATTATATATTAATATAATATTTGATGTGGCCTAATAGAAAATGAGACTCTATTTATAACTTGGTCAATATTCCATTTGTATTCCTTGGTATGATTTGTGTGTAATAATTTAAAAGAGAATATATGATATTGTAAGTGTATAAGATGATGCAATGTACATAAGAGAATATAGAAGGGGGGTTACAAAATAGACTAATAATCTTGAGAAAATTGTGACAATCCATGATGTATGTCATAAATAATCTTTTTAAAGGAGGTAAATAACAAAATGGAGCACAAAATTTTGGTGATAAGTTAATAAATTCTTGTAATGTGTAATGGAATAAGCTATTAATTCCTTATTGACCCATCATATTATGTTGTTCATGAGAATTCTAACCACCATATTTATAAACCTTGTTTGGGACAATGGTAATTCCTTTTGATACTTTTATGTGCCTCCTTTGGTATATATGTTTATGGCTTAAGATGGAGGAATCATGGAATATATTTTGTAGGGTTATGCTATCAAATTTACTCTAGAGGATAAGGATATTGATTTCCATGTTAAGGCTCTAATATTGATATTTCAATGTGACTATTTATTGATTAATAATATATTGGTTTAGTAGTTTGTGTTGGTTTAAATGGGATTTTTAACCTAATGGTTCACCACCTAGGTCCTATCCACACTAGCTAATTAAGTTTACTTAGGGTACACATACAATACTTATCATTTTATGTCTTGAGTCATAGTGTTAAGACACTTGTCATAATATTATTCAATCATATGTCTCACCTTGGTTTACATAACCAAGGGGTTGCCTTCGTAATCTTGAATCCATTGTAAAATGTCATTTTAATTCTTTGATAGAATATCATTATTCTCTCATATTTGATGTCTCTTGTGCTTTCATTGAAGCTCCTAGATCTTGGGTGGCTACATCTTCAGCCAAATATTGCATGGTATAGAGTATTCTTTATTGAACCTTACACTTTGGAGTTTGGAATTTTTTTAAAAGGATTTTCCCATGGTATATTAGTGTCTCTTCTCTTACATATATACTTTTATTGTTCTTCCCCCATTATTGTTTTCTATTTTTTGTATTTACATTCTATTATTCTACTAATGTTTTTGTAGATTTTATATCTTACATTTCTCTCCTCAAATGGTAATTTAGGAGATCTGTGTCTCAAATTTTTATGTTAAGGGCATAGTTTGTTAACACTTGCATTAGCCTTTTGTTTAGTAAAAAATATAGTATTGAAGGTGCATACAAATTCTTAAAATTTGGTATCAAATTTGAGGTAGTTATGTGGTTTTCATGTGGTTGGATATTCTTGCATGTGAGTTTCATGTACTTACATGTGGTTTTAATGTACTTACAAATTCATGCATGTGCTTGTATGTGATGAGTCCATGGTGATTTTATTATTCCTCCATTTTTATTTATTTTTCCAAAAACCTTGTGGGAATATGTAGGAAGGAATTACTAATTATTAATCCTTTTATGAGTAAGATTCTTGCAATCAAATTATTTTTACAAGAAAAAAGTATGGTGGGTACTTGTAGAATGGATAAGGTGGATTCTTTTGGAGTTGGTCATTTGTTTTTTATGTTACACATTTTTGGCCTAGAGCTCTCATTTGGTAGTATGGAAGTACCCTTTGGAATCGTAATTGTGTTATTCTCATCCTTTGGTCATGTCTTATAGAGTGGTTATATTGGGTGTCTTTTTTTGGTTCCTTGGTCATATAGAAGAATTGGTTTCCTTGACTATGGTTTTGTGTGCTTACATTGGGTACTTTTTTTTAACTCGTAGTTTTAGAAAGTGCATGACTATTAGCCCTTAAATGTGTTGTTTGTGGAGTTGGTCTTTTGATGTCCTAGAAGTGCTTGGAAGAACATAGTTCCTCACCTCACATCTATATGGTTACGGTTCTTGAGTTGGCTTATTTTTTGGCTCAAAATTCTAGATAGTCCTCAATATTGTTAGATGGTTGTACTTGCATACATGTTAAATTCATTTTGATTGAATCTACTAGTTATATAGATTTTTTGTTCAATATCTATGATTTTAATTATATGTGATATTACATTGTTCAGGTTTAATAATTTTGATTTTTTCTTAGCCTTGTGGATCTTCTAGATGATAATTAAATTGAAATTTAAATGGATGTCTTATGACTGGTTTTGTAGGTTCTACACCTTAACTAAAATCTATGATAATGATGAAAATATATAATTGCAAATAATAATATTTCAATAACCCAAAAAGAACCACTATATAAATTACAAGTGTCTAATTATATGTTTTAATTATGTGATATTACATTGTTTAATAATTTTGGTTTCTTTGTTGGACTATCTTTCAAATTGTGATTCCCATGGGGTTTTTTGGATGCAAGATAGTTATATATTTATGTGTGTTTTGAGGATTCTTGTATCACCATTTTGATGTGAAAGTATCAGTATGTAATTAGTCTCGTAGCATTAATATGGTGGTTCTTGTTGGTTTCTCCAATTATAATTCTTTTATCATTTTAGATTTGGGTTTTGGATAAAATATAAGTTTCATAGAGGAATACACAATATTATGTCTTGCCTTTATTTTAATTTTTATTGATGAAAATTTGATTCAACTTATGTTTGAGTCTACATTGCTTGATGGATCCATATTGCACATTATTTGAGATCTATGAGTTGTGTGGTTTTCTAGGCTATCTATACTTGTAGGTTGCATGTATAAATTTATCTATAGTTCTTTGAAGTTCCAATAGTGTCATTTTGCAGTGAGGTTTTCTGTAAACTATTGGTATATCATAAAGTTTTAGATTTTGGTTTGATGTCCCTTTAGCCATCATGATGAGTTTTGTATTGTAGTAAAGAGACAATTAGATAGATAGATGAAGTGTTTATGATTCAAGTTATAATATTTTAGGATGCATGTGAAATTCCTATAGAAGCTTACTTTAGGTCAATTTTTGTATTTTTTGGAAAATTTAGTAGTTTTCTTATTTTGAATATAATAGTTTTAAATTATCCTTTTGGAGATCATGGTGTTGAAGTTGAGTTATTTGACTAGTGAGAATCACATGGGTAATCTTCACTTAGGAGATGTTCATCATGATTTTATGGGTAGATCTAGACCACTTTTATCGATAATTTTAACAATGATGTGTTATTGTGTTAGAGATGACTCTATGTCTATTGTTTTTTTAGTCATGGAATCATATAGGTGATCTTTCTTGAGTAAATTTTTTTGGACATAGATGATCATATATTGGGGAATATGTAAATCATCATGTTATGTTGATTTCTTTATTTTGTAGTTAGAAATTTGGTAGTGACTTGAGGTAATCTTCTACTATTGATAATAGTGGTCATTTTCCTTGGGAGCTTTTAGAGATTGTAGTGATATAGTTAAACAAGATGGTTTTATTTACACTCATGGATAATGGATATACCTAGGTGAGGCTAGGGATCTCTATTAATTTGGGAGCATATGTCATAATGTGACTATTTGATGATTTTTAGTATAAAGATCAAGGAACCTTAACTAGGAGCTAAATATGAGCTCAATGTGGACTTGATGAGGATATTTTTATAAGTAGAGTTTGTGTGACTAAATGCATCTTAGGAGTATCAATATTATAACCCCCTCTTGGTGCACTCAATGGTTAATAATTTTGATAGGTTTTATTCACCTAGTTACTTAAATTTATTATTTTCTATTCTTTGTATTCTAATGGGAACAAGTCTTGAACTATAGATGTCAATTTAGGAGGACTTTTTTAAGGAGTTATTGATATGGTATTTTTTCCTTTGTCTTCTCATGTTTCCTAATGGTGGGAATTATTTTTAGTTTGTTCATCCTATAGTTGATAATATCACATCCATGTTTGTTTATTAATTTATTATAATTGTGTTTAATCATAGGTTTGAATGGTTAGATGGTGTTAAGGATTTTATATTTGAGGTTTTATAGGTGAGGATCTTACTTGTCATAATTTTGAGAAATTAGTGGTGTTGGCATAAGAATACTTTATGAGGCATGGTTTATATCTTTCCTCCTTATGGTCTATTGTTTCTTCTTAGAGGTTTGATTCATATGACATTGAATTTGAGATTTGTGTAGAGCTATTTTGATCAATGTGTGTGTGGTTATTTAATATTATTAAACTTTATTATTTTAAGTAATAATATGTGAGATCTTTGGTATCTATTATTTGTGATGGGTAGAAATTGGGATAAATATATAGGTCAAGAGTGAGAATGTGGACACAAAATATTGGAGGAAATATACTTTACTTTATTAAATTTTGGTTGGAATTTACAACAAATTATGTTGTCTTTATTATTATATCATTTTTAGATGATTTGGATAGTACTAGAATAGACATCACTCATCCAATGGAAGTCTTATGTCATAACCCAATTTTATGACATTTATTATAATATGGTAAATTGAATTATTGAAGAAATTCAATTAAATGTTAAATGGAATTTTTGGAATTTTTGAAAATTGAATGAAAGAAGTTGATTGATGTTGACTTTGCAAAATTTTGGAAATTATTTTATATGTTACCAAGAATTGAACATTACTGATAAATTTGCAAGTGCAAGTGCAAGTGTGTGAAGTTGCAGGGTGACAGGTTGAAGGACAAGAACACGGTTGAAGTAGGATTGTTTGTCGGATTGAATGGTAAGCCAGTTGGAATCTGGGTACACACACCACAAATGGCATGATGATTTTCATTTGAACTACTTTATATATATAGAAGAACATAATTTCATGACTTCAGTTGTTTTAGTGATTGAAAATGAATGGCTTGTAGATTAAATTGTCTACTCAAACTATGTAGTTTAAAGAAAATGAAAGAAAGTATTGTAAAGAATGATTAAAAAAAGGATAAGAGATTTCATTATGTGAAAATTAAGTAAAAATAAATTATTTTAGTTTACATATATGGATGCTTGAGATGAAATTAAATCTCCTTATTTAATTTAAATGATAGCATATGGAACTTATAAGCCCTTCCCAACAAGAAATTTGCACAAGAATGTATATATATACACATGTGTGCAAATAAGTGTGAATACATACATACATATATATATAATTTGAAAACATGGTAAATATGAATAAAATCATTCAAATACATATATATATGTACATATATACATATATATGTATATATATGTACATATATACATATATATGTATATATATGTATATATATACACATATATGTATATATGTATATATATGTATATATGTATATGTATTATATATTATATACGTACACATATTTAAATTCATATCGAATTCAAATTCGATAACTGATATATTTTAAATCGAACTGTTTGAAATGAATGAGAAATCACAAGGCAATCCACAAAGGACGTGGACAGCCACAGTTTTAATGACAATGTTCAAACCAAGAAGTGGTCGACGAAAATGGAAATAATTCCATCACCCAAAAACATGCAAAAGACAGTGTGTTGATTCCATTTTTGAAAATATACCTGGGAAAAAAAGCATAGATAAAGAGGAAATCGGGGATTCGAAAGGAAAAGTAGAGGATGAACTTGAGACAAAGGAAAAATCCAAGGGAAAAATTTCAAAAGCTTGAATTTGAGGTAAATCATTTTCTTTAAGAAATCCACTTGTTCTTATTGCCCTTATTGTATCATGCTTGAAGTATTTCTTCAATTTAATTGAATGTTTTCATAGCTGAGGAGAATGTGAGTCATTGCTTTGTGATTGGTTCGGCCTTGAGCCGAATGTATAAAGTTTTGTTAATCCACTTTGTGGAGGTCGCATGGCCTACAGCCTACTAGTTTGGAAAACATAAAGATTTAGAACCTTCATGGTTGCATGCAGAGTTAGGTCGATGGCTTGAAATCCTTACAAGGCTCGGCCATCATTACTATTATGCATGATAATGCTTAGCCTTGAGAAGGCTTACAGAAATGATTCTATATAACTGTGTTGTTTGTAAAAAAAATTCTTTGTAAAGGGTTGAATATCGATCTTGTGGGAGGGCATGAATTCCCTGTATTTTGTTGAAAGGTGGAATTTCTTTTTCTTTTTCTAGGGTTTAGAACCTAGAAAGGACAATCCTAAAGATCTTTCACTCAAGAACAAACCCTTGAGATCTCAATGCAAAAGATAAAGAGATCTTGCAAGAGGGCTATTATAGGGGTTGAATATGATCTAATAAGGGGTTCACCACCAAGTTTAGACTTAGTAAAGATAGTGAAAGGAAAGTTGTAATACAAGTCCCTAATTCAATGCAATGACCTACCAAATGACCTATAAATGCAAGTAAAACATAATAGAGAAGCAATAAGATAAATATTGTGCACTTGGAATCTGGGAATGACTGATTGCAGCTCATAAATATTAGAAAATTTTAACTTTTTGATGAACTGGGACTCATTCACCAATCTGGGTGAATCAGTCCCAGATCTGGATTTTTGCACGAGAGCCTATTTCGGGTAAAAGGGTATCTGAATCTGCAAACAGATCTGAAAAACACCTACAATGGGACTCATTTTCCACACTTGGTGAATCAATCATGTTCCGCTTTTTTAGGAAATTAAATTTTTGATCTACACTTCAACACCTACTCTTTCCTTCCAACTTGAGTTTTGGATCTAAGTCTATGAAAAGACCTACAAAACATAAAATAAACTTGGTTTTCTAATGGGGGGTTTTCCTTGGTCAAACCCCTAGTTTGATAATTAAGCCTTGATAGAAATGATGAAATGTGAAAACCCTAGCCTTAAGTGAGTATAAGACTGAGAAATCTGAAACATGATGCAATCCTATTCTAATGTGCAAGAAAGGAAATATCAAGATGAATGAATCACTTGGAGAGATCTCTAATCACCCCAAACAAGCCTTAATGATGATTATACCTTCCTTAGGTTGAAAGTAGAGTGATAATGAAGGATGGAATCACTTAAGAAACAAGTCTTTAGATTTGGCTTGATGGTTAGTTGCATCTCCCCAACCTAGAATCTGCCATGATTCACCATAGACAACCATGATCAACCTTTGACAATGCTAGATCTTGAATAAAAGTGAGCTTGAAGACCTGCAAAAACACTTTAATGTTTCTCCCAAGCTTCAACTTTGTTGATTACTTGCTCTTGAATGCTCTTTTGAAGACTCTTGAATGCCTAGATCTTGAAAATTTCTCTTGAGAATGTTGCATAGATTAGCTAGATGAGAAAAATGACTAAGAAACTTGCTTATATAGGCATTAACACCTAATTGACCATTATCTAGATCTCAAAGGCCGACATCCACCAAAACTTTGAATTGAAATGGTGAATTTCTCACTCAAATTTGAAAATTACCCCAAATGGGACTCATTCGCCACCCTTGGTGAATGGGTTCCACCTAGGGGGCCTCATTCGCCCAAGGTGGTACATGAGTCCCACCCTAGCGTTTTGAGGTGGGTTTTCAAGATTTTTGATGTTTTAAGTGATTTTGTCAAGGTTTTAGATGAAATAAGCCTCGAGATCTGAGATAAAGGGTCTTAGGGGCCTATTAATGATTATTTTAAAGGGATTAATGCAAGGGTGCCAAAACGGGTCCAAATTAAGTGTGAAATTGCATCGCTTTCAAGAGCATACAATTTTCTACACTACATTTAGCCCCCACTTTAGCGCCCATATGACTCTATGGGCATATGCAAGATAAAGGAATCCAATAATAACCTTTGTTTCATAAAAGGATACACATATAAGTTTAATCATAATATAGGAGAATGAAGCCCCCATTGTAGCTATCTGCAAAACCACAATGTTAGGAACTGCATCCTACAACATGATTTTCTTAGTTGTCCAAGAATCGTCTTATCTAACTTCTTCTAGAAATCAAATTCAAGGGTAGATGTATGCCCCCTCTTGATTCTGCTTGCTTTACGGTGGTGGAATCAATGTAGCAATCTAGCCACATCAAATAGTATAGGTCATATCATACGGTATTTCCAAGTACCATACCACATAATGATAGACAATTGATGAGGACGGGAGTGGAATCATGATTCCAACACAACAAATGGTGTCGAAAATGGAGCTCTTTAGCACCCATTATGTTGATTTGAATGAAAGGCACCTTTTTAACCCTAATATATAGTAAAAACCCTAATTTTAACTTATATGAGAGTAAAAAGTGAAGTAAATTGTAACTATTTTATCATTTACCCTTTTTTAGATTGAAAGTGATTGAAAAGTAGCTGAAAATGTCAAGCCGACGAGACTGCATGCCTGCGAGATTAGACATCCTATGAGACCACATGGCCCACAACGAGCACCATCATGAGGTGAGTTGATTTTTCTACCTTAGCTTTGTCCTTATGCATTTATTTTATGATTTTTACACATTTCTAAGTTTATTTAGGGCCTTGGAAAAAAGTTCGCAAAGTGTCCCATTTTTCACAAAGTGTCCCCTTTTTTTGCAAAGTGTCCCTTTTGTTCATGAATTATCCCACTTTTTCGCAAAGTGTATCATTTCTTCGCGATGTTGAAAATGAAGGTAAATTTGTAGCTTAAAAAATTATACAACTATTATATTGTAACAAACAATACTTAACTAGATCTACAAGTCACATAGTTTTACAAAGTATAAGCTACAAATTTACCTTCATTTTCAACAAGTGGTATCAGAGCTAATGGTTGGGTAGAGTTTGGGACTCCTTTCTCTTAAAATTTTGAAGGTTTTTTTTTGTTCTAGTGGGAGCTTTTACTATTGTGTTATTACAGATTTGTAAAAGAAGTGTGTTGTAATGACTTCTACTTCTCGTCTAGATATTGAGAGATTCAATGGATCTAGTTATAAGATGTGGAAACTAAAAATGGAGGATCTCCTTGAAGAGAGATCAATGGTTATTTGTTTGTAATGAGATAAAGACACCTACATTGATGTCAGATGAGGATTGGGATAAGCTTGATAAGAAGGAAAGAGGAACCATAAGATTATGTCTTGTTTATGTTGTTCTCCTGAATGTTTCAGATGAAACTACTACATATAAATTATGGAAGAGGATAGGTGATATTTATCAAACCAAAATTCTTACTAATAAGTTGTATCTAAAAAGATAGATATATTCTTTAAATATGAAATATGGTGATTTTGTTGCACATCATTTAAATTATTTCAATTTTATTATGAGTTAGTTAGAATCTATAGATGTAAATCTAGAAGATGAAGATAAATGCATTTTGTTACTTTGTTCTTTACCAAAGTCTTGGGAAAATCTAATTGTTGTTATCAGTGGTAGTGGTGCAGATCCAAAGATGGACAATATAATTCCTACTCTCCTATCGGAGGAGATGAGGAGGAATTCTAAAGAGGAATCCAAATATGCCTTGTTTGTAAGAAGGCCTAAGAAAAAGGAACCTAAGGGAGACAAGGAAGGAAAGGGTAAGTCCAAAGGATGATCTAAAATCCCTGGTAAGAGTAACGTAAAGTGTTGGAACTATGGGAGACCGAGACATATCAAGAAGGATTGTAAGAACAAGAAAAGGATTTATGATACTTCTACAGAGGAATCCTCATATGATTACCTAGATTGTCTTCATGGAGAGGATGGTTGTCATATTTCCATGTGTTACTCGCTATCACAATTCAGTTAGAGTTGTTGGCAGTGATGTGGATGCATCACTAATATGGATATCTTCATGTGATTGAAGATATGGTTTCTTGGTTTAAAGTATATTTGTTACGATGTCATGTTATTCTCTTGATATTGGTTTAGAGTTTGGCATATTACATGTTTTCTTAAGACCAAGATGTATTTTTTGATACATGTGATCTCCCAGGAGGAGATGGTTTGATCATATTATCATGATAGCTTCCTGATTCTATAGTTGGAGCTTTGACATTGATCATGTATAGTTCTCTTTGTATTGAGTATATTGATCATTTGCTTGATTACATCATGATGGTGCTATGTTGCATTTGGATTTTGGCATGTATTGATTGGTTACAGGGCCTTGTGGATACTTAGAGATGTGGTGATGGTTGGAGTTATCCTGTGATTAGTGACATTTTCTTGAGACGGATACTCTTTGGAGGTTTTAGTAGGAATAATGAGGATCTTTCACCTAGGTATGAACATGATTTCATGATAGACCGATAGAAGAGATTTTTATTGAACTGAGTCATGATGGCTTGGTTATCTTGGAGGAGCATTCTCATTCCGCACTCTTGGTATACTCGGCAGTTCTTTATTTGAGAGGTATTTGCCCATTATATCTTTCAGATGTGTTATGTTTCATGCTTTGATTTATCATGGGTTTGAGTTGATTCATGGTTGATTATGGAGACTTATTTAAGGATGGTTTAGCATGAGTTTATATAATTTATTTTTCATAGATATGGATCTTGAGCTATGGATAGTTAGTTTTAGAGGATTCATTTTGAGGGATATTATGACATGGTTTATGGGTTGATTTCCAGTTATGGGGATGGTTACCTTGAGTTTGATCTTCTTGGTTTAAAGATTATGGTTTTACTTGACCTTTTGGGAGTTGTATCATTAACAGCAGATTCTTTGATTGTGTTGAGGCCATGGATGATCTTCATTTAGGAGATGGTTATCACGATGTCATGGATAGATTGGTTGCATGTTTCAATGGGAGTTTTTTTATAGTGATGGTTTGATGTTTATCTTGTTGCCATGTATAGCTCGATATCACAGTTTAGTGGGATTTTTGGTAGGATATGGTTATCTTAATGAAATTTGGAGAGGATGTAGTTTATTTTTGTTTTGAGTATTATTCATTTGCTTGAGAGCTTCATGATTATGCAGGTTGCATTTGAAGTTGGCATGGATTGATTGGTGGGTGCTCATGGATACTACAAAGACTTGGGAAAGGTATTAATTGAGAAAGTTAACACTTTGATCAATGTTGCAGATAAGTTCTTGTGGTGCAGGAAGGCCATTGGCCTTGAGTCCTATACTTGATTTATAATAATGATTCCTTGTTTAGAATAATTGAAATGTATAATGTCAAGTGGGAGAATGTTGGAAATAGGATGTCATTTAATTGCATCCTAAACATATTTCATGTATCTCCTAAGTCCTTGGAAAGTGTTCCTCAACACTAGGATTAGAAAGAGATTAAATTTGAATGAAATGAACATGTAAATTGACATTTGTAATTATTCCTAAATAATAGGAACATGTGAGGGTGTCCATTTTGATTTCCTAAAAAATAGGAGCACATGGGGCACCCACATGGAAGGTGGAATCCACCTTGCTTTAGTTAACTATTTGGAGGTTTTGATAGCACTTCAGTAATGCATGTCTTGTTCCTACAATATAGGGATTGATATTTACAAGAGTGGAGTGGCACTATTAGTTAAGTATCAATTCAGTATCAGTTCAATTCAATTCAATTCAATTCAGTTTAGTTCATTTATGGTTCAGTTATCTTTAGTTTCATGTAGTTACTTTGAGTTGCATGCTAGTTAACTTGAGTTGCATGCAGTTACTTTGAGTTGCATGCTAGTTAATTGAGTTGCATGTTAGTTAACTTGAGTTTTATGCAGTTACTTTGAGTCGTATGTTAGTTGACTTGAGTTGCATGTTAGTTGACTTGACTTGCATTGCTAATAACTTCAGTTGCATGATAGATAACAAGTGGATACTTTCAGTTAAGTGAAGGTGATCAAGCATGTACATTTTTTACATAAATTGATGGAGAGATATCTTTTAGTTAACACCTTTTGCATGAGAAAATATTTACAAGGTTCAGTTAAGTGGGCCTATTCTTGGGTGCCAACTTTGAGGTGAAGATTCCAAGATACCTTCAAGACTAGAGTTTAGTTAAGTGGATAGTTTGGGGCACCAAATTTGAGGAAGACTTTGGTTTGACTTTTGTTTAGGAGGTGGAACTCTACATAAAATTTTAGGCATAGGTTTTTGAGAGAGGCTTTAATGTTTTTTAATTGTCGACTCTTAGGAGTTTACAAAGCTCATAATTTCCTATTTATTGCAGAAAATTGTAGAGTTTCATATGAGTTCATTGCAGGTTGTGAAGAAGCATTGTTGAAGAGAAAAGAAGCATATCAATCAAGGATTGATATAGTGTTATTGTAATCTTATTCTGAGATTTAATAATACAAGAAATATCGGTTCTGGTGGAGCTTTTTTCTGAAAGGGTTTCTCCATGTATATGTTGTGTCACTTCTATCTTTTGTCTACATTTCTTCTACAATATTTTTTCTAGTTTTATAAAAGATAAAATTGATTAAAACAAAATAATCTTTGACAAATAATTGATCTAAATAGATTAATCATGCACTATTAATTGTGACAAAGAATACTTAATTAGATCTACATGTCACATAGTTTTACAAAGTTTAAGCTACAAATTTACCTTCATTTTCAACACACAAAGTGTCTAAAAAGGGGTCTAAAGTGTCTAGCACCTCTAGGAAAGTACACTAGAACAAATTTAGTAAACTTTTATGATTGTTGATGTAAATATTTAAGAGTTTAGACTACTTATAGGACATGATTTTTTCTTTTTTTTTAGGTTCCCACCCATTCACGACAACGTCTAGGTGGCAGATAAATTAGTTTCCTTTGAGACTTAACCCCTACTCTTTAAGTAGACGATACAAATCTTTTGTAGATCGTAGGATTATACTGGGCGTACCTCAAGCCCCCATGAGGTACCATGATCCAATGTTGATGGAATTAGCAGAGCAATGGGATGAAAATACATGTACATTTCATCTACCTATCGGTGAGATGACCATCACGTTGGAGGACGTACACTGTATACTCTGAGTGTCAATTCAAGGTGAGTGAGTATGTTTCTAAGAGGAGAGATCATTTTTCGAGATGAAATACAACGTGCAATTCTTCTTGGGAGGTCCAATGCATGATGAGAGGGTGAGGCCATGGACAGATCTTGTGATGCTACTATATTCATGGGCCCCACTGGTGACACGGATAATGATGATGACATTATCACTAGTACTTGTCCATGATGGTCAGGGAGTGCACCTAGAGGAAGGACTAGTACATATGATTTGCGGGATGGCAGAGCACAGGATTGTATATGCCTGGGGGCGCAGCATCCTATCACATATACTGTGATCTTGGATGATTTATATTTCAGGAGGTGGACAACATGGTACACTGTATTCTTTTGTAGGTTTGGTGCTTAGAGCATATCACATGTACAGGACGATAGGGTTCCCATGTCTAACAACCTTGGGGTATCGTCAAGATTTTAGCTATCCTCTATGGTAGCTTTGGCAATATGGTGATTTACACCTTTGGAGATTTTGATTTGACCAACTAGATGAGGATAGGATCCTTTGGAGACCTTATCAGCTTGTGCTACAATGGCCAGATGAGACTCAACAAATGAGGAGATTACAGATGGACAGGTTCTTGATTGGTAGACACAATTGCATAGTATGACCTTTCTACTATGATCATGTCATACGTCAATTTGGTCAAGTTCGGATAGCATGTAGAGCACAACCCTTTTTTAGGAGGGCAGTACGGAATACCCAGAGACCCGATGATTCTAGATGGTTCACTACTCAAGATGTTTTCTACAGTGACTCTAATTATTAAAATCAT
This sequence comes from Sequoiadendron giganteum, assembly GCA_007115665.2. Classification (NCBI taxonomy): domain Eukaryota; kingdom Viridiplantae; phylum Streptophyta; class Pinopsida; order Cupressales; family Cupressaceae; genus Sequoiadendron; species Sequoiadendron giganteum. Next base: position 126,775,502 of record CM021104.1, read on the forward strand.
GATATGCCTCCAGTCTTTGACACTAATGACATCGGTGCCACATATGACTATTACCTGAGTGGTGGACAATATCATGAATGACTCCCATATTCCAAATGGATGAATTGATAGGTGATGCAGGGCCACTCCTAGATGAGGGAGATGAGGTAGAGGAAATGGTTGAGGAGACACGCTACAGGGTTGCAAAAATATTTATATATGTGATAGACGAGGAGTATGATGAGGATGTAGATCCTGAATATGATGATCAGGAGGGTGGAGATGAGGAGGAGTAGTCGATGAGTGAGGGTGGTGAGGTAGTAGATGAGGATCCAGCGGGGTATGAGTGGGGAGAGCCATCTCCCATTTGTATTACTAGATCACGATTAGCAGTTGCAGAAGACACCAGTACCCACTATCATGGAGAGGGTAGCATATCCTCCATGCCCCCAACACACAATGAGGTTGAATTCACACAGCCTGCTAGAGAGCTACGTGATGATATTTTATTTACTACCATACTTTATGCTTATGGTTATATTTTATGCTTTAATTTTATTTGTACATATATATCATGATATGTTCTAATTATTTTTATGGTTTCTATCTTATAGGATTTGTGAGAGATCTTCATGATCTCTATCATTAGGTGGCTATGGATATAGTGCCTCGATCATTCGATAAGGAGGTCATTGACTCAAACTATGTGCCCCCACCCATCGTGGAGTAGGACCCAGAGTTGTTCAGGCCATATGTCAGACTACAAACAATGTATGAGATTCTTAGGAGGTGCATCCACCGAGTCGATGTTGCCTAGGATGCACAGTCGTCTCGGACCCCAGCATATTTTGAGAGACTAAAATCCAAGGTAGGTAGACTACAGGTAGAGAGAGGTCAAATAGCAGGGGAACGTCAAGAGGCCCTTGGAAAGGTACGAGGCTTACAGTTTTCTCTTAGTACACTCGACAAATTGTGATCATGATCGCATACCACTGTCTCCCAACAGACCGCCACTAGACAGATGTGAGCACCAAGTCCTGAGGGATTTGGCAGTCATAGACCTTAGTATCATTGTATATATTGATGACATGTACACAAAAATGTGATATATATATGAGCATTTGATTTTTTTATTACTTGTGTTTATTTGTTGGATGTTAAACGGAAATGTGATTAATTAAATAATCTTTGTAAGACTATTTAATGAATGTCTACATGATTTAATATGTTTTATGTGATCTAATTAAAACTCATTCTAGTTTCTTTTAGATGAAACATTATGATTAAGTATGTTATTCTAAATTAAATGCACCTATGAATATTAAATGTATATAAGGATCTAATCTAACATAACACACAAGATGGAGTTGAATAGCATGAAACCTAAAGTAATCACTTAAAATGAATTAAATAATCACTTTACTATTCAAGACACATAAATAAATATTTGTCAAGAATGAAGCAATTCGAGAGCACATAGAATATTATCCACTAACTCTAACACCACTACTTTCTAATTCACACTATTCAAGAAGATTAGATATAATACCAACACAAATGTGTGGAATTAATAGGGTCTTTGAGGGGTGTGTCATCCATTTCTATTAATGTGTATGCACTAGATCCATAACTTTCATTAATTGTGTAAGGTCCTAACCAATTTTCCCTTTTTCAGTAAGGTCGACATTAATGTTACGTTGATTTTCAAACAAGACCAAATCACCTTTATTGAATACATGATGGATGACATGATCACTATAACTACATTGTAATGTTCTACCATATAAGCATGGAGATGCTCAAGAGTGTTAATGTGATGTTCATCAAGCATCTCAAGCTAGTGAAACTCTTGTTCTCTATAAGTGTTGTCATCAATAATTCCTTGAAGAGGAATCCTTAATGTAGGGATTTCTAACTCCAAGGGCATAATCACCTTAGTACCATAAACAAGGTGATAGGGAGTAGTCCCAGTGGATTTCTTGTTACTAGTACGATAAGCCCATAATGCATATGTCAATTATGTGTGCCAATCCTTATTGTGCTTGTTTACTATCTTCCTTAGGATTTGTTTGAAAGTTTTATTAGTTGATTCAGCTTGACCATTAGATTGCGAGTAATAAGGTGTTGAAAAGCGATGTATATTAAAGGTTTCTAATTATTTCTTCACGCCATTATTGTTAAATGGTCTCCCATTTTCTGAAATGAATGCGAAAGGAAGTCCAAAGTGAGAAATAATATGTTCTTATATAAAACGACATATTACATTAGCAGTCATTGATCGAAGAGGAATAACTTCTACCCATTTTGTGAAATAATATGTTGCAGTGATTATAAAGGTATGTTCTACAAAGGAATGTGGTGATATTTTTTTCCAATTAGATCTTGTCTCCATACTGAGAATGGCCAAATAGTAATTTGGTCCCAAAGCTCAGAAGTAGGAGCATGAATCAAATTGCTATGTTCTTTACATTTGTGACATTTCTTAACATATTCAAAGCAATATTTTTCCATATGTCTCCAATAATACCCCATGTGAACGAGTTTTTGAACTAATGATCTTCCTCCAAAATCACCTCCACAAACACCCGCATGATCCTCTCTGAGTGCTATATCGACGAGAATGATATATTTGGTTGCAAGTTTGCGAAGATGATCTCGAGTATTTTTAGTTGTCGACTCAAGAAAGGTACCATCTTTTAAATAATTAAATATTGGTGAATACCATTCATTAGATATTTCCATACTTATTAATACATATTCAATATTGGACTCGATTGATGGTTTCATAATTGGATTAATAGTAAATATGAAATCCTTTAAAGGATCTTGAGGTAATATAAGAGAAGTTGCACTTGCTATTGCATCTGCATGTCGATTATCCTTTCGTGGGATGTTATCAATGGTAAACCATTCAAACTTCTCTAACAAATTCATTTTGAGATCCTTGTATTTTGAGAATTTTTCATTCTTTACTTGATATGTTCCATTTATTTTCTTAATGACTAACTATGAATCACCAAATATCTTGATATTCCAAACTCCCAAAGCTAAAATTTCATGTAACCTAGCAATTAATGCTTCATATTTTGTTGTGTTCTTGGTGCATATGAATTTTAAGCGGTATGATAAGGGAATAGGATTTCTTATGGGTGGAACTATTATAACTCCAGTTTCATAGAATGTTCTACACTTAGATCCATCAAAGTATAATTCTCATGCTTCATCATCTTTTTGAATAGTCTACACATTCTCCTTAGGTAATGTTTCGACATTAGGTAGGGGTGAAGGAGCGTCAGCTAAGTGGTCAATTAAGGCTTGTCCTTTAATTTATTTTTATGAAATAAACTTAAGGTCAAACTCAGTTAACAACATAACCCATTTAGCCAAGCATCCCAATAAATTTGTTTTATTGAAAAGATTTTTTAGATGGTCGAATTTTGTCATCACGTGTATGTCGACATTCATTAAGTAATGTCTCAGTTTACTTATAGCGAATACAAGAGCCAAACATTGTTTTTCTATTGTTGTGTATTGTTTCTCATAATCAATAAAAGTTCGTCTAATGTAATAAACATGATGCTCTTTACCACTTTCATCTTGTTGAGCCAAATATGTTGTGAGAGCATGGGCTAATGCGGCTATGTAAAGCATGAATGGTTTTTTTTGCATAGCAGGTTGTAAAACAGGTGGATTTATAAGATACTCCTTCAAAATCTCAAAGGCATGTTTACAATCCTTGTTCCAATCAATGTGCACATCCTTTTTGAGAAAATGTGTAAATGTTGATGTTCAATCAGCTAAAGATGGTATAAAATGACGGATAGCTTGAATTCTTCCTTGTAATGTGCACAATTGAGAGATGTTTTTAGGAGGTGGCATGTTAACTATAGCATCAATTTTCTTCGTGTCCACCTCAATGCCTCTATGAGATACGATAAAACTTAGAATTTTTCCACTATCTACACCAAAGACACACTTTTTTGGATTCAATCTCATGTTGTATTTTTGCATTCACTCAAATATTTTTTGAAGGACATTCATATTGTCTTGTCTTCTTAAATATTTGGCTAGAATATCATCAACATAGTCTTCCAAAATCTTATGTATGTAATCATGAAATATTAAAGTCATAACTCATTGATATGTCGTGCACCTGCATTCTTTAATCCAAAAGAAATCATGAACCAACAAAATTTTCCCCAAATTGTTGTAAATGTTGTTTTATATTGATCTTGAGGGTTGATAAATATTTTCTTGTATCTGAAAAATCCATCCATGAATCACAACAAAGCATGTCTCGCAGTCGATTCAACTATCATATCGATATTAGGAAGGGAAAAATCATCTTTTAAAGAGGATTTATTCAAATCACGAAAAATTTGTACACATCCTAATTCGATTATCAAGTTTTGCGACTATGACAATGTTTGAGATTCAAGGAGAATAGTCTATAGGTCTTATGAAACCAACCTCAAGGAGTTTTTCGATTTTTCCTTTAGCTAGCAAGGCTATCTTAGGATTCATCTTTCGTATCTTTTCTCTTACCAGTTTAGCATTTTCAGCAAGGACTATGTTGTGTGTCACTAGCTTCGCATCGATTCCTGGAATATCTAAATAGTTCCAAGAAAAACGTTTGGGAAAGTCATGGAGTAATATTATGTGATCTTCTTTTTCTTCATCCTTAAGGCACATTCCTATCTTAATGAATTTATCCTTATCATTGATGTCCACTGGTATGTCAATTGTGTTACCTAGAGAAAGTGCACTTGGCTTTGGAAATTCAGGGTTGTATTCTTCTTTACTCATATCTGTCTCATTACTTTCCTCTTTTGCATAGTTTTGTTTGGTGTTAATCATATTGCATGTAACATTTTTATTTTGAGGAGTAGTGGATGGTTTGTCATAAACTCCTAGGATTTTTTTCAAGGCTTCATCATCCTCAAAGTATTCCCACAATGGTTCGAAATCCATATCAAGTAATTCATGATGTTTCAAGGTGAGATTGATTTTTGGTTTACACATGATGGTGTTGATATTTAATGATGGTCTCTTTGTTGCTAGTGTAATCTTAAAAGGGAAATACCCCAAACCAGTTTTTATCTCTTGCGTGTTAGGCTCTAAAGGAAGACAAATGCATTGTTCTTTATTTCCAAAGTCTTTACCACTATAGCCCAATTGTTTCACAAGTTCATAACCTCTCCCATAAAGTGTTTCCATTTCTTTAGGGTTTGGTGATTGCTGATAATCTACCTCATCAATTTTATTTTTTTTGTGTAGCTTGTATCTTCTTCAAGAGTGGATGAAGTAGATGACTGTGAATTTTTTCTGAGTTTTGAGTTGACATGACCATTGGTTGCTTTTGTTTTTCATCTTATTTTCTTGTGATTATGTATTCTCCCATGAACAAAGGTGTGAACTCCAAGGTACCCCAATCATCATCTAGTAATTTTGACACTGTTTCTATTTCTTGTTTGTCTTATTCTATAGGTTTTATTTTCAATGTTAGAATTAATGTGCTTAGAGGACTTGCCATTCCTTTTTCAGCTTGTAAGCAATTTTCAAGCTCAAGGTCTATTTCAACTTGGTATAGCTTGTTGTTATAGAAATATTTCATGATACGATGAAGATTCGAAGGCATCACACGCATTTCATGAATCCATGGTCTTCCCAAAAGAAGATTGTATGAAATATCATGAGGCATAACATGTTCATAGGAGTTTGTAAGGTAACCTTTCTGATTGTAATAGGTAAAGTAATCACACCGTGCGGTTGTTTTCCTACATTATCAAATCCTCGAATCGATGATGAATTAGGTTCCATTTTTTATTTATCTACGAGCAACCTATCTTAAAGTTTCATGTTGCACACATTAAGGGTTGATCCATTATCAACAAGGGTCCTTTATATTCGTGTTCTATTGAATTTGGCTATTATCATGAAGGCGTCAGTTTTCTTTCTCAATTCCGAAGGAGGCAACTCATGTTGATGAAAGGTGATGTCTACATTGATTGTATTCATTCCTTGTATTAGAGTTGCTACATCATTTGAATTTGTACTAGAAGGAACCACTAATTTTTGTAAGGTTGTTTGAAGCACAATGTGATAGTTAGGTAAATTTTGAATTAGGTCCCAAAGGGATATCTTTTCAGGAGTATTTTTAATTTGTTCAACAAAATCATACTCATTCCCACTATGTGAAGTTAAATGAGGAGCACTAGGAAAAATGGGATTAGGAAAAGGTAAGTTTTTTGGAGTTAGTTTCCTTGGTTCCAAGTTGTTACGATAATTGCATGTATGAGCAATGATATTATTACTCGATTGTTGCAAAACATTGTTCTTAGGTGGGTAAAGAGTAATTTTAGGCTTGTTTTTAGGTTGTGGTTTATGTGAAGGTTGGTAAAGGATGAGTTGAGGTTCAATCACATTAACTTCTCTTGGTTTTGGTTTTTCATAACAAGCCTTAGTGGATGAACTTTGTGAGATGAATTCCTCAAGGGCTTCATCTAACATGTCAAAGTCATCACTACTAAAAGGTTTGAAGGTTAGGTTGACTTGAAAAGAGAGATTTGACATAGTCAAATAATTATACTTTCTCCAAGTGGTTTAGGTGTTGGGTTTTTTTTTTGGTTTTGTTTTCTGATCTATGTCTAATGTAATCTAATCTAAATGTTGAAAATGAAAACTGCAAGAATCTAATTCTATCCACAATTGCAATGAATGTAAATTATACTACTTGTAATGATTTAAATGTAATAGAAAGCATGCAAATTGAAACAAAAAAGTAATGAAAGCAAATAGACGCCTAGAAATAAAGAATGTAATTATGCAAAATGTAGTTCAGATGCAGAGGGACTGATTTGCCTAAGGTGGTGAATGAGTCCTAGGGAGGATTTTTCCAAAATTTTCAGAATTTTTCAATTGAATTTTATGATTTTTATGTTTTGTGATCTATATCTAAGATGCAAATGCATATTTTGAATGTTTTTCAATGAAATTGGATGCAAAAATCTAATCTATATGAGCTTTCACTAATGCAAATTTTAAAACCCTAGAAAGCAAATCCTAATGCAATGTTAATGCAAGCTAGATCTAGGATGATAATGCACTCCAAATCAAAATTATGATGTACTAAAAGTGGTTTCACCAAAATGAAAGGTGGAAAATTGTTTGTTTTTCTAGTGTTTAGAACCTAGAAAGGACAATCTTCACTATCTTTCACTCAAGAACAAACGCTTGAGATCTCAATGTAAAAGAGAATCTTGCAAGAGGGTTGTTCTAGGGGCTGAATATGATCTAATAAGGGGTTCACCACTAAGTTTAGAAATTGAAAAGATAATGAAAGGAAAGATGCAATACAAGACCCTAATTTAATGCAATGACCATCAAATGACCTATAAATGCAAGTAAAATAGAGTAGATAAGCAATAAGATAAATATTGTGCACCTGGAATTTGGAAATGACTAATTGCAGCTCAAAAACACTAGAAAATTTAACTTTTTAACCAACTGGGACTCATTCACCAATCTGGGCGAATCAGTCCCAAATCTGGGTTTTGGCACGGGAGTGTATTTTGGGTAAAAGGGTATTTGAATCTGCAAACAGATCTGAAAAACACCTACAATGGGACTCATTGGCCACACTTGGCATATCAATACCATTCCTCTTTTTCGAGAAATTAAAGTTATGATCTGCACTTCAACACCTGCTCTTCCAACTTGAGTTATGGATCTAAATCTGTGAAAAGACCTACAAAATATAATATAAACTTGGTCTGCTAACAAGGCAAACCCCTAGTTTGGTAATTAAACCTTGATATAAATGATGAAATGTGCATGAAAACCATATCCTTAAGTGAGTCTAAGACTAAGAAATCTAAAACACGATGCAATCATATTCTAATGTGCAAGAATATGATGCAAGAATGGAAATATGAAGATGAATGACTCACTTGGAGAGATCTCTAATCACCCCCAAACAAGCCCTAATGATTCTTATACCTTCCTTATACCTTCCTTCTTTAGGCTTGGCTTGATGGCTAGTTGCATCTCCCCAACCTAGAATCCATCATGATTCACCATAGACAACCATGATCAACCCTTGAAAATTCTAGATCTTGAATATAAGTGAGCTTGAAGACCTGCAAAAACACTTCAATGTTGCTCCCAAGCCTCAACTTTGTTGATTACTTTCTCTTGAATGCTCTTAAAGACTCTTGAATGCCTAGATCTTGAAAATTTCTCTTGAGAATGCTTGCATAGATTAGCGAGATGAGAAAAATGACTTAGAAACTTTCTTATATAGGCATTAACACCTAATTGACTGTTATCTAGATCTCAAAGGCCGACATCCACCAAAACTTTGAATTAAAATGGTGAATTTCTCTCTCAAATTTGAAAATTACCCCAAATGGGACTCATTCACCCAAGGTGGTGAATGCGTCCCACCCTAGCTTTTTGAGGTGGGTTTTTGGGATTTTTGGTGTTTTATGTGATTTTGTCAAGTTTTTAGGTGAAATAAGCCTTGAGATATGAGATAATGGGTCTTAGGGGCCTATTAATGATGATTTTAAAGGGTAATTAATGCAAGGGTGCCAAAATATGCCCAAATTAAGTATGAAATTGCATTGCTTTCAAGAGCATACAATTTTATACAGTACATTTATATTTCATTTGAATATTTACTATGCTTGTTATCAAATGGGTCAATAATAGAAAGGGCTTATTTGAATGCTTTTAGAGCATTGCATATGCATGTATATTATTATTTTGTGTCAATTTGAGCTCATTCGATAGGAATGATGGTAAGAATCTAAGTTTGAGATCCACCAAGTCTTGCTTAAGTCGATCTAGAAGATCGACAACTTGATTTCCTGAATGTGTAAATGGTACAGACATAAGTCTACATGTTGAATATTGTTGCATGCAGGGTATAAACCAGTATTCCCATAAAGGCAATTTCGAATATAATTTTTTATGCTAAGAAAGAAAGCACCCAACCATTGAGATTGGTCAAATCCAAAGCAACTTGAGATCATGTTGTTGTAGCCAAATAGGCATGAATGTTGTTTAGAACCTGAAAATTTTATGCCTTCTTTTGACCGAAATATTTACTCAAGTTCTTCATCGACATACATGTCATATTTAGTTTCTTTTCAATATTAAAATTTATCATCAAATATTTAGAGATGAAAGTATTCAAGATCTTATTTTTAGGCATTTTGTTTTTCATGTGTGAAATAGGCTATTTGATTTGTTAAAAAAATCTTTTGGCTTGCATGAAAACTAACAAATGAGAAGTTGTAGATAACATTTGTTATTGGAAAAACAACATTGTTTATTTTTAGTTCATTGTGGAAAACCTGTTATGTTTTAAATCAGTGAACAATTAAATGTATTGTTTCCATTTAGCTTTTAAGCAGCTTGAAACAACAATAAGTAATTGCATACAGTGAGCATTTTGTTGGAAAATGAAATTTTCTTGTCATTAAATGTAACTATTTAGTTTGAAACAGTAAATTAATGATGTAAACTATGAAAAATCTTTTGCAAATAATTTTTTTTTGTTGATAAGTTATATTTGTAGCTGAAAATGGTCTTGCTCAATAAATTGTTTATTTGGAAACTGCTTTAAATAGATGTAAACAATGAATTTTCATATGTAAACAACTTGTTTTATAATTGTTTAGTAGGAAACAGTACTTGTTTTGTTTAGACAATGAATGTTCATATGTAAACAGTTTGTTTTATAACTATTTAGTAGGAAACAACACTTGTTATGTTTAAACAATGAATGTTCTTATGTAAACAACAATGTTGGAGCATCACAGTTGTGAGAATGCAATAATAGTATGTGTGAAACTATTAACATAGACTTGTTCTAATTCTTTATTTTTGACAAAATAAACCTCAAACGGAATACTATTTTAATATTACAATCTAAATTAATGATTATTTCAAAATGTATGCACAAATTTTAAATATAAGTAGGCAAATATATATGTATGCACATAGAATTCCTCTATGTACATACACATACTTGTGACATACCTTCTTTTATTTTAGTACATTTTTAAATGGAAAGTCCTTATGATGAAAAGTAGAAAATAGTCATAAGAATGATATGACTGATTGTTGAATTACTCTATGAATCATAAATTTGATTTATGTTCAGAGAATAAATTAGTAATTTGATTCTTCTTTTGAAGAAAATTGTGAAAGAATATTTTAATACTTGAACAGAACAATGATACCTTAGTTGATTAGAGTACCTCAGGGTAGATGCTGCTAGAGGGTAGATAGTTGTTATGAGATGTATAGTAGAAAGTTACCTTCTAGGATGGGTGTCGAAATGGAGTTCAGAAAGTATAGGTTTGTTTTACCAGAACATATTGTTTGTTGTTGTTACAACACATTTATTATGCTTGGCCAAGCAATGTAGTTAATTTGTATGTATGAACTCTATGATTTCACTTTATGTCATTCTTAGCATAGATCTTGCACTTTCTTTTCTAACTTGTAAATAGAAATTGCATGTTGATGTATGGGCATGCACTAGATTCCACCTTGCAGATTGTTCTCTTGCTAAACTTTCTATGCAGGATCGAGCTTTCTTCAAGTTGCAAGAATACCGAGGAAGCATAAGCTTTGTGGTTTGGTGGTAAAGCACTTCAACCATGTTCTCATCCACCAGCGAAGGTGAGCATCAAAGAAGAACCTTAGTTATTCACAAGACTATTTTAGTCTAAGATGTAACTTGATATAATACACTCATGTATTTGATGTAAAGTGCACATTGTAATGACTATGTGGCCTTAAGAGCCAAGTCAAACCTGATATTCTAATTTGACTTTTGAAGTGAATATATGAATCATTGACTCAATTTAAATGGACATGTGTAGCTATGATTTACTTTCGCCACTATTTATGCCTTTTAATTTGGAATATATTCATGTGTAAAATACAATAATTTTAAGTAAGTAATAATTTAGGATGGGTTATTACATTTGGTATCACATCTTAGGGTTCAACTCTAGGCCTTTTGAGTCTACCATAGTTTACTAGGGTAGTTGACGCTTGACCCAAAATTTGGATGTCCTGAGAATTGACTGAACCTGGATTGAATGCAGGAATGGGAAGGTCAAAGGCAGGACGAAGGAAAGGGAATATTGTTAGAACCTCATGCAAGAATGAAGTAAAGGAAGGAAATGCCAAGATGAAGGTTCAATCAAAAATTCTCAATGACAAAAATCTAGCTCGAGATCTTAAAAAGGCTCAAGCTAGAGAGAGGCTTGAAGATTGAGGAGAAGAAAACACCTAAGATCAAAAATCTTTCCACAATTTGGGACTACCCTCTAGGGTGTGGACCCAATGCACCCTTATTGACTAAAGAGGAAAAGGAGAGCCTGGGTGCTCAACCATCCTCTTCTATAAAGTTTGATGTAAACTCGGATGAGGACCCTAAGGAATGTCCTCTTTCTGATTTCGAGAAATCAAAATGATCTAACTTGAAGCCTATTGTAAATAAGGGTCTATTAATGACTCACCCTAATATAAATAAAATTAGATGATATTATTTTGGTGTGTTCAATGAAGGACTCTAAAAATTTTGAATTATGCATCAATGTGTGTGTCTTCTAGAATGATGGATGTATGCATATGAAAAAATTATGTGATGTAGCATAAGAACGTCTAGAACCTTATGTTGAGATGCAAAAAGCGTGAATGTGTTGCAAGATAAGTGTGGGACATCATGGTGACCACCAAGCAAGATGAGGGTGGTAGTGGTTTTGATAATGGACCTAACAAGAGGTTGGAGAAAATTCTAGAGCTTCTAAATCGGCAAGATTCCTACATGGATCATATAGTGCAAGAATTCCAAGTGGCACACGAGGACTGAGACTATAGGAATGCAGAAGACAATCAAGGATATGGTGGTTTAGGGGAAGGTCCATGAGGAAGAATTGAGGAAGAGCTTGGGAAAGACCTCAAAAGAGTAGAACTAGCCAAGTTTGATGGTAATTATATCAGAGCGGGAGCTGAGGCTTGGATTATAGAGATGGAAAAATACTTTGGGCTTCATACCCTTTCTGAACAGATCAAGGCGGCATGGGCTACGTATCAGATCTCAGGTGAAGCAACAACTTGGTGGGATAATGATAAGTTAGAATGAAATTTCCAACTTTTTGAGATCACTTGGGAACTCTTCCTCCAAGCTTTCAAGAAGAGATGGTTACCGTAGCTTTTATTTGACAAGAAAGTCACAGAATTTCATAACTTAACCCAGGGAAGTAGGACTGTGATTCAGTATTGGGAAAAGTTCACGAACCTGTTCAAGTATGTGCCCCAGTATTAGGGAGATGAACGATTTTGTATCTGGAAATTTATAATGGGACTCAAACCTTACATAGGAGCTGAAGTGGATATGCATGAACTTCAAACCATGAATGAATTCTTCCAAAAATCCACCAAACAAGAACAAAAACTGCAGTAGCTATCCAATCTTTGAAATGACTCGAATTCTAAGTCATGGTATGGGAAGAATAAATTTCATAAGGGAGACAAGCACCATAAGATCTATAATCTCAAGAGGGGAAGTGAGTCACGGGATAAGGGTGAAGATGGTAATGGTGGAAAGAAAAAGAAATAAAACAAAGGGAAGGGTAAGGATGACTATAAGCAGAAGGGCTTTAGAGAGGAAAAGCCAGGAGGTCGCAAAGGGCCTAGAGATGGATGTTATACTTGTGGGGGTGATTATTATGCCTCACATTGTCCTCAATGGTCAAATTCACATAAGGAAGGAAGCTACCAGAAGAGTCGGCATCATCAAATCCACACTGTAGTGGACAATAGGCAGGAAGAGTATTAGGCTTTGCCAATTCAGTTGACAGGTAAGCTCTATGGTCATTCTATCTCAATCTTAATTGATACTAGAGCTACTAAATTTTTTATAGATCCTAGAATTATATCCAAGATACGCATTAGACCTGGATACATGGAAAATTCATGAATAGTCCAATATGGTAATCGAGCAAAGCAGAGGGTAGATACCTATCTCTTTTGTAGCGAGTTAGAGCTTCCAACCTTTCAAACTCGAGTCAACTTGTATGTGGCACCTTTAGGCTCATATGATGTAATTTTGGGAATAAATTGGTTAACTGAGCATAAGGCTATAGTGAACTGTGAGGATAAGGTGGTGAACTATCTAGATGATTATGGAAACCCAATTGAGGTTTGTGGAATGTAGAGACCCTTAGAGCTTAGACAAATTTTTGTGATGCATCTCAAGAAGGCTCATTGAAAGGGGTTTGCAATTTATGCAATGCATGTCAATAATCCTAATGGAAAGGAACCATATTTAGATGACTATCTTATTCTCAAGGAATTCCAATACATATTCCTTGATGAACTTGTGGACTTTCCTCTGAAGCGGGAATTTGATTTTTCTATTGACCTAGTTCTAGGATCTAAGCCTTAATCCAAGGCACCTTATTGGATGACCACCACATAAATTTTTGATTTGAAGGCCTAATTAATGGAATTGTTGAATAAGGGACTTATAAGACCGAGTGTGTCTCCTTGGGGAGTGCTGATTATTTTTGTGAAAAAGAAGGATGGAACTTTACATCTATGTATAGATTATCGAATGTTGAACAAGGTTACCATCAAGAACTGATATCCAATCCTAAGGATTAATAAATTATTTGATCAAATGAAGGGAGTAGTGATGTTCTCCAAAATTGATCTCAAGTCAGGGTACCATCAATTGAGAATTAAGGAAGAAAATATTTTGCATTTATGAACCTTATGAATAGTGTATTCAAAGACTGCTTGGATGAATTTGTTTTGATTTTCATTAACGAAATTCTAGTATAATCAAAGATTGTTGAAGAGAATGATAGACATTTGAGTATAGTTTTTCAGTGATCGAGAGAAAGGAAACTATTTGGGAAGTTGTCCAAGTGTTCATTTTATCATGATAGAGTGAACTATTTTGGCCATATCATTTCAGCTGAAGGAGTCTCCATAGACCCCGAGAAGATCAAGGTGATCATGGAATGGCTAGTGCTTCATAATATGTTGGAATTCCATAGCTTCATGGGCCTCACAAGATACTATAGGAATTTTGTGCAAGGGTTCTCTAAGATTGCATCTCCTATTACCTCACTCCAAAGGAAACGAACATGGTTTGAATGGACCGAGAAATGCGAGCAGGCATTCCAACTCCTAAAGGAGAGGCTCATGATATCACCAATGCTAACCATTCCTAATCCTAATGGGAGATTCAGAGTAATTAAAAATTCTTCAAGAGATGGATTGGGAGTGGTATTAATGCAAGACAGACAAGTGGTAGCATATGAATTAAGGAAGCTCAAGCAGCACGAAGTGAACTACTTGCCTCTTGATTTGGAATTGGCAGCCATAGTTCGTGCCTTACAGATGTGGAGGCATTATCTTATGGGAAATTCATTTGAACTCAAGGCAAACCACTTGGGGTTGAGATACATATTTACCCAGCCAAACCTTAATGCACGGCAAAGAAGGTGGTTGGAATTCCTTAGCGAGTATGACTTTGGAATTGAATATATAAAAGGGAAAAAGAACATAGTGGTTGATGCTCTTAGTAGATAAAGAAATATGGAAACCATGATCTCAACAAGGTCTAACTTGAGATGGAAAGTGATTTAGAATCTGCCAAGGGATGAGAACTATGAGAAAGTGAAGAGCGCCCTAGCAATAAATCCTTCAAATCATTGATTCAATGGATATGAGATCAAACCAAATGGTATTTTGAGATATCACTGAAGGATGTATATTCATGACTCTGGATAGCTATGGAGGTTGGTTTTAGAAGAATTTCACAATGCACCTTATTCAGGATACCCCAGAGTATCCAAGATTATCGCAAAGTTAAAGACTCTATATTTTTGGCCTAAACTCAAGAAGGATGTAGTGGAGTACGTAGCGAGATGCTTGGAGTTCCATTGATTCAAGGTTGAGCATGCACATCCAATTGGGTTATTGTATCCTCATGACATACCTGAGTATAAATAGCAGGAGATCAGTATTGATTTTGTACAGGGGTTTCCATTGAGCGAAAACAAGCATGATGTTATCTTGGTGATGATTGAAAAGTTGACTAAGGTTGTGCACTTCATTCTAGGAAACCTTAAGGATGGATAGTTGACCCTGGCTAAGAAATTTGTCTAGGAGATCTTCCATTTGCATGGAGTGAGAGACTATCATTTCTGATAGGGACACATGAATGACCTCAAGGTTTTGGATGACCTTGAATGTTGCATTGGGGACCAAACTGAATTCCAGCTCGGCTTATCATCCTCAGACTGACGAGTAGACAAAGAGAGTGAATTAGGTAGTTGAAGACCTCCTCCGAATGTATTGTATGGACCAACAATATAGTTGGGAAGAATATTTGTCTTTGGTGGAGTTTTCTTACAATAACTCCTATCATACATCCTTAGGCATGGCACCATTTGAAGACTTGTATAGGCGGAAGTATCGTACCCCCATCAATTGGGCTAAATTGGAGGATAGGATCATAGTAGCACTTGAAATGCTTAAGGAAATGGAAGGAAAACTGAGGGTCATTAAGAGAAGATTGAAAGAGGTGGCAGACTGACAGAAGAGTTATTCCTACAAGAACTGAACTCTTAAACAGTTCACAACAGGGGATAATTTTTTCTTGAGAGTTAAACCTCATAAAAGTTCTATTGCTTTTGAAAATTCTTCCAAGTTGGCCCTAAGATATGCGGAACCGTTTGAAGTCTTGGAAGTTATTAACCCAGTTGCTTATAGACTAGCTCTACCACCTGCTCTGGCTCAACTTCATAATTTGTTTCATGTTTCCTTGTTTACATTAAGTTGCAGACTCATGTGCTTGTTTGGAAATCTTTGTAGGTACAAGATCTAGGAGTGGTGCTAGTGGAGCCCATTAGAATCTTGGATAGACGCAACATTAAGTTGCAGAGAAAATATATTGCTTAGTTTAAGGTCCAATGGGACCAGTACTCAGAGGACAGTGCTACTTGGGAGGATGCGAAATAAATAGAATGCTTCTTTCCAAATTTCCTTTCTTGAGAAAGAAACTTCAATAATTTTGTTTAAAAATTTTGGGATTGAGATACTATGATATATAATGCTTTAAAATTTTGATGTTGAAATAAACATATATATTCAGATGTGATGTTGAAATAGACATATATATTCATATGTGATGTTGAAATACACATATATATTCATATGTGATGTTGAAATAGACATGTATTTCAAATTTGATATGATGTTCTTTTATTTCAACTTACTAGACATCGGGACGATGTCTCTTCCAAGAGGGGAAGGATGTCATAACCCAATTTTATTGCATATTTATTATAATATGGTAAATTGAATTATTGAAGAAATTCAATTAAATATTAAATGAAAATTTTGGAATTTTCAAAGATTGAATGAAAGAAGTTGACTGATGTTGACTTTGTGAACTTCTGGAAATTATTTTATATGCTACCAAGAAATGAACATTACTGATAAATTTTCAAGTGCAATTGTGTGCAATTATAGGGTGACGGGTTGAAGGACGAGAACACAATTGAAATACGATTTTTTAGTCAGATCGAAAGGTAAGACAATTAGAATTTGGATGCACACACCACAAATGGCATGATGATTTGCATTTGAACTACTTTTCATATATAGAAGAATGTAATTTCATGACTTGAGTTGTTTCAGTGATTGAAAATGAATGGCTTGTAGATTAAATTGTCTACTCAAACTCTATAATTTGAAGAAAATGAAAGAAAATATTGTAAAGAATGATTAAAAAAAGGATAAGAGATTTCACTATGTGAAAATTAAGTGAAATATATGGATGCTTGAGATGAAATTAAAGTTCCTTACTTAATTTAAATGATAGCACACGAAACTTATAAGCCCTTCCCAACAATAAATTTGCACAAGAATGTATATATATACATGTATGTAAATAAGTGTGAATATATATATATATAATTTGAAAACATGGTAAATATGAAATGAAATCATTCAAATACACACACACACACATTGATTACATGTTTTTTGTATGGGTGAACCCAACCACAAAAAAATAGCTAGATCCACGAACCCAAACCAAGACCAATACTAGAACTGGCAACATAGGATTTACGTGTCAAATGGCTGAGGGTATTATTAAAGAAGAGGACAAGGCAGAAATTAGTCTACCCAATGCTAGTTAAACCATAATTTCAAAGGATTCAAATCACCTACAACACCTAGAAATATAGCATTCTATAACAAATTGTTTGAAGCACTACTAGGATCTCTTGTAGATACCAAAAGTCAAGAGACAACAAATGTTAGTGTGCCATAATTTTAGTTAAAGGAGATTTCCTAAAACACCATACTATGCATATCCTGCAATTATATAAAAACTTTTTCAAAACTCACATTGTCCTTGCATTTTCCAACTAGATTGCATCCCAATTTAAAAACAAGAATTAGATACTATTCAATTTATTGATTATCCAACCTTTCACACCTAAGCATAAGTCATCCTAACTTAATAACATTTATTTAAATACCTATTATCCACTCCTTTAACCCTTTTTTATCAACTACCTATTATTATCACTACTAAAAGGAATTACACTAGTTGTTGGTTCTTCATTTTGGAGTATTCAAGGTTTATATTATACAAAAAGTAACGTGAAACCTCAAAGCATCCCCCATTTTCCTAGGAATTGATTGAAAGAACAAAACGCAGACCAGCACAAGGATTTTAAACATTCATCAAACTATAAAAAAATTAATGAAACACCAGATAATAAATCCACCATAGATGTGATGGAATAGACCTTAATTGAAGAATCTCCTTGGTTCCTCACATTATTGTTGTAAGCCAATATTTTTAGTGGGAAGGCATATTGATCCTTTTTTTTTTTTATGAATAGGAAGATATCAATATTAATATAAAGATAAGAATACAAATTCACAAAAAAAGGGGTAGGTGGTTATAAGGCACACCCCAAAAGTCACATGGGTAGAGCCCAGAAAATCCAAAATAACCGATCACATGGGCCTAGCCTAGAATTCTAAAAGCAGGAAGTAAAAATAGGTAATCACGCAGCCAAAGCAGTGCCAATAGAGCCTGGGGGATCCCTGTCATCCAGATTTTTCCCCCATACATCAATGGGGTTTGGAGTGACGTCAGGAGGAGCACCCCAACCATCATCATATTTATCTTTATCTTTATCTTCTTCCTTGCATCGGGGCAAGATTGCAAGAGCCAGCCACGGAAAACTTTTACCACTGGCAAGCCATCCAGAGCCAGAAGTAGGTGGAGCATCAGAGGACCACCCAAAATCGTCACCACCGCTCCCTGTAGCACCACCAGAGAGCCAGCCCTGACCAGGTTGCGGCAGAGGAGAACGAGCCCGCTTGGGAGGCCGAGAATCTCGTCAAGCAGGAGGCTAGGAGCGGGGATGCTTAGAATGATTCTGCTTCCAGCCTCGAGAGGGTGACTGACCGTGGGAGGTGGAGGGCGAATCTAGAGGACCTGCAGGTGAGCCACCTCCAGTGCAACCTTGTTGACTTGCACCTGAATCTGTAGGAGAACATTAGAAAAAATAACTACTTAAGCATAAATAGAAACATTAACATCCAAATGAGAATGAGAAAATATGCAAGCATTTCTATCTTTCCAAATATTGAAGAGGATTTCCACCCTAAAAGTGTGCCAAAGCTGGGTGAACTTAGCCGGAATTCCAAGCAGGTCCCCCAGTAGAACCATATGCCAAGAGAAGGGTTCCAACCGAAAAGGTCGAAAGAAATCATGAATCCAAGTCCAGAGTTGTTGAGCCTAGCAAAAAACCAAAAAAGATGCTTAAAGCTTTCAGATTTCCCACAAAAAGGGCAACGAGGGTCAAGAACCCCCAAATGAACAAGCCGAGAACCCACATGCAAGCCTTGGAAAATAATACACCAAGCAAAGTGGGTCAGCTTCGGGTTAACAATTGTAGACCAAGTGGCATCAAACCTCTTACGCCAAGTATGGGCAAAGGAAATAAGAAGCCACCTCGAGTTCAAATTACTAATCATAGGAAAATAGGGTGAAAGCCACCTGTAACCAAGCCGCGACTTGTAGCCCCAGAGAAGGGTGTCTGGAAACCATTTCCAGTCTTTCCACCAAGGTTTGTGCCCATGAATGCCAACTTTGTGAAGCATGTCCATTGGAATGGCACTCATGAGCCCATCGAAGGTAGGATGGTCCTAGTTTTGAAGACTGTACTGGGCTTTAAAAGCATCCCACTGTAAAAGATGCATAGTGGGCTGGTGAAAGAGTTGATGCAAGATTTGAATTTCCTTTTTGTGAAATCTAAGGGCCTTGGGCCAAGGTGAATTGGCCAAGGGTTGACCATTCTGAGCCAAAAGGGGAGACCACCATAATTTTTGCTAATTGATGTAAAGTTTCCCAGGAGCACCAGATGCTCTTGGCCACAAAGGAGCCAACAATTTGAACTGGCTCTGGTGCAGGAGCACCTAGAAAACACCTAGGAAACACTAGGCATAGGCAATTTTTTTTTTGAAGTTATAAGGTCATGTTGACCATTGCAATTGAGTTAGAGACTTAATAAAATGCCTTGGTCAGGAGCTATGAGAAGCTATCAAGAGCTATTAGGAGTGGAAAGGTTTCTGAGTTTAGACACTCACTTTTGTTAGTTTCTAGGAAATTGGCAAAGGTGGCAAAATGGAACATTTTGCACTTTTACCACCTTGTAACTAAAATGTATGACCAAGGAAGGTATAACCACTTTGGGAAACCTATTTAAGGGTTTCCTCGACCTGTGTGAAAGGTTGGAAGGCATTTGGAAGTTTTTGAAAATTTGAAAATTCATGAATGCTAAGTGTGAACAGTGAGAAGAAAGTATGAAATTTTGTGTTTGTGTTGAGTTTGTGTGTTGCAGATGTGATCATGGCACTATTAAAACTATAGAACATAGTTCAATTGCTTTCCAAGCTTTGTGTGGGATAGTAGATAGTTAGTGTGTGCATTTCAAGCATTCTTTTATAGTTAGTTTGGTCTTTTAGTTTATTGTTTTTGTCTGGAAGACTGTACTTGATGGAGTCTTAATTACTTTCCCCACTGTACCTAAGTACGGCCCTTGGTAAATGTGGTTAGGCTCCATGTCTATACATAAGATAGGTTTAGGAGTGGTCAGGAGTAATGGAAGCATGAAGAAAGACTTCTCCTAGGCAAGCTTGACAGTGCCCGGCTAGGAAAGTCATGAAGTGCAAAGCACTTGGCTTGTAGGGGGAACCTTTCCCTGATAAACCACGTGGTAGAAAGGTGGATGGAAGCCTTATAGAGGCTTGGTAACAAAGAGGAGGCTTCAACAATCCGTTAGAGTGGAGAACAAAATAACAGTCCACTATGTGGTCTGAAAAACCTAAATAAAAGGCCTATTTTGCAAAAATTGAAGGTCTGACCTGTGTACGGACAGTCAAGGGTTAAGACCTTTGAAATATTGAAGTGGTAGGCACCAGGACTAAGAATCCATAGAAAAGATTTGGGGTTCTTTGGAGAACTTGGGAGAGTTACCTCATTTCCTCGGAGGAAAGACCTATTTTGGAAGCCTAGAATTAGGGAACTAAAACCCTAAGTGAGGGTTTGGTGAAAGCGAGGAAGAGTTGGAGTTTGGTGATTTTCCAAGAACCCTAGGAAGATGTTGTGAAGCCATTGAAAACATATATATACCCCTGCAAGGACCTAATGGAGTGGTGAGGACAATTAGCCTTTAGGGAAGATTAAGGGCTAAGGGAGAGCTAGTGGCAAGACACCAAGATTGGCTTGGTAGATTGAGAGTTTGTTGATAGTGGGGTTGTCCAGTAGAACCAGGGGTACCTATACAAGAGATAGGGCCTAGAGTTTAAGGTGGGAGAGTCACCTAAGAGTTCTTGAGAACAAGGACCCAGAGCATGGAACAGTGAGTGTTCCATCCAACCCTTCCCTATCAGGCTCCCTCATAACCAGGAGGGTTTGGAGACTAATTCCTTTCCAAGAGGGTCTGGGAATAGGAAAACCAGACTGAATAAAATGCCTAAGGAGAATTTTCCAGGCTTCATCTCTGGTAAGAGCCCGGATAATCCATTTGACATAAAGAGCAGTCCCTTTCCATTGAGTGGAGAGAAGCCCAAGTCCTCCAGAGTCCTTAGGGAGACAACAATACTCCCAAGCGACCCAATGAAAACCTTTATGGGTTTCAGAGGAAGCCCATAAAAAATCTCAAAGCAATTTTTTAAGCCTACTGTAGGCAGATTTTGAAGGAGCCAAACATGAAAAGTAGTAGACATGAGTGGTTCCAAAATTTTAGAGAAAACCTGCAATTTACCAGCCAATGAGAGAGGCTTAGTAATCTAGTAGGCCAACTTTTGCTCAATCCTGGAGAGCGTGTCTTGCCAAAGCTCCCAAGGGGAAGCCTGAAAGGCGAAGGGGATACCTAGAAAATGAAAGATTTCTCCCTGCAATCATGGGGCCAAAAGAGTGGCAGCTCCACCATGACCAACTTCATGCAAAGTGCAAAACATAGTACTGGCTGGCCAAATAGAGCGACAAGCTGAAGCAAGCAAAAAACCTAAAATTTTAACTTCCTAGAGACAAAGCACTTCAATCCCTGAGTATTTCTGCAAAATATTCCTAACAGAATACTTCCTGGAGAGGTCAGTTAGACCTTGGACATTCCGTGAAATAAAATTCATGGATGAAAATCTTCCATACTTGCAGAATCCAGGTCCTCTTCAACCAGGGAAGAGAATTTATTCTTCAAAAACTCTTGTGGAACGCAACCAAGCTGAAAAGGAGGAGAAAACCTCTATTTTTCAGGCACATATTCTCCTTCTTCTGGTGGAGGAGACAGGTTGCGAGACCGTCGTTGAGCTCCCGATGTGGAAGAAAAAGTCAATTGAGCACACAGAAAAGCCACAGGATAAGGCGTTGCCTTTGACCTGGGTTGTATAGAAATAGAAGTGGCTCTTGAGGGAGTAGTTGTCCCCTTCTCTGAAGGGTTTGAAACCACTTTGGTTGTTTTAGGAGCCTTGGGAGCTGACCTAGAACCAGATGACATATTTTTCCAGTTTGAAACCGTAGTCCACTTTGTTTCAGTCTTAGCAGAAGGCTCTTCCTGACGAGGCTTTTCAACATCCCGTGACTGTGAAGATGTAAGAGGAACTATCAAAGGGTAGTCATTGATCTTGTGGTCAGCTGACTGGCACTGCTAGCATATGTTGGACAGATTGAAATAAGTGACTTTTTGGGTGTGTCTAATAGCACCAATTTGAATGTCTATAGAATGTTTCAAATCCTTGGATAAATCAACTTCCACACAAACCCTCTTTTATGGACGAGCTTGGAAGAACCTATCAGGTTTGATACAAACAACCCTCCCCAAAGAGGAAGCAATATGGTTCATGAAGGGCATGCATGGCAGAGGTAACCCGAGAAACTCAATCCACACCGAGACACGCATTTTGGTGTCATCTGAGACAGAAAAATCCCAAGTCCATGCCTGGAGAACCAACAAGGAGGACCTAACATACCAAGGTCCATGACCCAAAATATCTTGGACATGACTAACTTCCACAAAGCGGAACAAAAAAAATCCTTTGGTCAAATTTTGGACCATATCAAGGCAGACCCCATGAGGGACCCAGGCCTTGCTGACCCATTCTTTTAGCATACTTTTGGGGGGAGTCCTCCCAACAAAATAACTCACAAGGGTGTGTTGTTCAAGCCATTGGCAAGAAGAATCAAAATCAGGTAAAGGTAAAACTACATCAGCATGGGCATCAGAATGGTTACCTCATGAAAGACTTTCGGAACAAATTTTTGAGGGCGTTTGTTTGGTGGGGGAGCCATTAAACTGCACCGACGAACTACTAACACTAGCATGAATTGTTGGGTTAGTACCAGTTGAAGGCATAATAAACCCCTAAAACTGTAGTAAATGTGGTCGTACTCAATGAAGTAAAAAATTTCCTGTGCAGTATGATGCAGGAGGGGCCAAGGATGACCTCAGAAAACACAAAACCCTAGCAAAGCTCATTCACCACTGGCATGTTGATCTTTCAATAGGAACATCATAAATTTATTGCTACATGAATGAAAGCATTAGGAAACCATGTATATTATATATGGACTTTCATAGAGACTACTTCCACAGTTAGCATACCTACTTACTATACAATTTCCTCCTTGAAATTTTGTTAAGTTTTCACCTACACCTCCATAGCCAATTTGGTATGATAGCTAATATGTTTAACAAAAGTTTATTATTTTTTTAGACTAGCGTGACACACCCTCCGGTACCATAGGGACAGTGGGGAGACTAGACCTCGTGACCTCTTGCCTGCAACAAGACACTTTAACCAATCAAGCTAGACCCACCACCCAACAAAAAATTATTGTTACTTTTCATCCAAAAACAAATAGTAATAAATATTAATTTTTTAATACGAATTATTCAAAAATGATGGATAACTGACTAGGTAGCTCCTCTTACCACTTCTTTCTGCTCTTAAAATAATAAATATAACAGTTCATATAAAAATAAATAAGTTCAAAAAAAAATGGAGCAGAGTGGCACGAATGCGAACGGAGCAAAGGCAGCGAAGAATGGCAGGGTGACGAAGGAGGGCGAGAAGGCATCAAGGCAGAAGGATGAGGCTAGGGAAAGCTGGGTGGATGAGGTAATTCATGTAATGCCAGAAACAACTTTTTCACAGGAAGGCAATCACAACCCCCAATGGGTGTTCTCCCAAGGAAGATGGGTTGATCACTATCATTCACAATATTGGCATCAACCAACGGAGCACCAGACAGTGCATCACCCTACCCGCACACGACATGATACACCATCAGAAGCAACAAAGGATGACTAGCATGACATTAGAGAGCGGAAGGACCCGCAGCCATGGCCACAGCTCACCAGGAATCGAAAAGTTCTAGCATATAGAGAAAAGGATAGAAACCGCAATCCTGCACAAAGAAAAAAATATGGGAAGCCGAACTACAAAGGAACAAGGACGAAACCCTAAAGAGACAGAGGAGAAGAAAATCTCGACAATTGATGTGTCGCAGGAAATAAAAAATGATGCAAAAATATTGAGGGAATTCGCACTAATATGTCACTTCATTGGGGGCACTCCCAGTAGGGTTGCAATCAAGGAATGGATAACAAAAAATTGGCAAATAGAGGTATTACTCATATTTCTCCCAAAGAAACTTTTCGTGGTGATATTTGCAAACGAAGAAACTAAGAAGAGAGTTTGAGAAGGTGGTGTGTGGCACAAGGACAATCTCCCGCTATACATGCAGTCCTGGAATCAAAATTTTGACCCAACCAGGCTATAGCCGTATGACCAACCAAGTTAGATTTGCTTATACAATCTCACATTTGAGTATTGGAATGGTGAATGCTTGGAAATTATTGGAAGAACAATGGGGACATGGTTAGACATCGATATGGAGATTATAGATGGAGACCTATACAAATATGTCAAGCTGAAGATAGTCACAATCACCACTGTACCTCGATCAATTAATCTATAGGTAGAAGGAGAAATCTGGACTTAGGGAATTGAGGTGGAAGAAGACAAATGATTTTTCCTCAAATGTGGCTCATGGAAGCATAGCGAAACAGCATGCAAAAATGCGCAAGGGAAGTGGGAACATAGGAAAGTGGAGAAGGAAATAAAAAAAGAGGTTGACGGAATGCAAATCATTCCATATGTTTCAAGTATGAAAGCCTCAGTTTCAAAGGATGCAAAGGAAGAGGAACATGTGGGGCCACAAGCAGAACAAGGTGAAATTAGGGAGATTGAGTCAGACTGGCTCCCTGAAGAAGAGTCTTATCCAGGCAACAGGGGTAAAGCTAAGATGGAAAAACCAGCCCCTACATCAGATTCAGACACAGAGCTGGAACCTGAGGATGAGCTAGATATTATCGATGAAATAAGCATAACTCAAACTATAGCCATGCATCTGGGTATGGGAAAAATCGGAAAACAAGGGAAAACTAGAGGAAGAAAATCCTTCAATAAATTGAGAGAAGAAGAGGTTGTCGCCAAGAACTATCCTAGCATCAAAGAATTTCTAAGCACCAAGAGAGGGATGGCCTCTCTTTGGAAGCAATGACACTGAGTACATGGAAACAAGGGACTCTTGGTTAGGCGTCACCTCCAGTCATGTGTAAGCGAGATAATTATTTTGCAAGAGACAAAGTTGTCACAAACCGAGGCGAGCGCATTCTTAAACTACATCAGATCATGGAATAGCTACTTTCAAGAATCGGAAGGAGCATCAGAGGGAATTGGGATGATCTAGAAGGATTCTAAAGTATCGGTGAAAGTGCAATGTTCACAAACGAATTGGTTAGCGGTGGAAATATATATTATGAGTCTAAATCTCACATCTATGGCCCTATTGGAACAAAGGAGTAAGCGATGCTTTGGTCGGAGGTTTTGGACTTCACGAAGTTCCATACGGACTTGTTGGTTGAAAATTTTGTATACTTGGGAAAGCGTACAATATTGTGGTCTGAGCCACAGTACTTGAGATAAACTCTCCTATTTTCAAAGGGAAGGCTCCCCTTTTGCTTTCTATTTTAACAATTCAGAAATAAACTCTAACTATAAATCTATTCCAAATCTGGGTGAAACTCTATCTTGTTCTCTTTTTTCAGAAAAGACATTCTTTTCTCTTATTTCAGAAAAGAATCACAACTGAAAGCATAGATGATTAATCAAGTAAACAAATAAAGAATAAAAATTTTCATAAAAGCACAAAGTCCTTCGTTGCTCCTCCGGGATGGGAAAACAAATTGAAAGCATAAAGTCTTTGACAACTTACTCTCCTATCAACCTTTTTAGATGATTTTCTAGTAACCAAGTACAATATGTAGCAGCTCAAAGTTTAACTACACGATGCACTTTTTATTCAAAAACATAGAAAATAAAAGCAGCACAAAGTCTGCAAGTTACCCCCTTTGCTTGAGCGTTCTACAATAGCTTCCAATGGGACAAACAGCTCAAATTTTGCAGTATCAAATCTGAAAACCAGTCTAAAACTCCAAACGCATTAAGCAGCTCAAAGTCTGCAAAGTTAAGCTTGAATCCTCTTGTATAAGACCACAAAACTCACAATCAATATGTAGAAAAATGTCATCACATAACACTTTGAATCAACACACAGTTTGAAAGCAATTTGCCTCTTTTAATTGACTGTAATCTGATTTACATCTAAGCTCAAAGTCTTAGAGCGCACATACAAACTAGCAGAGTTTTGTTGTGTTGCCAAAAGATATATTTTACACTAGACCCCCTCAAGTATTTATAGGAGAGAAGCCTTGAGAAAAAGGTGGGAGGATCCCAACTAACTTGAGATATTCTCTCAACCACTAACTAACTAAAATTGACTTATTCAACATTACAAGTCCTATTGTAATTTGACTTGTAATGTAATTACATGTAATTAAAAGTTACAACTTTGCAAGTGATATGATTACTTGCAATTACATTTTTCCATTTTACATGTAATTTGTCAAAACTAAATTACAAATACATAATTGAAACTATTCTAAGTGTCTGAAGACATGACTTGAACTACATCATCCTTGATTGAATCTTCATGCTACTATTTGGAAAACATTCTTCCATCTCTATCTTGAAAGCATTCCATGCTCATCAAATATTCTTGTCACTTATTCACTTTCTTGTATGGATTTGTCACTTTCCTAGCTCTTTAGAAATCACTAGGACCGTCTTCATCTTCATAAATATGTATTGCAACTTGATATAACTGCCCCTTGACATAGAACATCATATTTTTTTGTCATCCTCTATCAATGAAGTCCTTATGCTCAGAAATACATTAAAAACTGCTCTTTAATCAACTATCTTTTCCTTTTTATAATTTTAAGATGTCTTGATTCACTGTCCTATCTCAATAGACCTATATAGGATTTCCTTTTCATGTTAATAATTTCAGTAGGTAAGAAGAAATTTTGGTGAAAAATATCCATTTTGAAGTTCTCTTGGAAATATCATCACTTTCCCTTGGCATGACTGTGCTTCAGCTTGTTGTTGTTCTTTCTTTGTATCATATGTAGTAATACAACATAACTTTGACCTTCATTACATTGTCTATTCCATATCTTCACTTGAATCTACCATCCTATGCCTTTTATCTTATCATCATTCCCTTCCTTATGCTCACAAGTTATAAGTTGATAAAACAAATTACAAGTTGTTTATAAAAGAAATTTCAGGTCTGGAAACCAACATTGCAAATGATTTCAAAACATACAAGAAATCATGTTACTTACAGTAGGGTTTTGAGAATGATATTACAAATGGAATGACTTGCAATCAGACTTTGGGAGAGATACTGCAAGTATAAGCAAGTCAAGACACAAGACAATGAGGAAAATGGGATTTTGGAAGAGAAAAAACACATGCTTCAACAAAAACTTCAAACTTTCAAACTTGAAATCGGGCTTTTTAAATGACTTTACAAGTGATAAACTCCCAAACTCATGTGGGTCGGGTCTTGAAAGACCACATCCAAGTCATTTTTTTTTTAAAGAGCTTTCTCACGTGAACTTGTCTTTTTCCTTTACAATTTGTAATTCGAGTCTTGGATGGGTGATTACAAGTGAAAATCGGGTCCCAAGGACTTAACAACAAGTTCCCTTAAATATTTTGAGCTCTCCAACTTGTAAGTCGGGTCTCAAGACCCCCACTACAAGTTACAAGTACTTCATAAAGTGAAAAAGCTCCTTCACTTGCAATTCAGGTCTTAAGACCCCCATTGCAAGTTAATGGTAAAACATAACAAGTGACTCTAACAGGCCAAAAATCAAATTGAGTCCTAGGAAAGCATTTACAAGTGACATGAACTCGAATTTTTACCTTTCAACTTGTAATTTGGGTCTCAAGACCCCCATTAAAAGTGATATATAAAAAGTAACCTTTTAAAAAGCCTTCAACTTGTAAATCGGGCTTTAAGACCCCCATTAAAAGTTACATGGATTTTATAAAGTGGAAAAGTGCTCTTCACTTGCAATTCGGGTCTCAAGGCTCCCATTACAAGTGACAAACCAATTCTAAACCTCTTACTTGTAAATCGGTCTTAGGACCCCCATTGCAAGTTATCAAATTTTAAAAACACAAAAGTGACTTAAAAAGCTCATAAAGTGAAATCGGGTCTTGTGGACTTGATTGCTAGTGAAGTATCACTTGCATTTTAGAACTTAAAACCCCCAAAACTTGCAGTGAGGTCTTCGAAACCCGAAATTGACCAAAAACACACCAAAAATGACTCAAAATTCCATGAAAATGAACGAGAGTGAATTAAAAATGTTGGCCAAAAGGACTATGGACCCAAAACTTAAAATTCCCAACCTATGTACCTCGTAATATGTGCCTTGAGGCCTAAAAATGTCAAAAAAAGGACAACAGTTGGCTCCGACTAGAGAAGTGCCTTCAAAAACGAAGGTAATAGAATCCTGAATCTCCAAGTGCCTTAGTATCCATTGGGCCATGGAGTCAAGAAAAAAATAACATAAAACAAAAAAAAAGGATGACACGACTGACACCAAGCAAGCCTATGAAAAAATGACACAAAACTTGTGCAAATACACTTATTGAAAAGATAAAAAGCTACCTAATTAAAACTAGCCAAAAATGGAATCTTTTCAAATGAAACCATTAACTGGTTCTGCAAAATAGTTGCCCTTCTGGAAAAGCTTACAATACCTTGCATGATTGTTGATGACCACGCACTTATAAAACATGAGCAATAGTACCAAAACTTGATGTAGCACCCTTTGGAAGAAATGCAAAAATCTACCTTCTTCTTTAAATGAGTCATATGTACTGCTGCTCTGAAATGGACTTTTGAAACCAGACTGCTCTTACTCAGCTGCAACTGTTTCTTTGGATTCTTTTTGAAGTATATATTTATGTTGAGGTACAAGTGAAAACTCTGATATCCCATCAGCTTCCAACCACGCAAGATATCTTATGAGGCATCCCCTTGATCGGACAAAAAATGAATTCTTCTTATCAGTTGTTGCTTGAACAACTGGTTTGTCAACCATGACAACCTCATGTTGATCGGAAAGAATTCTTTCATGTGATTCAGATGAAGATATGACTGCACTGCATACTTCAAAATGTTGTTCACAAAATTCTGATTGAAGAGAATCATCAACAAGATTTGAGCAAAACTCTTCAATAGTATTCATGAAATGATCTTCATCAATTTTTGTGGTAGGTCTCTTATGCACGATAGAGGTAGTTAGATAACCACCTTAGTTACAAACATTAAATTCTTAATGCATAGTTATAAATGCATGAGAGAAATATTAAATGTCTAAATGACTACATGCCTATTAATGATATATGGTCTCATTAAATACTAGTTTCTAGAATGCCACCAAGGAAACTAACTATTGTGCTTGTTGCACACACACCCGTTCAGAATGGGGACCCTCTCTTCCTTGTTTTGCTTGTCGGGTCCCTTTTGGTTTTGCCTCATTTTGTGTGTCAATTTTTGCACTCTAAAAGGTCAGCTCACCCTCCAAAGTCACATTTTAAGTCTAACCAAATTTGGCCCCTTTTGAAAATGTTAAATCTTTGGCCTTTTCGGGTTTCCCCTCCTGGGTTTCCCTTTTTCGGGTTTCCCTTCCTGGGTTTCCCTTTTCGGTTTTCCATTCTATATTGGCTATTGCAGACAGTCACAACCGATGTCTTCCTGACCTATCGGGCCCGACCTACTGGGTTGCCCTTCTCGGAATTTTGTCTTCGAAATTCCATTTTCAAATGGCAATGGCTAGACGTCTTCTCGACCGTCAGACCCCGGTCCTCCCGCCACCGACCATGACTTTGAACTCACCAAACTATCTGGCCATCATACGAAACATTAAATTGTTGTATTAATTGTGGTTTTGGCTATTTAAAACAAATTCTTCCAACTATCATTTTCACACGACTGAAGTGATAGAAAAGTTTACAGAGCTTCCCAACGTCCAGCATTTTCCGCCCCTAAGCCCGAGCTCTCGTCCTATCGTCTTCCACGCATTCAACAACATCCATCTTCGAGATTTCAAGGTATGTCTGTCGTTTGCACGCCTCGTCCTCCTTTTCATGAAATTATGGGTTAAAATGAATTAAAAATGTAAAAATGGATTAAAATCTGGTAGATTAGTACTCCCACAAAAAAACCCAC
The DNA here is from genome assembly GCA_007115665.2 of Sequoiadendron giganteum. NCBI lineage: Eukaryota > Viridiplantae > Streptophyta > Pinopsida > Cupressales > Cupressaceae > Sequoiadendron > Sequoiadendron giganteum. The sequence continues at coordinate 126,805,776 of CM021104.1, forward strand.
CTTTGAAAATCCGGGAAAACCACATAAAATCATCAAAATTCAATGTCGGAGCTTAACCCCACCGTTGCTGTTCTTCAGAATAGTCGCTGGCATGTCCCGAGCCCAGACATTCCCACGGTCGTCTGCACAAAACACAAAACTTAAACTTCAAAAATTGACAATGACCAAGCTTGCCCTGGATCCCGGCCTTCGGATTTCCCTTTGCGGGTTTCCGTTGTGCCTCCATCATTGTGAATAGCCTTCCTCGAGCGTCTTTTCAACCCTTAGATCTTGCTCTCATGAAGCCAGTTTCAAACTTGCAAAAATTCAAAAATCTACCAAAGGAACAAACTTTCCCCGAGATCCGACCCTCAAAGTTTCATTCCCGAAATTCCCTGTTAACTTCGTCATTGAGAACGACCTGCATTGAGCGTCCTTCTGGACCTCGGACCCCGGGCGCATAAAGTCCATTCAAATTTACAATGAAGAAACTAAAGTCCAAACTACACCCAGACTCCAGACTCCGGAATTCCGTCTTCGAGATTCCGTTTTGTTGTCGCCGTCCCAAACGACGAATTCGAGACGTCTTTCTGACTCCCAGACCCTGACTCTGCATTTTCATTTCAAAGCAACCAGAATCAACCAACACCCAAAATATATTCAAACCTCGACCTCCAGAATTTTTCCTTTGGGATTCCGTTATGCTCTCGCCGTTCTGAATGGTTGAACCTGACCGACTTTCCGATCTCTGGGCCCCGATCCTTTGTTCGCCATCGGGCTTTCCCAACTCCTGAAATTGTCTCCGGGGATTACCCTCCGAAACTCCACTCTCAGATTGCCGCCTACATTTCATCATCCTGAATGGCTAAACTATAACTACTTCCTAATGATGGCAATTCGAGCTCTAAAATCCAATGGCTGGAGTTCCTTCTTCCCTACACCGTTTCAAGCGGCCTTCCTACAGTTGATACCCAAACACCTAAATGAGAGCTCAAATGACCTCCAAATCCAAAATCAACTTCGTCCCACTTGCTAAAATTAGGTCTTCTTTCATGCCAACCCTCAATTGAGAAAATCCAACATTGGGAAGTGCCTTTGGGAGTCCCATGCCTCATTTTCCCTTCCAAACAACATTCTACCAAGGGAACTCTGGCCCTAGAAGCCCGAGTCACCTGCTTTTCTTTCTAATGATGTTTTATCAAATGATGGATGTTTATCAGATATGAATGAAGATTATGGATCTAACCTTGATGTGCAGGGACTTGGCTGGGGCCGCTTTCCCACAGTAATTTTGTTAATTCATTTCTTTTGTGCAGGATTTATAGAATCCGGTGCAGGAACTTTTGGTGGCTCCAAGGAAAAGGGGAAAGGAACAACCAAGGCACCCCGAGGCAAGGAGGATAAGGATTAGATGAAATACAAGTTTCAAGGGGTGCCCTTATAGTCCCGAATCACTACTCTTTGGAGAGATGTCACAGATACCAATATCGGTCTGGTCGATATTGATGAGTTTACACAGAGATTCAGGGTGAGCCCCAAAACAGAAAATGCAAAGTTGATAAGGAGCAGTGGACTTGCCAAAGTTGCAGGCTTCCCACCAACCTTGGTGGCCCCAAAATTGGTAATGGCATGCATAGAGACATATCAACCTGAGACCAGAACTATAGTGGACCGAGATGGGAATATCCTTGCAGATATGTCCTCGCCTGGTATAATGACAACTTTCCACATTCCTACCTTCAAGAGCATGGAGACCCCAACCATAGAAGAATGCAAGGCACTATGGGAGCAAGATCCTTTGAAATACAAGAAACTAATCAATCAGTACTAGTTGAAGGAAAAGTGGGGTAGCGCCAGCAAGCTCCCTCATGAGCTATTTCACAATGATTTCTTCGAAGACTACCACGACCTTGTGACCTTGCTAAGCCGAATAATGGGTCTTCCTGTTGCAGCCTTCTTCCAGGAATGGATGTTGTACTTTGTAGAGAAAATTCTCCGCAGTGACGGTACTGCTTTTATTGGGGGGAGATAATCAATTATTGCTTCCATGAACAGTTTACGAATGTGAAGAAGACCTCCAAGTTCTTCATGACATCCTACTTGGTGTACTCCCTCGCCAATCGGTGACATTATCATGGATTGACTACAGTACCCAATGAGGCATCAGGAGCAAAGCTCAAACCTTATGACAAATACCCTCAGTTACAATACATAAACTTCAAGAGGGATTATTGTAGGGTGAATGATGTGTTCATCGCCTACGTCATTAGGTCCCTAGGGGGTGATTTCGAGAGGAGAATCTCTCACAGTGCCAGAGCTCTTTTCAAGAATTATGCCTTCTTGTATATATAGTTTCCAAAGTTCACATACATCCGCACCCAGGGATTCACAGAAAGACCAAACAAGCTGCCCTAGTACCCCAATGATCGGATTATACTATTGGAGTTGACTTGGTAGCTGCGGCACATTCATAATATCATGAGCAACAAGCATCTGGTGGGTACACCTTACCCCATCGGGCTCAGCCAAGGAATGTATAAAATTCATACCTCCCAATGCGTGGGATACTCCAAAAAGGAGTTAGCCAAATACCACTTCCGGCAATATACAGCTCGGCCCCGAATTGACCCATATGTTCATATCAGAAGGGCATTGAGACATGAGTATGCCCACCTCCACAATGTTGAGGATTTATGGGCTAATTGTAAAGATGATCTTGAAGTGTGATTGCGACAATACATGTGCATGACAACCTTCTATGTACGAAGAGTCAACTTGTGCTCAATCTCGGACCAAGTCGAAGAGGATGAAAACATGGTGATCGATCCGGGATATGATGTCATCACCAATTTTCCACTGCCTATGATCGATTGGGATGAGTGAGAGGTTGATGACCTCAACATACTCACCAAACCCATCGAGGTCCGAATGAAGGCATGGATCGACCAATAGGTGGCCCAACTGAAGCAGCAAGGAGTTTCCTTAATGTTTAAGGAACTAGAAAGTGAACCAAGTGGCTCCGATGGCGGGATGGCCACCGCTACAGCTGGGGAAACATCCAAAACCCCACCATCATTCAAAACCAAAAAGAGAAAAGAAGCTAGTGAGTAGTTGCCCAAATCGAAGGTTTATGCCTGAAAGGCATCAGAGGGTGAGCCACCAAAGAAACAAAGGAAAACAACCGAAGGCATGGAGATACCTATGATTCCCAAAGGTACGCTCTGTGGGATCAAAGGGGAAGGATCTAACCTGCTGAGGTCTCTGTAAGTTGCAATTTTTGCTACTCTTGCCACTGCCCCGCATACTTCACTTGTAGTTTTCGCTTCCTCCCCACCTGCGATGGACATATCTATCCACCTTCCTTCCGCCTCTCCAATCATGCAGGTCATACCGGTGGATTCATCCTCTGCCACGACCTCGCCAATCTCCTCTTCCTCTATATCTCCTTCCCTTCCCTTCGTTTCCACTGCCACAATGCCTACCCTCAGCCCCCTAGAATCCTTTGTAAAATACATGCAAAACGTGTCATCCGAGCTTTTGAGGATGCTTACAAGCCCACTAGTACAAACTGCAATAGCCCAAGCTATGGCGAACACTCTAGATCTTTGTCCCCCTATCGAACCACCAAGAATGGAGGTGACAATCCAGATATCATATGAGCTTGAGCAACGACAGCTACAGGCTACAAAGAGACCAGAAGATGAAGAATTTGAATATCATGAGCACCCTTTGTTCGAACGTCGAGAGATAAATGAGGTAGTTTATGAATCTTCTAGTGAGGGCAGCGATGAGCTTGACACTGAATTAGTCTGGGAAACCCATGATCCCGAGCTTGAAGCCAAGTGGAGCAAGCAGCTTAAGGAGATTAAGGATAAGGAAGTTGAAGATCAGCTTGCGGTGGATGAAGAATTTATTGCTCTGGAGACTGAAGGTAGCAGGTCTCCAACTGAAGGGCATGGCCAAACCTCGAAACATGATGAGGAAGCATCCCTCCATGAATATGAGCAAGAAGATAAGCAAAGGGAACATGAACACAACCAAAATCAAGAAGAAAAGGGTGTTGAAAGGGAGGATCCCTCCAACGAGAAATTGTGCACCAAGTCTCCCACTAAGTGTATAACGCTCAAACAGGACTCCAATGAGGAGAAGGAGAATATAGGAACTAAGAAGGGGTCCCTTGTCATCAAAGCCATTGAACTCGGGATAGAGGACAACAAGAATCAAGGTGAATCACACAAGGAAGAGCCCCAAATACCCGGTTGGCTGGAGAAGCAGTTGAAGCAAAAGACTCCCACCCTGAAGGATCCTAAGGCAAGGCTAGAAGCCATACTAGCCAAAGCACAGATAAGCACCAAGAAAGAGAAAAGGCCGAAGATCAGATCGAAGGTGACCATGGATACCTCTGGATCTAGGGTGGTACAAATAGCGACACTGGTGGTTGGAGAACAGGGAATAACCTATAACATCTCCACCATTGATTTGGGATAGGGCCACAAGTGAGCAGAAGGTTGACCACCTCTACGAATCAGTCACCACAATGGTACACCTTATCCAACAGGATAAGGTTTCGAAGGAAGAACTAAAGGCACAAGTGGTTGATCTGACGACCTATATTCAGCAGTGGTCGTCCTCGGATGAGCATCCCACTACGTCGTCAACCCCACCTCAATTGTTGTCTCAAGAGTAGATCAATAAATTAGAGAAGATAAGGAACTTGGATAAGACTACGGAAAACTGGTTTTGGCAGGTCTTAGACATGGGAAACACAGGCATCAACTTGGCGATCTGAATCGCAAATAAGTTCTTGGAAGTGCAAAGGACTCTTGAGGGTATGAGGCAAGTTTGCGAGGGGTTCCCAAGGAAGTACAAAGTAGCCTACACAAAAATTGAGGCCATACTCGCATTGCTAAGCGAGGTTTGGGAGAAAGACCTCGCCCTCAAGGATGATGACCATTGGCTTGTGGATGTATGGAAGCAGGATTTTGATCATCGAAAAGGAAAATTGGAGTAGATCCTGGAACAGGTGATTCTTGATATCGAATGGGCCAGGGAGGCCAAGGAGGATTGCGCTCAGTACCTCAAGCTAATGACAGGGTACGAGTTGCCCGTTGTTGAAATTAATCCAAAGACAATAAAGCCACACTTCTTAAAGAACATGGAAGATGGAATGTTGGCTGAAATCACCACAGATTTCATGAGTTTTGTTGCTTGAGCCTTCGCCCAGTCGGAGCTTTTCAGAAATAATGCTACCAAATATGATGACAATTGGAAGAAACTCGTCAACAACTCCCAAGAATGGAGCTACCAGATTTTGCGGTCTGACATCATGGAGTTGGACAAGTTCCAGGCACTGATCTTGAGCTTCATGGAATATGCGGCTTTGAAGAAGCACGAGGGCAACCTATCATCGATGAAGAATTCTTAAGAGAGTAGTTTCAGCAAAGAGTAAACAGTAAAGGACGAAATTGCTACAGTGTTGTCACTAGATGACAAAATAGGGAAAAGACAAGAAATGTTTTATAAATGTAATATATTTGGAGGTAGGTGAAACCTTAGTGTAAAGTGAATCTTGGCCACACAATAGAATCAAATATTGGCCACTCATTTTTATTTTTGAAAACTATAAATAGGGCTCTCCTCTCATTTTAAGGGAGTTGAGTTGTTGTAAAGGCATGCTACAGAAATTATAATAAATATAGTCATTTCTTGGTGTATTTTTGGGTTTCTCCACATGTTTCATGATTCTTCTCCCCTTAGTTAAAACTTTTCTTCAAGTTACTTTGTTGTTCTATTATTCTTTAGTGAGCTTTAGTGGACTTAGTATATTGTCTTTGGTTTTGAACCTTTTTGTTGTGTGTATGCCTTCTTTGTCCATACTTTTGGTCATTTGTTGTTGGTAAATGACTGTGCAAAGTTAGCCTGGACTATAATTTCATAGCTTCTCTTTAAAGTTTATCTTTGTTCACATTTACATGGCAAATGAATGATGAATATCTGTAGTCCTTAGATGATAACATAGATTTCATGACATTGTGAGAATTTAGATTAAGTGAAATCCTATTAAAGGAAACTGTCCACAACAGGAACCTCCATGATCACTGTTCTTCGGTAGTTGCAGATCTAGGAACCTTTCTCCTTCCCTGCCTCTTTTTTTTTTTTAAGAAACAACCTGTGCTAAGGTTCATTGCACATTGTAAAGCCAAATCTGATGAAACAATGGAGTCCAAGACTGTTGTCTGAGCTTGCAACTGGGTGCAATAATTTCATATTCGAAGAACTCCATTCATTAACCCAATTCTCCTACAGCTTTAAATCATGTAAGACCGCCTTGTGATTCCAACAAATCACATAAATCAACTGAAATATTCCAAGCGTCATCATGACCTGACATTCGAGAGACCTTGGGATAGTGTTCTGCAATTTTATTGTGGAAGATTGTCTTTCAAGGGAGGTAGTGCACCTACGTATTACCTATGTTGTGAAGTGCATAAAAACACCATCAACACTAAATCCTAAGTAAACTTGTAATTAATGATGTGAATAAGTCCTCACTAATATCTAGTTAGGAAATATTCCCATTCACAGTAACACCCCCCCCATAAGTGTAACTTGGGAGTGTAGTGATGATGCAAATGGTGCAATTATAATATATATATTTTTGATTGGTAATAATATTTTTTTTATTAATAAAATAAGTCATATTACATTGTCTTCTAAATTTTATTGATAATAATCAACCCTTCAGATGTTCATCTACCATAACCCCAATTTCTCAAAATTCATAATTTATCTGCAGTGATTTCATGGCCAACCCCTTAAAAACTACTTCAGATCAAAACTGACGCTCAAAATTACAATCACAGTACTTTTCGGCTAACTTCTAACTACCCTACAAATCCACACCAGCTTCCCTTCATTACCCATAGTTTTCAAAGACCCAAACATTAATAACAGACAACCAAATATCTCAAAATTCATGGAAAAAAATTAAAATTACTGTTGAGCTCTATTTGAGCCACTTGCCACAACTTCCATGGTGACCCCATTCATCTTCTTCTTCTTCTGAGTTCACAACTCCTTCTTTTCCAACCGCTCTACTTCGGCTTTTACCTGCACTATTACCACCTCAACCCCTATTAATTCCACTATCAATTTTAGATCTTCCCACCCACATGTTGCCCCTTCCCTCCATATTGCTTTGTGTTTTCCTTCTGGCCATTTCACAAAGGGTACGCATTTCTCAGTTTCTTCTTCCTCTTCACTTCTAATTCCCTCACTGATATCCATTCATACTCCCAGACTTGCCTATTCCAATAGTGATTCCATGCCTTCCAGATAGTCCTCGTGTACCAGTTCTTTCATCACCTTTTTCACAACTTCAATTTTCTCTCCCAAATCTAATCACCAAGCCATTATCAGCAAATAGATGTCCATATTGGTTCTATATATGTGCTTGAGGTCACTGAAACCTTTGCCCAAGATTAATTGCACTGCCTTCACTAATTGCTCATCATTGTACAAAAAACAACCCATCAATCTCTTGGTTGATGCCTCTCTGTAAAAGGATGAGAGTTGATTTCTCGTTTTAAGTGAGAAACTGACCTCCATTATCTCTACAACTACAAATCCACCACCTCATTTTCATCATTTTTTCACCTAATACTCATCACAATGCTAGAATCATCGAGAATGTGAAGCCTTGAGAAGATAATAAACTTAATTCTCCATCTTCATCATTAATGCTCAGCGTACGAACGACGTCGCCACCCTGCTTCACACACTTCTCTCATTCACTTCGAGGACTGAAAGGCATTCAATTACTCCTTCATTTATTTCCACATGCATACCATCTTTCATGTCACTTCCTCCTCTAAATTTAAATGTCTAAAATCTTCAATTCTTATTTCACCAACTTTTTTGAACGTTAAAGCCCACTTCGACAATGTGTCTGCCTCTGTATTTCCCATTCTCTTGATATGACTTACCTTAAAGTCTTCAAAGGCTGTTAATTCCTCTTTAATTTTTTTAATTAAATTTTGTAGATGTCATGCCCCTGTATTCCCCTTCATCACGACCTAGATAATTACAAGAGAATCACCCTCCAAATGAACTTTTGATGCCCCTAATTTTTTTGCCAAGCCTAATAGTCGTTAATGTTGCTAACGATTCAACTGTGTTGTTGGTCCCTTCATCCAGTTTCTTTGTTCCCAAAGACAAAACATTCCCTCTCCAATCCCAAACAATAAATCCTGCTCCTGAAGGTCTCGGGTTCCCACTAAACGCCCCATTAAAATTTAGCTTCCACCAGCCTTCCATCGATCTTTCCCACCTGACCTCCACTGATCCCTTAGAAGTTGGATTAACCCAACCAGGCCCCTTAACGGGCCTTAGGCAGATTCCCGGCCATTGAGCATGAATACACTTATCCTCCAATGTAAAGGGGATCCCCGGGTTGAAAAAGTGTGAGGCAGCTACCCCAACCACTTCCTCTATGGTGTGATTTATCCTAAATTTCAATCTGTCTATCGATTCTTCCTTTTCTACGAATATACATTTGTTTCTTTCCTTCCATAGCTCCCAAACTACAATGGATGGACTTACCTTCCATATGCAGGATAGAGTCAATTTTTTCTTCTGCAACGACCATCCTTTAAAAACTTTCCTCAAAGTGTCCAGTAATGGACCTAGCCACCCTAGCGAAAATACCATTGCCCAATACGAATACGCCAACTTGCAATGGATCAACAAATGGTCCATTGATTCCTCCACCTCTGCGCACATCACACATCTAGATAGACCATAAAAACCCAAATGTTTCCTTTGTTCCCCTGTCAGAATACGTCCCCTTATTTCCAACCATGCAAATGTCCTTGCTTTCGGTAGACATTCTTTCCCCTAGCATAAATCAACTGGCCAATCCTCAACCCCTGAACCCATGTCCAACAATCGGTAGCCTAACTTGACCAAATACTTGCCATCTAAAGCACCACACCATACCACTTTGTCCTCTTTGTTTGACCTTAAAATCTCTTTGGTATGGAAAATTTCCTGCATGAGATTCCTTTGTCTATCTAAAATCCCTACATTTTGAAGGGACTTCCACCCCAAATCACCACCCAATGCATCCTCTCTAAATTCCAAATAGTCACTAACCTTTTCCCCCCAATGTTAGGTGAACCATTCTCTTAAATCATATAATTCTTCATTTTATTTTAAAGCTAGAAAGCCTACCCAAGAGTCGTCCCAGAACTTGGCCTTTGAGCCATTCCCAATCTGCCAAGTTATATGATCTACTATTACTTGTCAGTAAGAGATAATTAAATTCTATATTGCTGATCCAGAAAGGGGGTTACAAATTATAAGGATCCTATTATCTTCCATGGAATCCAAATACTTAGCTTTGAGAATTTTAACCCACAACTGAGAAAGCTTTGAATAAATATTCCATACCAATTTTTCCCCCAAAGCTTCATTCAAAATATTCCAATCTCACAGCCCAGCACCGCCACTCCCTTTCACCATACAAATCTTCTCCCATAATATGAGAGGTATCTTGTCCTATTCATTTGCCCTATTCCAAAAAAAAATTATCATTCTTTGCCCAACAACCTTTATAACTTTCTTTGGTATTCGAAGGCACATCATTGAAAAGACAAGAATTGCAGAAATGACTAATTTTAACATCAAAATTCTACCAACCGAAGTTAGCCATCTACTTTTCCACCCATCCATCTATTTGAGATAGCAATCCACTGGCTCCTTCCATACTGCCGACTTACTTGCCCCTCCAAATAGAGGAATTCCCAGGTACTTACCTTGTAAAGAGCCCATTTTCATACCTAGGATTGAACAAATTTCCCTTTGTTTTTGCCTACTAGTATTAAAGAAGAAAATGTTTGATTTTCTCCAATTTATACATTGTCTAGAGGCTTTTCTATATTTATCTAAAACTTCCCTCATCATCCGAGCTTCCCTAAAGGAATCTCACCCCATCAAGAGAGTGTCATCTACAAACTGTAAATGTGATAGAGGGTTTATACCTTCTGCCACCTTAACACCTTTCCAAAGTCCAGCTCGCCTCTTTTTTGCAATCAACCTTCCCAAGAATTTTTCCATTATTATAAATAAAAAAGGCGATAACGGGTCCCCTTGCCTTAATCCATTCTCTAGCTCAAACATACCTCGTGGGCCTCCATTCACTAAAACTGAGAATCTAGGAGTTTTAATGCAACTTTCCACCTAGTTCACCCAGGCCTTGCAAAACTTGAATATCTTAAGAACCATTAGCAAAAAGTCTATATTAACTTCATCATATACTTTCCCGATATCCAATTTTACCAGCATCCTTTCTGTCAAAGATGTGTCACTGGAATGAATCACTTCATCGACAACTATGGCACCTTCATAAATGGATCAATTCGGTGAGAATCCACTTTGTTCAGGAGAAATCACTATTTCAAGAACCCATTTCAACCTGTTAGCCATCACCTTCAAAATTACCTTATGGACCATGTTGCAAAGAGAAATGGGCCTGAAATCACTGAAAGATGCAATTTCATCTTTCTTGGGCACCAGAGCAATAAAGGTGTTATTAAAATCTTTCAGGACAAAACCTCCAGATCTTGATTCCTCCACAACCTCCCACAGATCTTTCACCAAACATCCCACCATTTCTGAAAGAAAAACATTGGAAATCCATCTGGGCCAGGTACTTTATCACCACCAAGACTAAAGAGGGCAGTTTTAACTTCCTCCATCGTAACAGCCTTAGTAAGATCTATATTTTGGGCAACTAAGATACATGGGGGAATGACATCTAAAATTTCATCTAAATGGGGAGTAACATTCTGCAAACTTTTAAAACCTTCTGGAAAGAAGCACACTACTTCATTGCAAATTTCATCTTTTTCCGTAAGGGTGTTTCCAAATTTGTCCTGGATTGAAAGAATTTTGTTACCCGATCTCCTAACCTTGGCCGAGTTGTGAAATAAATTTGTGTTGCGATCACCCTCCTTGAGCCACGTCTCTCTTGATTTATGCCTCCAGAAAATTTCTTCTCTTTCCAAGATCTCCACATATTTTTTGTTGAGGTCTTTTTCTTTGATAAAATCCTCCTCCCTCATACCCACTTCAATGACATTTGAGTGCAACTCCCCTAATTCCTGCTCAAATTTAAGCTTGTCAGAGAAGATGTTTTTGAACACCTCTCTATTCCATTTTTTCAGCCATTTCGTAACATGTTACAATTTTTTAAAGAAAACAAAGGCTTTATTTCTAGTTCTTGGTGGCACATTAGACCACCAACCAACTACCAACTCCAAGACACCCTCCTCTCTTAACCACATTTTATCAAATTTAAAAGGGTAGTGATCTGGTACCATATCCTCTTGGATTCTAACACTAATTGGATAGTGGTCAAAGCCCGTGATGGGAAGTATATCCGCCTAAAAATTCCATTGAAAATTTTCCCAATTTTTAGCTATGTTTAGAAAGCCACTTCTCCTATTTGTCCAGGTATAATCCCCTTTTCTAAACTGTATTTCAAAAAGTCCACTATTAGCTACAAAGTCACTAAAATATCTATGTTTCTAATTTAACCATCCAATGCCACCTCTTTTTTCCAATGGTCTTAGGATAGCATTGAAATCCTCCCCAATAGAAACAAACATTCACCATTAACAAAAATTACTTCAAAAATTCCATTCCACACTCTTCTCATTTTTGCAACATTGTTTGGTCCATAGACATTTATAATTTAAAAACTTGACAGTAATTGCTAAGATAAGACCTTAATACATTGCCAAGATTTTTCTGAATGTATTACCTGGATCTCTGCAACCTTCTCTTTGTACAAAATACCTATGACACCAGACACTCCTTCTACTTCCACAACCGAGCATTTCTAGCTGCCAAACCTCCTTTTAAAAGAAACTAAATCGTCTCCACTAGGCTTCAACTCCTGTAGTAGGACTATATTTGGTCTTGTTTAATCAAAATAGTGCTTGATCAAACGTATCTTGTTAGAGGCATTGTAGCCCCTGACATTCCACGAAAGGACCTTCATGGCTCCCGAAAAAAGACATAGCCTTTTCCTGATCTCAATTTTTTCTGCCTTGCCGCACTTCCTACTATTTCTAATTTCACCCACACTGATTTTGGCCCTCTTTTCTTCTTTTCTCCCACCTTTACCTTCCCTTGCTTGGCCAAATATTGTTCAATATTTCTCCTCTCCAAGATGCCCTACTTTGCATTGAGACCCAAATCATCTCCTCCTATTTCTTCATCTAATAGGGACTTTGAATCTAAATCTTCAAAAAGAACCCCCTCCTCTCTAGCTTCCTCAAAGGAGCTCTCTAAGTTTCGTATTGGAGAAATTTGAATATCTTTAAAAATAGGATCTTCAATTTCCCAATTATCATCCACATTTATAGTTTCATTTACAGGTGAATTCTTTAAGGAAGACTAACTTACTCTCATCTCCTCCCCTATTTTCTCCCCCCTCTAATTGTTATAAAGTTCTTTGATATCACTTCTAGGGTTTACAAGATAGGTCAAGTATAACTCACCAGCTTCAGAACCCTGACTCTATGTAGCCTCTTTGCTCAAGAGTTTCTCTTTGAGGATTTCCACCTTTTCTGGGCTATTAAGTTGTCCATTGTCCCTCTTTTCCTTGCAGCTATTTTCCACATAGTCAACCGTCTACTCATCCATTGAGTCCATATTCAAGTTTTTAATTTCTTTCTCCTGGTTTAGAGTTTCTCATTCTGAACAATCAAGATTTTTCCAGGCTCGCTCCGACTTGAGATTAACATCAAAACTCCTCACAACATCAGCCAAAATCCAACTTGAAGAGTTCAACTCCTCCCTTTCTTGGCACTCTTCCCACGAATCCATGATTAACCCAAAGTATCTCAAACTCCACTCCTCCCAAATAGACGGCTCCCTCACTTGTGACATAACCTTCAAAAAGCCATTGTCTTCTACTTGAAATGTCCTTTCTTTTACTAGAAAATAAATTAGTTAAGACATTTTTCCCTAAACCCTTGCCTTTATCCAAATATTTGCATTCCCCTATAGGATGCCCTACTCCTTTACAATTAGAGCGCATTTCAATCATTTCTTCCACCTCAATCCCTTGTTTCCAAGTACCTTCCCCTGTTTTTAATTCTACAATTTTTGGGAGAGGATGCTCTGCCTGCCAGAGGATACAGATACGTGCATACATGTAGTATTTGTTTGCTATGGCTCCATCTACCTTAACAAAGGTGCCAAGTTTATTCCCAATAATATTTAGGGTTTCTTCATCCCAATATTCATGTGGGAGATTGTATAACCAAATCTAGACTGACACCTCTGTTATACTTTCAGTTTTGGGGTTGAAGTTCGAGGTCCAATCTTTCAGAAAAAAAAAAAAAACCTTTGCCTCCCATCAAGAAAGGGCCACTATTGAATATTCATTATTTATCCTTGGCTTTCGGGCATATAACTAGATATAAGCCATTTGGAAGCATTTTTAGAATAGTGGCCTCACATAACTAGATATAAGCCATTTGGAAGCATTTTTAGAATAGTGGCCTCACCCCAATGTTCATTGCACCAACTCCTTACTTTGCTAAAAGTCGGCCAAGGCCCACTCCATTTCATGAAAAACGTTTTTCTTTAAAGTGAGCCACTGATTCATTCAAATATTTACCATCGATCATCAAAGACACAACCGTGGTATGTTCCAAGTTAGGGTTTACCTTTTCCTTTTGCTGAGAATCTGCCTGCGACTTTGGCCTCCAAAAATTCCTCTCAATCTTTCGAAAATCCACTAGAGTTGTCAATCGCATACTAGTGTAACCCCATCTATTCCTTGAATCAAAATCTTGATAAGCCAGTTTGTCATTCCCAGGATTGTGAGCCCCTGTGTTATTTTATGGAGCCTTCCATGCTTGTTGTGATGCTCTCCATGGAGGATTCTGAGGTCGACTACCTACTTGGGTCTCTGCCCAACCCTCGAACACCCTGCAACCTGTAGGAGCCTTGCTCTTTCCGTCTCTCCACCATTAGATCTGATGCAATTATAATATTATATATTAATTAGCATCATATTTATTCTTAAAATTTATTTTCTAAAAATCAAATAAAGATATAATATATTAATAAAAAGATCTATATACATTAAAATATCATGTGCATTATAGTAGTTTTCTTCAATGTCACATGGCTTAATTGGCTCTTTTACTAACATAGAAAATACCTCTGTCCAACATTCTCAAGTCAAGATAAGTCTAAAGATGGCATTTAATAAATTAGTCAATATATGCAAGGCAATAATGAAAAAGTTAGCAAATATGTATTACAATTCAAATGCATACATAGCAATAATTTTACTAAGAATAATATAAAATCAAATGCATATATAGCAATAATTTTACTAAGAATAATATAAAATCAAAGATGCTCTCACAAGAAAAAATAGTTATGTTATATATTTTTTCAATGCTTCACAAGAGAAAATATATATGTTATATATTTTTTACTTGAAAAAATGTACCTAATACAATATGAAGACAAAGTATAGTGATAGGTTTTATAATTAAAGTGTAGATGGTAGATTTGTAGATATGCCAAAGTAACCAAAATAATATAAATATTAAATATTAAGGCATCAACAAGGTTGTTACACTAACAAATGGAAAATGAAAATTATGTACATAATTTAATTTAATTTATATATTAATATCCATTGAAGGCTAATAATGTCCCACATGACTAAAAAGGTACAAAGAAGGGAGGAGAATAAAAGAATATCCTAAAAAAATACACAAACTAAACTAAAACTAAAAGGATAAAAGAATAGTTGTAAATAAATCATGAAAGAACAGTTGTAAATAAATGATGTGAAGAGGAGAAAGATAGGTGGGTCACACATAGGGAAATGAAAACTAATATTTTGAATAAATAATTATAATACTAAAAATCATAAAGAAGTGTGCAATAAGTGTGATGCTATGTGAATCAATAGGTCTACAATACCTTGTTGGCCTACCCAATGGGATTGGAATATGATTGAATGAGGCATCTTCTTATTGGTGGTGTGAGAGGTCTAGAAGTATGAAGTAATTGCATTGGTGCAAGTTTCTATAGCAGAATTATGTTTGAAAAGTTGGCAGTGAATGTTGAACATCTCCTAGGGATGAGGGATAAACATATTTGGTATTCATAGGCCATGAGTATTTGAGATAACCAAGAGAGACTCTTAAAATAAAAAATTCCTTGGTCTCAAGTTATAAGAGTATTTATAAAAACTATGTTAGGATTAGGTATTCTCCTTGCAAATCCTAAGTCCTGATTAATTATATTTGACTATGCAAATGATAAATAACATGATTTCTAAATATTATGGTGTTGACAAAATGGGATGCCCATGTGAGGGTCGGGAAATTATTTGTTTTTTTTTTTATTCTTTGAGATACTTGGATTCTTGTGTAAGAAGGAATTGAGTATGGAGGCTACTTGGAAAATATCAAAATTGGGATTTGTTGATTATCATCCTAATTTGGGTGTTATGACATAGAATTGAATGCCTTTGTGGAGTTCCTAGATTTGGGAAATTATTTAATTTGATGGTTATGATGTAATCTATGAAGTGTAAGAAAGTTGTAAGAGGTGTAAAAGATGCAAGAGGAGTTACTTTCTATTTTGGGTTTTCTCATGGGTTGACCATGATTATGAGGTGTTAGATTTTTACTACTAGCTCATAGTTTTGACTCCTAATTTTTGGATATCACTTGGTGGTTTCTCTTTTTCAAATTTCCTATATAATGATGGCCTAAAATAGAAGTTTATAGGGTTATTTTATATGTACTATTACTATCAATTGGAGATATTAGTGGATTGTATTGGCAATACTCTATTGTTGAGATTATTAAAAGCTTGGGTTTGTTTGGTGGTGGAGATTTTTCTTGAAAGGATTTCTCTATGTATATCTAGTCTCTATATGTTTTACTTATGTGTTTTCTTCTGCATTATTTAATTAATATTATATGGTTCATCACATGTGTTTAATCAAATGTAACACTTTATTTTCAATATTCATATCCATCATTCACCTTATAATCAATAATAAGTTAATTATAATGGATATGGGGTCTATCTTAGTGCAAAGATGATGGGATAAAACTCTAATATGAAAAAGATGGAGCTTTGGTGTGTAAGATAACCAGAGTCTAATGTACCTCAAATATTAGATGAAAATAATTGGTGTACATTAGACTTTGAAATTCATGACTTTTGTTTACCCAAATTAACCATAGACCTAATGAGCATCATAATAGAATGCCAATATATCAAATTGTCTTTGGAGACTACTCACCAAATGAGACACAAAAAAATCATATAAAAATAGTTAATGACAATAGAAACTCTAAAGAGTAAGAAACATTCTATAGAACCCAATGTTTATGACATGAATTCCCTTAACTTATTAGTTTATAATATAGAATGTATATGAGAGGTCAAAATCATTTAACTCCTATGGTGCTTTGGGTATCCTTTATCTCACTAGTCCTTTTTTATCTTTCCTATATTAGTCTCATAAATGGTTACTACAAGTAAAACCAAAACAAGTGGAAGATCCAAAGGCTTAAGTTAGTAAACTAACAATTATTGAGAAAATATGTCGAATGACTTGTGAAATCCACAAAGCAAAAATATTCTTCAAACTCATGTACATTGGATTCCTTAATGATAGAGGTCAAAGTAAAGATTTTATTTATGGTTCCATTTGACCCTCAACCTTCTTACCCACATCCCATCTAAAAATATGGGTGTCTAAAGACATGGTAAAGAGCTAAGACAAGGTGTACCCAACCATGATAATGTAGTAATGATTAGGATTATTTTGGTCTCCAAACATGTAGATAGGATAAGTGCTATGGGAGGCCAAGTGGGTGGAAAACCATGAGTAACCACATAATTAAATAGGTATGTGGTATGGATCGCTAAAAATTATGGGTTGTGCTTAAAGAGTATAGCTTTAGTGTTATTCATATTTTAGGGTTTACTAAATTTACACATGAAAAAGGCATAAAGAATTAGGTGATTAGAAAATAAATGAAAATGAACACATGTTTAAGCTTGTTTTCAATGCTTCATTAGTTCTAAACATTGTAAAGGCTACATACATAGTCAAACCAAGTAGAGATATTGGATATTGCACATATTAATTTGTTTGTGAGGACGACTCTCCATAAGAGTTTGGGAGTGAATCAATATTGATTGAGGATAGTCTTGCACTTATTTAGGAGGATAGTGTTGTTTTTTCCTCCAAATAATTATTCTATAAATTCTTTGTTAGGTTTTCAATGGTAGATATCTAAAAGCTAAATGCAGATTTTATCAAATAAACCAGAAGTAAAACACACAGAAAAATAACACAGAGAATTTAACGTGGTTCACCCAATGTGGGCTACATCCACCAAACCGCAGCCATCCAATGATTTCATTAACCAGTGTAAAACCCTATTACAATATCGCGAATAATCGCCTGTTTCTTATGATACTGTAACTCTATCCTAAACCCTTTATAAATTAGGGTTATACAAAATCGGGGTTTTTTCCCTTTTTGTGATTTTTCCCTTTTTCGGTAATTTCGCGAAAAAGCAGGCCAAAAATTTTTCTCGGGGGCTACCGCCCCGAACCCCCACCCGGCCCGGCCCGGCCCGGACCCCGGCGAGGATACATGAAGAGTGTACAATATAGAATGATCAGTCGCCACATACCAACAATCTCCCACTTGGAGACTGATCAGGCTCCACACTTGGAGACTAAACAACTTACAGCTCCCACTTGGACCCTGCTGCTTTCTTATACTTTAATTCAACCTTGAAGGCCAACCGAAGCTGAAGAGGAGCTCAGCTTCTCCCTTATCACCGCCTTAGTAAACATATCCGCTGGATTTACATCTGTATGTATCTTTGCCAGCTTTACCTGTCCATCCTCCATCACTGACCGAATGAAATGATACCTCAACTGTATGTGTTTGGTTTTAGAGTGCAAAGCAGAATTCTTTGCAAGATGTATAGCACTCTGGCTGTCTGTAAACAAGTAATTTTCAGCCTGTTGTTTTCCCAACTCTTCCATGAAAAGTTGCATCCATATCATCTCTTTTGCTGCCTCTGTTGCAGCCACATACTCTGCCTCTGTGGTGGATAAAGCAACCACCTTTTGCAATTGAGATATCCAACTTACTGCTGTCCCACCAATGGTAAATACATAACCTGTGGTACTCCGCCTGGTATCAATATCCCCTGCCAGATCTGAGTCAACATAGCCTTTTAAATCTGTATTAGATCCCTCAAAACATAAATGTTTATCTGGTGTACCTCTCAAATACCTGAGAATCCATTTCACTGCATTCCAATGCTCAATTCCTGGATTACTCATATACCGGCTAACAACTCCTACATCATGTGCAATATCTGGTCTCGTGCATACCATGGCATACATTAAACTACCTACAGCTGAAGCATATGGTACTTTGGACATTTTTTCTTCCTCCTCTCGTGTCTTTGGACACATATCCTTAGTCAATTTTACATGACTGGGCAAAGGTGTGCTAACAGCTTTTGCATTCTCCATATGAAATCTCTGCAACACCTTTTTAACATAATCAACCTGAGATAAAAACAATTTTCTATTTTTCCTATCTCTTGTAATCTTCATATCAAGGATTTGTTTTGCTGCCCCAAAATCCTTCATAGCAAATGAATTTGCTAACTGTTGTTTTAACTCCTTTATGTGATCCATGTTAGACCCCGCTACAAGCATATCATCAACATATAAACATAAAATAATGTAGCTATCTTCACCTAGCATCTTAAAATAAACACAATGGTCTGAATTACACCTGTTGTAACCTTGCTCAGCCATAAAACTATCAAATTTAAGATACCATTGTCGAGGTGCTTGCTTCAAGCCATATAAGCTTTTCTTCAATCTGCACACTAGTTTCTCCTTACCTTTGACCTCAAATCCTTGTGGCTGTTCCATATAAATTTCCTCTTCCAAATCACCATGGAGAAAGGCAGTTTTAACATCAAGCTGTTCTAAATGCAAATCTTCAACAGCCACAATACTTAACACAGTACGAATAGAGGTCATTTTAACAACTGGAGAAAATATTTCATCAAAATCAATACCTTGTTTCTGTGCAAATCCCTTTACAACTAATCTGGATTTAAATCTTTTCTTACCTCCATCCTCCTCTTTCATCCTATAAACCCATTTGTTTGCTAAAGCCTTTTTACCTGCAGGCAACTTGCATAATTCCCAAGTTTGATTTTTCAGCAAGGAGTCCATTTCTTCTTCCATTCCATGCTCCCACTGAACCTTGGTATCCACCTGCATAGCTTCATGATAACATTCTGGTTCACCAGCATCAGTTAATAGAATAGAGTACAAAGAGGGAGAAAATCTTTCTGGAGGTCTACTTAACCTTGAAGATCGCCTAACATTCACTGGAGTTTGTGGTATTTCTTGTTGTTGCTGTTGCAGAGCATGAGGAACCACTGGAACATTGGTGTTTGTAATATCATCCAACACTGCATAATCCTGTTCTTTCTTCTCATGCTGCTGCAATAGATCTTTGTACAACATTTTCTCATTGAATATGACATCCCTGCTTCTCACAATTTTCTTATTTTCAAAATCCCAAAGCCTATAACCAAATTCATCTATGCCATATCCAACAAATATACATTTCTTTGATTTTGCATCAAGCTTGGTTCTATTTTCAGAATCTACATGTGCAAATGCTTCACAACCGAAGGTTTTCAAAAAAGAATAACTCACCTTCTTACCTTTCCATGCTTCCTCTGGAATACCACAACCCAAAGGATTTGATGGACCTCTATTAATTAAATAAACAGCAGTGTTTACAGCCTCTGCCCACATGTTTAAAGGCAACCCAACATGCAATCTCATAGTCCGTGCACGCTCCATTATTGTTCTATTCATGCGCTCAGCCACTCCATTTTCCTGTGGAGTCCTTGGAACCGTTTTCTGCCTACGAATACCATTAGAGGAACAATAATCTTCAAACTCTTTGCTGCAATACTCACCACCATTATCAGATCTGAGACATTTCAACTTTTTACCTGTCTCATTCTCAACCAAGCTTCTCCATTTTTTAAAAGTTTCAAATACATCAGATTTCTGCCTAATGAAATAAATCCATACCTTCCTAGTTGCATCATCGATGAATGTGACATAATAATGAGAGCCACCGAGAGAAGATACCTGAGCTGGTCCCCATACATCCGTATGCACAAGCTCCAATTTCTCATCTTTCTTTTGTTTCCCATCCTTGAGAAAACTAACTCTCTTTTGTTTGCCATACACACAACTTTCACAGAAATCCATGTTAACACATTTTAGACCTGGTAAAGCATTCTTTGAATGAAGTACTTTCATACCTTTTGCACTCATGTGACCAAGTCTGTTATGCCATAGTACTGATTCAGAATTTGCAGCAACTATCTGATTTTCTTCCTGCTGAACTGCAGCAACTGTTCCTGAACATTGATTTTTATCTGCAATAGCTAAAGTAGAAGGAACAGTATGACCTGTACAAAGATATAAGGTGCCTACTTTCACACCTTTTGCTACTACTAAGGCACCTTTTGTAACCTTCCAATTTTTATCACTAAATGTAACAACACAACCTTCATCATCTAGTTGCCCTGCAGAAATTAAATTTCTTTTTAGCTTTGGAACGTGCCTTACCTCATGTAGTAGCCAATGATTCCCATTCTGCAACTTGATCTTGATTCTTCCCTTTCCAACAATCTGACAAGGTTCATTATCTCCCAAATAAACTAGCCCAAAATCCCCTTGGACATAATCAAGAAAATAATTTCTATGGGGCGTAGCATGAAATGAAGCCCCTGAATCTAACACCCAAGAATCATCAGCATTATCAAGAGAAAGAATCAAAGCATCCTCATCAGATTTATTACTTACCACATTTGCCTCTTTATTTCCTTCCTGTTTGTCTCCTTCTTTATTTTTTTGAGACCAACAATCTTTCTTTACATGCCCTGACTTACCACAGTACCAGCAATCCCTCTTGTCTCTAGATTGGGACCTTCTGTCCCTTGATTTTCCTCGTGATTTCCCACGACTCCCAAAATTGTTTCGTCTCTCATTTGTTCTGCCCCTGCTT
Organism: Sequoiadendron giganteum; assembly: GCA_007115665.2. NCBI lineage: Eukaryota > Viridiplantae > Streptophyta > Pinopsida > Cupressales > Cupressaceae > Sequoiadendron > Sequoiadendron giganteum. The sequence continues at coordinate 126,826,966 of CM021104.1, forward strand.
TCTGCATTCAAAACACTGCCTGATGTGGATGTTCCACCTGAGCTTTTCCTACGAATTTCCTCGCTCAAAATAACACCAACAACATCATCAAATTTCAATGTATTTGAACCAGAAACAGAATTGCTAACCGCCATTACCAAGCTATTCCAGCTTTCAGGCAAAGAACACAAAATCAAAAGAGCCCTAACTTCTTCATCAAAGTTAACTTTTACGGAAGTTAATTGACTGGTAACCGTATTAAATTCATTCAAATGATCAGTAACTGATCCACCTTCTACCATTTTCATATTAAATAAGCGCTTCATAAGAAATACCTTATTCGAAGCGGAAGGCTTTTCATATAACTTTGCTAGGGTTTCCATCAACTCTAGAGTTGTCTTTGCTGTTGTGATATTGAACGCCACCGATTGTGCCAGGCATAAGCGAATACTGCCAAGTGCCTTTCTGTCCAAAATATCCCAGTCCTCATCCGACATTGCTGTAGGTTTCTTGGTTTTCCCTTCCAATGGCCGCCATAAATCCTTCTGATAGAGATAGTCCTCCATCTGCATCTTCCATAACTGATAGTTCTGCCCATTGAACTTATCAACCTTCATCTTACCCTCGTCTGCCATTGCTCCCACTTAACCATGAGACTCCCACTCAACCGTGAGACTTTCCTGCAAACGATAATTGAAAAACAACTCGCTCTGATACCACTTGTTAGGTTTTCAATGGCAGATATCTAAAAGCTAAATGCAGATTTTATCAAATAAACCAGAAGTAAAACACACAGAAAAATAACACAGAGAATTTAACGTGGTTCACCCAATGTGGGCTACATCCACCAAACCGCAGCCATCCAATGATTTCATTAACCAGTGTAAAACCCTATTACAATATCGCGAATAATCGCTTGTTTCTTATAATACTGTAACTCTATCCTAAACCCTTTATAAATTAGGGTTATACAAAATCGGGGATTTTTCCCTTTTTTGTGATTTTTCCCTTTTTCAGTAATTTGGCGTAAGAATCGCTAAACTCAATGCCGGAGCCCCGTCCGGGACTCGCAGGATACATGAAGAGTACAAGATAGAATGATCGATTAAGCCACATACCAACATTCTTGTTTTTTATCTTGGAGGGTTTATGTGTCATAATCTATTTGGTTGGGCTATGGTTTTTTATAGTTTGATTCATTGTCATAGACATGTCAAATATTCAAGGTCTAAGTTAATCATTATAAGAAATATATGCCATCACACATAAGGAGGAAAATAATCGTTTAATGATAAAATCTATGTCTAAGGTGTTATTATTCATGCACTAGTTAGGATTTGGAACATAAGACCTTCTATTTGCATGATAGGGTGTTGTACCACTGAACTGACACCCTCATGATTAGTTTTTTTCTAGGATCCTTACTATTGTTTTGGCATGGCTAATTTTATCCAATCAAGTACTTCAAGACACACTTTGGTGTTTAATAATCTTATTTTAGCTTTGATGTCATGTTATTTCTCATGAATAAGGAATGATTAAAACTAGAGCGTAGCATTTTAATTCTTGGTACTCTACCTCAAAGCTACCAAACCTCTTTGTGGTTGTTTCTTTAGTAGGCTCCTTGTTACAATTTGGATGTGATTCATTCAACTTTCTCAAAAAAAAATGAAATAATGCATTATATTTCTAATAAATAATTACAAAAACCCATTCTAATAAATAATTGAGTGTCATGAACCTTCAAATATTATTAAATATATTGCTAAACACATGACTATATGTGAAGGTTTACATGAAATCTAATTGAATAAAATCTCATTTTTATGTTCAAACTTAATATTTGATTTAAGTTTTCACTATGCTTATAAAATCTTGCTCAATTAAGTAAAATAATTATTGATCATTAAATATAATTTAACTAATTATTGATGATAATATAATAAAATAATATTTAATTAGCATCTTAAATTAAAATTAACAAATCACACAATTAATATTCTAGGTGAAGATTATATCACTTATAAAAAAATGCATATCCACATTGTAAATGCCACTTGTTTAAAATATTAATAGGGACAAAGGAAGCAACCATTACACTTACAAGTCATTTTTTGAAAGAGTTATATATTGTAGATTAAACATCCCTTAATCAACACTTTTAAGAAGTTGAATTCTATTAGAATTGATACTATTCATCCAATAGATTTTCTATCAAAAGTATGAAAGCTATTTTTTTAATTATTGTCACACCACCACTACTTGAAGAAAAAGATATAAATATAAGTTTGAATAAATTATAGAGAAGCATGTAATAATTATTGTCACACCACCACTGCATGCATATATTATATAGAATGTGAATGCACATGAATAGGAAGACCCTTCACCAATGTAGGAGTAGGAAAGTAGCTTATATGATCATCTTCTAATTGCTCCCATCTGTGAACACCAAACATGATGAGTGAAAAATCAATATACTTCAACTTATTTCAACCACCAAAGAGTTATATCCCTACGTGTGTAGATCAATTGATAAGGCATTAAAAGACATGAATACATTGGTTATGCATGTAGAACCTAACAACATTAATCAGAGTGGGGCTAGCCTTTAGTTCAAGAGTTATAGTGGTTGAATGTAGCTTGATAGTATTCATGGGATAGTAAGTCTATGATGTCATTTTATTGGTTACTAGTTTTTTAAATCAAAGAGTTCTTTTTTAAATATTTTAAAAATCTTGTTGGTATCATAAACATGAATAATCAATCTTCTTTAGTTTAGATCCAATGATTGAAGGGTATTAAAACAAATTAAAGAAGGAATGATGCACAACCTAAATTTAGTAAGGAAGTTGTGAAGGAAGAGAGTGATTTCTAATCTTGCCAAATGATATCTTGGGCAAAGCCTACTACCTTTTCCAAAAGGCATAAACCACGGTTTTTCAAATAGTTCCTATAATTCGAATATGAACCATTATTATAATAATATAGTCTATTAATCAAAATAATTAATGTTTACTTTTTAAAAATAAAATAAAATATTAGTGCTCTTATATACATGACCCTCATTTTGCCAACGCCATGCGTTGAACTTAAGAGCTTCAGGATAGTACTTGTCATCCAAATGGGTTGCATTCAGGAATACAAGGATTGACCATCCTTTGGGTATCACAAAGTCTACAATATCAATGAGGATTATTTAATTTAGCATGTGATCTCCAAGATATAAAATAATAAACAAAGTTATAGTAAATTTACAATTCAAGATATATATTTATTGCTAGCCACCCCACCTTTAACTTTTATATCTTGTTTAGCTTCTCTAGGGATAAGTGGAGCAACATTACCAAGACGAAGAGTTTCTTTTATTACCTGTAATAATAAATTTACATGATGTTATTTGTTATACATTTGATATACATTAAATAGTAAAAATAATATATCATGTACGCACACAATGAGTGAATTTCATTGACTCGTAGTCCTCCCATGTTATCTTTTCATTTCCTTTGGCCTTTAGTAAAGCATTGTGCTCATTCTGTAGAGTTTAAATCACATGCATATTAGCATTATGAAATTATGACAAAAAACTTTGAAAGTTAGTTCAAATCTTAAATTTGTAGAAATACACATTTATTACTCACTCTTAGCTCTTGAAGTGCTTGTGGATTTTGAGTAAGAAACGTTATAGAGAATGCCATGATTGTGGAGGAAGTTTCATATCCAGCAAATAGGAAAAACAATAAGAAATCTGCAATGATTTCATCAGAAAGAGATCCATCCTTCACAAGTTTGGTTAAGAGATCATTTCTCTCTACTTCTGGATGCTCCCTCCTCTCCTTTATACACTCATGAATTGTTCTTATGATAAATTTTCTTGCCTAAAAATTCCAATAGTTTTGAATCAATCGCTTTTTGATTTAATGCAATTTACACTAGAACTAAAAATATAACATGTACAAGAAGTTGTAACTTTGGTATAAGACCCCAACAAAAGGAAAAAATATGCATAGGTACCTTCATTCCTTTTGAAAATGCAAATCCTGGGATATTGATTAGAAGGCAAACGAGTGCCCTTGCGAAATCCTTAAAAGCCTTGTAAATTCCATCCATTCCTTGTGAAGGTGGTAAGTCCAACAACTTTTTCCCCATCAAGTTTAAGACAACCTACACATCACCAATATTTAGAATAGAACATGATAAACAAAATTAATGAAAATAACATATAAAGAAATTATTACCTTGTGACACTCATGTTGGAGATGGATGTCTTTGATATCTGCCCATTTTTCCATTGCTATGGACAAAGCATTTTGTATGTCATCCATGAAATTAGAGCTCATCTTCTCAGACCTTAATAAGTTGACAGCAGTTGCATGGAGTTTCCTTGGAGTTCTCCATGGACAGTAACCATACCGTATTTACCTAGCAAACTATTGTTAGTAGATGGGTATTTAGCTTGAAACAACCATCCTTCATTTTGTAGCACATATTTATTGAATTCTGCATCCACCGATACAATTGTTTTTGCATTTCCAAACAAATTGGATCTGAAAATTGGCCCATACCTACAATTTAAATTGTTGTTCCAAGTACATTAGTTTGGGGAAGCCTCTCCCAACCAATAAAATTCTAAAAATGTTAAAATTTTCTATTGTTAGAAGGAACACAATTTGTTCATAATACATCTACTCAAAAAAAATGGCCGAATATAAAGCGAGTTAGCAAAAATGGTTGAAAAAGAAATCAATATAAATGAATTCAAACCTCAACTTTACAACAATATTAAACCCAATTATGCATACCTTCACAAATCCTAAATTAGTAAGATGTCTACATGAAAAGTTTACTCATAATCAATATATATCGTTTCTTACCTTTTCTCTTGTTCTATAGAAAATTGATGAGGGTGCTTACGAATAGAATTAATAGATCGAAAAAAATAAATATTTTCTCCAATCAATGGCCATCCATTAGATCCTCGTGATAATCTATAAGAACTTATTTTATCACTACTTCCAGTTTTTGACCAAATTCTTAATACCATCCATACTGAACCAAATAACACTACACCTAAAAGAATACTATTTAAACTAATCTGAAAGAGAAAATAGTTCCCCATGTACATTTTCTCGCTCTCCACCTTTAACTCTTATCGATCTTGCTCCCACAAAAACACCTATATCTCCTTAGTTTACATATACACAATGTATATATAGCACTCCCATGACGGCTTTGATTCCATTACCATAAACAAACAATGAAAACACTCCAACGAGATACTCTTTTTAAAGACGGCGTTGGATTTGGGAAGGATTTTTGTAACTCTAAACATATTCAAACATGAAGACAATGAACATCTTCGAGATTTAGACAATGAATCTTAGTATTCAACTAATAAAGACAATGAATATCTTTTGAGATTTAGACAATGAATCTTAGTATTCAACTAATAAAGACAATGAATCTGAGTATTCCTCGTATAAAGTAATACCTCTATTTTTCATTATCATTTCTAAGTAGTCGTTGTCTCGATTATAGTTAAGTTTACAATCGGATGACCATTTTGTATTTTGTGCGGTGAATCTTTGTGCAATGAGATGAAATATATAGATTTGCATCTTTCTTTCCTTTTCAACTCTTTAATTTCCTGCACGAAAACAGAGCTTTAGATTTTCCAAGGAGATCCAAAAAAAATACTCTAATCAGTAGGGTATAATATGTTGCATTGGTTTTTTGTTCTTTGTTTTTTATTGCAACTAATAATGCAGGTTTTAGGTTATATTATAACCATTTGGAGAAAAAAAAACGGAGAGACTAACCAGTCAAAAACCAACAAGGAGAGAAAAAGAGGATCTATATCGAGCAGCAGATATATGCTACCAAGTCTTGTTGTTGGTTGACATGGGTGTAATTGCAATAGAGTTGCGCATGTCCTTATGCACCAGATGACCGTTACTCCTGCCATGATCAGTGTAGTAGTTTCTTGGTGTGTAAGGGAAGGAGAAGGTCAACGACAAGCATATCTACCCTAAAATGAATTTGAATTGGAGCTTCCCTAATAGCAGTCGGCATACCCCCAAAGCCATACAAATAATGAAGGGTCCCAACAACTCTGCATCTCAGTCTTCACCCTTATGGGGTTTAGCATGCTCATTTTTTTCATAACTGTTGGCTGGGTATTTAGTACCAATACTAATCTAGACCACTAAACTAAAACCCAGATGTTAAAAAACTCATTTATGAACATCAAGGTATCTATCAAGATCTAAGATTTAGCACCCATTTTATAAAATATTATCCCCACTTCAGAAATACCTCTTTCTCTCACATTTCAATGAAAAATTGGACATCCAAATTGAAGGGCTCAAATACAAATCCTTGTTTCTGAACCAATCTTGGCAGAAAAATCGAGCAACGAAATGACAAACATTCCCACATTTTTCACATCGGAGTATCTACCAAGCTCTCCAATCCAATACCCACTTTATCAAACCTTGTACTTGCTTTAGAAATACCTCCTGCTTGCACATTTCAAATTAAATTTATCATTATCCAGATGGAATGGGTAAAAAGAGAAGAGAAAATCCTGAAAAAAAAACTCCACATCTGTATATTTTTTTGTAAATGCTATCCTCTTAAAATCTCAAATCATTAAAGTCTAAAAGCCAACTACTAAGAAATAAGATTTTTCACAAGAAGCATAGACCTCTAAATGATAGTACAAAAAGAACTTTACATCTTGTATATTTTCCATAAATGTTGTCCTCTTGAAATCTAAAACATTATAATGTAAAAAGAAATTGCTAAGAAATAAGATTTATTCACAAGGGAATGGCCTTTAAACTGCAATACAAAAAGAACTCTACCTTTGTATATTTACATAAATATTGTCCTCTTTGATATCTGAAACATTAAAATGCAAAAAAAATATTGCTAAGAAATAAGATTTTTTTTTTGCAACAAGCACTGACTTTTAAATTGCAATACAAAAAGAACTCTGCATCTTTATGTTTTCCATAAATGTCGTCCTCTTGAAATCTCAAACATTAAAATCTAAAAGCAAACTGCTAAAAAATAAAACATTGTTCACAACAAACACTGACCTTTAAACTATGATATTAAGCTATCTCTACAGCTGTATATGTTCTATAAATGGTGCTCTCTAGAAGTCTGAAACATTAAAATCTAAACCCCCTGCTCACAAAACATTAAAATCTAAACCCCCTACTCACAAAAGGTTGGAGTCCAATCCCTTTTTGGAAGCTACATCATATGTTGTCATTAGCTTATCTAGGAAAAGCCTTATTTTCCTCCATATAAATGAAAAATGAGCTTCAACGAAAATACGTGAGGCATTTAATAATCTACCTAATCTCCAGAGTTGCTAATTGTAGCCAACCTCAGCGACATGGGATTCAAAGGTTTTCCTTTATCCCCTAAAACCATATTCATAAAGCATCTATTGTTTTCCGAGCAAAATATTCTCCCTTGCAAACAAACGGTGCATTTTTTTTAGATTTTATGAAATGTCTTAGCATAAAATGGGTAAGTTGCTAATAAAAAATTAGAAATTATGATTCGTCTCAAAATGTATAAAATTGGGGTTGCTGATTGTTTGGCTAAATGGACTTTGAACATATTCATGATTGGAATTTGGGGGATCGGGGTCAATTACCCCCGGATTTGTCTCATCAATTGGATCACTTGGTTGAACTTGATAAGGCTAGTTAATGCCCTTGCTTTGTAATGTTTCCTTGATTTAATAAAAATTTTACCCTCCTTGATGTTAAAAAACCCATAAAAAGAAGTGGACTTGGTGAATGCTTATTCTAATTAAGCCTCACAAATAGATTCCATCCTTTACGTAGCTTTATTGAAGTTATATGCTTGAGGTATATAAACATGAACATGGTGTTTGTTAAATTAAGTAAATGCTAATCTTCCCCTACACCAAGAAAAATAGAAATCAAGGCTTTTTGAGCATAATACTGTCTAGATAGCATTCCTTAATGAATCAATTTTGTTAGAAATAATAATAGTAAAACATGCACCCTACCTGCTTGAATTCAACCCTAATCCCAACTTCTTGCCAAAGGATTTGACCAACTTCTTTGAACAACAAAACAAAGCTAGAGTATGGCTGGGAGAAACCCACACAAACTAAAATCAAGTAACTGATATAGACCTTACTTGGGAACAACATAATATTTAGAACTGCCACTCAACAAGCCGAGTATGCCCTTCTTCGAATATCCTATGAATTAGGTAACCAAATAGAGCCAATGGTTAGACACGCGGATGGGTGCCACTTGAACATGCTTTCCACCAACAAAAGCTCGATATCCATGTCATAAGTTTACAATTCTTGAAGAAATCCTTTACCTTGCCAGAAAACTGAGCAGACAGTTTATCCGAGTGTAGGATTTTGAAGTTGCGCAGATTATTTCTAAACCATTTGATCCTCTCTTCATCTGTCACATTGAAAGGGGGCATGTCTAAGCTGGGACTTGACAAAGTTGATCTTCACCTGAACTTGCTCCTTATGTTTGCCTAAAAAGCTCCCTTTTCCTACGGCAGAGTTATTACCATATCCACCGACCATAGAAGTAGCTTCTCTTAGGGCGTACATGACGGGCCCGTATTGAACGTCGCTCTGGGGGAAAATTCGTGAATGAGCCCCAGTCCAAAACTATCATTGTGGCTGCCCTGGACAAAAAAACTCGTATTCAAATGGAGATGAAATGCTACTAAAGAGTGTTGAATGCAGAGGCAGAGCAGCAACAATAGAATAAATTGGATTCTCTTCTGAAGGAGCTGCTTTTGAAAGGAAAGAACATAAAAAACATTTATGGTCATGCATGTTCTGTTACTGACCTCAATTCACTACAATCTCCCACCCCGCTGACTAAACACTGCAGAAACCAAGCCAAAAATGAATACTGATATTCACGTTAAAATCTACCAAAGATATTATGAAATAGGCGTTGCAAGTTTCTGCATATGGCATGGGAAATTCTGCAGTTTCCAATTATGATAGATCAGATTGCAGGCAACAGCGGTTCAACTGCCTGGAAGATTTGCCAGGCAGCAGTAGTTCAACTGCCCGAAATTTTTTTCAACCGTTCAAAATTTATTTTCAGGCGTGAGATAATTCGGATGGGCTGTGCCCACAATAAATAGTCTATCGACTGATTTGGAAGATGGATGAAAATGAATTGGATGGATGGATTATGGATTTATTATGGATAAGGTGGATGGGATGTTGGATTTCTTATGGATGGGATGAGATGCTTCTACTTGAAATGACACACGTAGATGATCGATTCTATTCATGATGCTTGTTTACGAGGTTTTGATCATGGTAATTTGCCTACCATAGTGGTTTTCACTAGATGACAGTTTTTCTCTTTACTATTTTTTTATATATATATTTAATTTTTTAGAGTTTTTGAAGGTTTATGATCATGTTGAACCCCCTGATGGTACCAATGTAGATGATCTTGTCATGACATGCCAACGATATCTTGTCTAGAGGATTTTCTTTGCCAAAATACAAGCATTTGAATGTAACCCCTGAGAATTCTTATCTGCTTTGTCAATACCACAGTTAACCTTGCCTAGATGACACATCACAACAGAGTGCCCTTAGAGTCCTCATGATAAAGAGTTGTTGCCAAGACATAGTCAATGTGAGATTTGGATATCATGGATATTGAAATGGATGCTGAAGTGGGTTGCAAGATATGATATGCTAATGGATTGGTCAACAATTTAGAATCTTTGACTCTCCAACCTTAGGATGATGATAAATGATGGGTGGATATGGAGATTCATTTGGGACCAACTTCTTGATATATCTTGTAGGTCACTCTTGAAGCTTGATTTTGCATTGTTGGACATTTTTTATGGATGAAGTTCTTTTTTAAATTTTGCCCCATAGTTTTGTTTACTAATGGAGTTTGATAAGGATGACTTTTATTATTTTTCTTTGGCATCCATTTGAATTTTTCTTATCCATTTTGCTTCACTAATTTTTTTGCTTCGATGATTTTCTCTCTTTTTTTGATATAGACCGTTTTCTTGTGGTTGGTCTCAATTAGAGGGTGGAAAGATACATGGATGACGATTCATGATATGGATGGTTGGAGTGTTGGTAGCGGTTTCATCATAAGGACTCTTTGTACTCCCCATGTTGATGTTTGCACTAGATAAGGTTTCCTCTAGTACTATAAAGGTATCACTGACATGATTGGATTCCTTGATTATTGTATAACCAATGCTCTACTGCTCAGGATCGCTAATTGTCTTTGCTAATTCCAAGATAATATGTTTTTGTAAACATAAGCCTTTATTCTGATAATGTTGGACATCCCTATACTCAATGTCTTTGATCTGAATTTGAGATGTTTATGATTCAGATTGTCCTCAAGAGATGTTAATGCTTCACACTCCATGTAAAATTCTTCGTCATGATCAATTTTTGAATGTTCTTCAGAGGATATTTCTAATTCATAATCCATGTAGAAGTCTTCTTCATGATCAATTTCTGATATGTTTATGGATTCTTCTATGCCTTGATCATTTGTAAGGATGTCAAGGGTAGGAAACTCTTGTTCATTAACCATGATATTGAGATTAGGAGACTCTTATTTTTGAAGATCATCTACGTTTCCATCAAAAGGAAGCATGTCATGGTAGATGCATGAATGTTTGGTATATGGAGTTGATCTTCTTTTGGAAAAATTTGGATGTCTTGGAAGATACTTATCAAGTCATTGTAGTATTTCGATGATAGGGATTCTTGATCTTGAGTTTGTTTGGAGCTATCTTTAGTATGCTTTAGATCATATTCTTGACATGGATCAATTTTAAAGAATGGATTGTTTGCAAAGGGCTCTTGGATTTCTTTGAAATGTGAACATTTAAGTGATGGTTCTTGGCTCAAATTTTTTTCATTGAGTATGAGTTTTGGATTAAGAGTCTTTTGATCATCAATTAGATTTGCATCAAGTGTTGGTTTAAGGATCTCTTGATTATCAATACATGCCACCATGAGACCGAATGACGTTAATATATCTTGGAATGGATCATTGCTAGATACTACTATAGGATTTTGATCATGTTGTGAAAAATAGTCTTATCAATGTATGTCAACTTTCTCATTAAATGAAGTGAAGACATTGTCAATGTTTTCAACCATGGGATCAAATAATGTTAACATTTCTTAAAATAGATTATTGCTAGACATTGGTGAAGGATTTTGATCATGCTTGGGAAGTGACTCTTCATTGTGTAATATAGAGAAATCGTTAATGTGATCATTTGTGGATGAATTTTGAATGTTATCCTCAACAATTATTTCTCCCTCATCAATAAGGTCTTGGGTGAGATTTTTGAGTTGAATGTGACTTGACATTTGATGACCTTTTGCTCTATGATATTCACAATAATCCTTGCCAACATACAATGAGAATTTGAAGGTAGATAGATAATCAAATATTCTTGGAACTGTGATAAGTTTAGCATGGACCAAATTTTTCAACACCTACTCAAGTGGCTCCTCTAAAGGAGTGTATTCACGTTTAGTGGTGTTCTGGGATGGTACAAATTGTTGTTGTGATGATTGTTGACATTGATGTTGTTGTTGCAAGGGTGGAGCTTGTTGTTGATGTTGATATGCAATATCTTGATGTTGAAGATGTTGTTGATGATGCTGTGATTGTTGATATGTGTCATTTTGAGTTTGTTGAAGATGGGGTTGATGTGGATATTGAATGATATTTTGAGGTGTGGTTGTATCCATCCCATAGTTCACCAAGTGTGGATTTGAAATGTTCATATTTGATATGTTTGTGTTTGGTATGTATTGGTTTGACATGTTTGTTTTTTGGATGTGTGGATTTGGCATGTTTGTGTTTGGGATGTGTGGGTTTGGCATGTTCGTTTGGATATATTAATATGGTGCAATGTTGTTTTGATAAAGAATCATGCCTTGATTGCTTGGTTGATAGATTGGTAAGTTTTGACATTGATTGACATCTATCATATGAAAAGGTGCTCCAATTTTTTGACTATGTATACCCACATTTGTTACGTCATTGAAGTTTGTAGGATATGTTGACCCCATGTATGAATGCTAGGGAAGTGAGTTTGGATATGTGATTGGCATCACCATGTTTTCAAGATAAAATTCTCAAGACCGCTAGGATAAATATTTAAATGATGAAGGAATGTGTCAATCCTAGATGGTTTGATGCAAATTCCCTTGTTGAAATGTCTTGATTGTTTCCAAATGATAACCCTTTGATAGATTTTCTAGGGTCAATGTTGAATGGTTGATATGAATGGGTGAAGGATGTGAAACTTTTGATTTTGACCACACTTAGAAATTGATTGATTGATTAGATTTTGATGTTTTGATGATGATTATGAACTTACTACTTTGGGAGTAGACATGTGACCCCAAAGTGAGTTTGTCCAAAATGATATTTTTAAGTCAACCTAAACACCTTGGAAAAAAGATCATTTCCAAGTATAGAGAAAAATTAGTCGATAGGATGAAAGATTTCAAGCCTAGGTGATTTATCAAAATTGCAAGTTGTTTGTTTTGAGATGAGATGTTTTCATGGGGGTTTGATGGATGATGTTTGATGTTTGAATTTTGAAGGTGGTGTGGAATTTGAAGGTGATTTTGATATAATGAAAACTCACAAAGTGTTTTAATAAAAATGATGGTAAGAATTTCCTTGTTTGGTTGTTTTGAAGGCTATTTGATTGAAGAAAATATATCCAAGTTTATGCCAATGAATATGACCTTTTGTAGCATTAACCTTTAGTAGTTTGAATATTTTCTTTAAGAAGTTGGAATTTGATTTAAGCTTTGTCCTTTTTACCACACAAAATCTTGGTTATGTTATAGCTCTAAGATGTCTACAAAAGCTTGTTGTTTTCCATAAAAGCATGATATTGTGAAAAGACAAGAATGTTGATTTGTAGTTACCTAGTTTTACTTTGAACAAATACGTAAAGATGTAGACAATAGTACTAGGATGCATAAAAATGCACTGTTTTGATAAAGATATAAGTACTTAGATGCATACAAAGGTACAATGTCTTTCAAGTGCATAAAAATGTGTTCAAAGGGTTTAAAATCTTGACATAACCATGCTTAATGTTTGTTTGAGTGTTTTGGTGATTTTGCAAACAATGTGTTCAACTGACTCAACTGGTAATGGGAGATATTTCATGAGCTTCTTCCACAAATTTCACTAGCAAGAGATCCATAGAACCAAGACAAGTACAACCTAATTAGTCAAGTAGGTTTATCTTCTTAATTTAGGTCTGCATGATAAAATACTTCCCATAGAGTGGATGACTAGAGTATGCACACGTACATGATACACCTCTTATCTTGGACTTGGAAAATTTCTTTGCAAGGTGTTTTTCACCTCAACTATGGTTAGTACATAGCAAGTAACTTCCTGGAATGATACTATTCCATTGCATCTCCTTAAGAAGACATTTGATGGTCTTAGGCCCTTAAAATAAATAGGTTTTTAATGGGTAGAACATCCATGAACACCACCACCTACATAAGTGTGATATGGAAATATCATCTCTCCATGTCTAGAATCACCCAGGCCCACATGAAAGGAATCCCTAGCAAGTCATGAGTGGATCGAACTACAACTTTTTCTCTTGCCTAATCTCTATAACGCACCGAAAAATGTTGCTTGACATCAAACCTTTACCTCCTAACGATGATAGGAAGGATTCATGTTAGCTACTTTCTCATCACCCAAGATCTCACGTAGCGTAAGGGGAGAGGATACGATAGAAATTTCTTTGGCTAAAGAGAAAATAAATGCAAATTTAAGATATTCCTCTTCACCCAAGACCACACAAGGTGTGAGGGGAGAGGATACACATCTACAATCTACCAAACATGAAAAGCAAAGCACACAATCTTGTTCATTTTAAACGTGCACCAAAATCAAAGTGTGGTTCATTTTATCCCCATGTTCAAAGTGTAAGTTGTTGGTTCATTTTAAGCCCAAATCAAAAATTGAAGATTGTATGTTTAGTTTTAGAGCACCAAAGATAAAATGTTTCAAGTTGTAGGATTTATTTTAATGCACCAAAGTAAATATGAGTTCATTTTATGCACCAAGTTTGAAATATGCCCTAGATTAATCTTCTCAAAACAAACGTTATCAAGCATTTTTCCAAATGCCACACGCTGTAAATGTTAGATGAAATCAGAAAACTAGGAACATGTTAGGGTTAGCACAACATTTAAGCATCAAAATCAGACTAAAACATGAAATTTAAACCCCTAATGGACTTGACAACAACATGAGACTTTCAAACAAAGGCGTGGGACTGTCAAAAAGATAAAGGCATGCCAGAAAAGACAAAGGCATTGATGTATTGCAAAGGCACTGGTTTACTGACAAAGGCATTGATTTGTCAACATACAAAAGTGCTGAGATACCACGAAGGTGAAGATTTTCTGACAAAAGCACAGGTTTGCTAATAGAATCTTTGGTTTGTTGATAGAAGCATGGATCTTTCCTAATAGAAGTGTGAAGCTTTGCTAACAGAAACACAAAACTTTGACAAAAGTGATGCACTTCCCCTGAAACCTGCAAATTTGACAGAAGCTGAAGAAAAATGATTAGATAGGGATATGTGGTCTTATAGGGCATGTCAATATGTGAATATGTGAAATCATTTGATCAAATAACATTGAATCAAATCAAATTAAACAAGATAATGATCAATCAAAGACATACTCTCAATGAAATTTGATTAACACAATAAAGAGAAGATTCAATTCAAAGCAATAAACATAATTCAAAGAAAATGAACCTAAATAATGTGCAAACATCTCAATCCCATTGTGGATTGATGCATAATGAGTGGATGTGGATGGTTCAATTTATGCATTATCCATTTATATGCAAAAGCTTTGTTGATTGATGATCCAATAAATGCTCTTAAATTGTTCCAATGGAGTGATCAATTTGAGAGAGCAACTTTTCTTTAAGGCTTGTGGATGAATTGATATAGAATAGGCCCAATATTTATAGATTTGAGAGATATTGATCAATAGTGAAGATAAAAAATGGTGATCAACAGATGAAATCAAATGAGAGATGAAGACATGGATCAAGGATTGATCAAGTGGTTGAGATTACATTATGGTATGGATCAAGGATCAGATCAAGGGCTCACAATCCATGAGAGTTCCAACCAATTCCCTTGATTTTAGGAAGCCATGTGAGAGATGTTTTCATTTGGAGGGTAACATTTGAATTTGGAAAGGGAATATTCCAAGAGAATATTCTTGTGCAAGTTGGAGGGAGTTGGAAGAAATTAGTGAATTAAACAATTTATAAAATTATTTGATTGTGCAAGTGGATGAATTAGGATTTTTAATTAAATAATTAAAAATTATTTAATCAAAGAGAATTATGACCTTTAATTAAACAATTTGCATCATTTAATAAAATGAGAGGAACATTAGCATGAAAATGATGAATTAACCAAATAAACTTAGTTATTCAATTGATAGGAGAATAGGGTGAATTTAACTAAATAATTGGAAATTATTTAATTAAATAGATGAATTAGATGATAATGATAAGAAAATGATGTTAGTAATCAAACTCAGGATGTGCGATACACTCGGGTCATTTTTTAGGTCTGTACAATATCTATTATAATATTTTTTCATAATCCATTATCCTTATAAATACTTGATAAATATTTTACTCAATTTGTAATCATGTGCTTTGAAAAGTGCAATCGAAAAGGGAATCCCCAAAATCATGTTTATGCATTCATATCCAATCATAGTGAATTTTTCTTTTATGATAAATTGTTGGCCCAATTATTTCATATATCACTTAGAGAAACAATCTTGTATTTATTTGTGTTCCCTTTCAAACCACTCTATCCATGCTTTTGACAAGATTTTCCACATTTAATTTCAATAGTTCTAGGTTAATATTAGCTTTCAAGTTAACTTCACTAACCTTGTCCATTACCAATAGGGTTCTAATAAAAATATTGCTAACTTCATCCCTTTGTATTAGCCTGTTCTTTCTCAAATTTCATTCCCACTTCATGACTCCAATGTTTAGAGGTTATTTATTGGAAACCCTAGAAAAATAAGGTATTCAAATATTTGTGGGGTATCTCTAAGTATTCCATTTTCATCATGTATCTAATTCCATAGGGGATCAAAATTTAATGACAAATTATGTATATGTTGATTTAAATTGGGTTGGGGAAAATGACAATAAAAAATCTATGAGGGGATATGTGTTCACTATGTTTGGTGGTGTTATCAATTAGATGAGAAATTAATAGGTTGTGGTCACTTTTTCCACCATAAAATAAGAGAATATGGAAGCTACTCATGCTTATAAGGAAGCAATATATGTCTTAATTGGTTATCTTTAGATGTGGGGTTGAGTCCAAGAGCTATTACAGTTCTATGTGATAGTCAAAGTGTCATATGTTTGGAAAATGTCTTGACATCCTTTCATGCAAGGATGAAGCAGATTAATATCCAATAAAAATTTATTTGAGACATGGTAGAAGATGAGAAGGTGATGCCAAAGAAAATTGACACTTTGCAAATTGTTGTAGATACTTTGATGAAGCTAGTGAGCACACAAATGTTTAGGTGATGCTATGATTCTATAGGCTTCTAAACCCCTAATAATTAGTTGATGGTATCAATAATCCATTTTCTCTTTCAATGTGTTTAACAAATAGTAGAATATTATTAAAGGTGTTTCAACCTTGATCCTAATGTTAAGAATATGAAATAAAAAATCTTGGTTTCTAGGCTACATAATTCATTTTTTTCCAAAATAAAAATTATGTGGTTGTTTGACATTTATTCCAAGGATTTTGGATGACATTTCACCTTGTCAAACATTCTAACTTTTTACCCTCACAAGTTTCTTGGTTTTTCAGTGTGTAGAACGGTGATATGGCTGGCGACAGGGTGAGGATGAAGCTCAATAATTGTGGGGAATTTTTTAAGGACCCATTGGTTTGGCACATATATGTTTAAGGTGGTTTGGCACCATTGATGGAAAACTTGGTTGGCCATGACCCGAAGTTGTCTACACAATTTGCGAGTTCTTGGCAAGATTGAAGGGTTTCTATGAGTGGTATCTCCTTCGAGGTGAACGAGGAGGTGATTGCCCAGGCCACGGGGTTTTTGTGTACTAAGAAGAAGTACCCTAAGAACACCAAGGCTCAAGACAACGAAAGCTCGGATGCCTTCTTTGTGGGTAACGGAAAACCTATGTGTTCTCAATCTGGCTTTGAAAGAGAAGCCCTCTCATAGCCATGGGACTAGGTATGTCTTGCCCTCATGAAGTATGTCACGTTAGAGGGTAGGTTTAAAACTTTGTATTTTTATCGTTTTCCTCTCTTAAACCACCTTCATCATAAAATTTTGTTGAGTTTCTCGTTCTTTTTACTTACTGATTTGGAAAGATCTATTGAGAAGTGCCTTGAATTTGCTACCAATAACCCTAAGGAACCCATTCCCCTACAGCTCCATCAAGGCCTCATTTTTAGGCTCTATCATTTTCACCTCACCCTCTATCCACCCAAACCCATCTCCGTTGTCCATATTGACGAAATTGAACCCCCAGCTCAGACCAATATTTACCCGCCCGAGTCCAAAGGTCCCAAAAGAAAAACTCCTCTGATGGTTGCTAAAACCCCTAAACCTAAACCAATTGCTAAAAAGAAGGGAATTGTAGGGATAGCCCAATCTCACATGTGGCTGGTCTCTATGAGGTTAAGTTTGCCCCAACCAAGACTGACAACAAACCTACTACTAAGAGGAATGTGAAGGATGATGGGAAGGATTTGGTGGAGCAACCAACCACTGACAACATTGGTAAGAATAGGGTGGGGAAATACTCCAAGGGGGATACTATGGTTGCTACTACTGTGGAGATTGGGGTTTAAAAATACTAGCATTAGGAGATCTGGTAGGCTGGCTAAAAACAACAAGAAAGTGTAGATTAGTGAAATTTATTCTAATAAGGAGCGGTCTAACAACAAAGGAGAAAGGAAGGAGGTTGATACTGAGGAAGAGGAGGAGGAGTTTTTTGAGGGGCCTGGTCACTTCTCAAACCTCAAAAAAATGTTGAGAGATAATTCAATTTCCTAGTCCTTTGACCTGCAGGGCGTGTCGCATGTCGACATTGAGAAGATTGTGGAGAAAGGGGAGGATCAACATAGGCTCCTGGAATGTGTAGAAAATCTTGAGAAAAAACTCAACGGTCTGTCTAGGATCACTGTCAAGTTGATCCACTATGCGGTTGGTACCCTCTCTACTATTCTTAAGGATGAGGTGGATAAGAAGGTTGCAAAGGAAGGTCCCTACTAGGTTGGGGAGGATATTGTCAACCTCCTCTCTCATAATTGGGAGAATTCTAGCTAGTTTATTGTTGCTTCGTTTGTTGGGTGTTTTGGTTGGCTATTAGTCTGTTGTGTTTGGTTCTGTTTTGGTTTTTTGTCGTTGTCCTTGGTCTTGTTCCTTTTTGGCCCTTGAGGCTCGCCATGTAAAGGGTTAGCATCCTGAAAATGTTGCTTATCTAATCAAAAAGATTTATTCCAAGGATGTTCGATGTGTAGATCTATTCAAGCTCTACAATTAGAAAAATATGGCCCCAAATGTTAGAGTAAAGGTTTTAACTTAATTGTGTCGATTAAGTTACCTTTATTCCCTTCTTAAGATTTCGCGTTAGTTTGCATAAAGTGACATTTAATAATTATATCAATTATTAAATGTTTTCCTATTAGGGCTTCTTTTAGGGTTTTTCCTATTAGGGTTTCTTTAGGGTTTGCATGATCTCCTTTTTATAAAGATTAATCCCATTGTATTTCATATCAAATTGTTCTCTCATTCTCTCTGATATATACATTTTCAGTTTTCAGAGAACCCTTGCTTGTTTGTCTCCATCTCTTCTTTCGTGACAGGTTATTTGCATGCAGGTGATCTTCAAGGTTTGTGAAGTTGTATTTTCTCAACTTCTACCCTAATGGGGTGCAGTGGGGGTGGGCCCACGTGCCTCCCCCACCAAAGTTTTTTTTTTTTAAATTGTAAATTTTTTTATTTGTTTTTTTTATTATTAAAAAAAACGTTTTTCCATAAAGTAAGCCCAATCGTGCTTTTGCGGTGACGGCCATTTGGCCGTCAAATTTAAGCTCGCATTTTTGTTGCGACGATTGTATGACCGTCAAATTTAATGCAGCACTGGCTTTTTCCCCCTTTGGACCTTTTTTCTTCCAGAGGTCGTAACTTGGACATACAATATTGTTTTTTGACAAACGAGATATCGTCGGAAAGCTGGTTTTCTCAACTTTCTAGTGGTGTGAGTCTCATCACTTCATTTTTTTGTCGGTACATTCTACAGTCATTTTTTTGGCTGTCCTTCATGTATTTCCAGCATTTTGTCCTTTGTGGGCATTTTGAGCATCATTTGTAAGCAATCTTTTATGTAAACGCACTGAGATAAAGTGCCACACTATTATACATGTATTTTTGGGGATTTTGCACATAATGTTGTACCATATTTTGTACTCGCACTATTATTATAAAGTGCCATGGGGGGTTGTCTAGTTTGCCTTTGTTTGCCATCACATCTTTGTCTGGTGAGTGTCCCTCCACGACAATAGTGGATCTATATGATTCCAGCCTCATGCATGTGTGTTTTGTTTTGCACACCACTTTTTCAGTTGCAGGTGCTTTCTTGTGCACTTTCAGATGTTGTTTCTTCTCCTTCATGCACTACAGGGTATTTCACACCATTTTAGTGGATTTATTAGGCTCTCCCAATTCAACATTATGGGGGGGTTATTATACTATTCGTTGCTAATTCTTCCTTGGTTTCGCCTTGTAAGGAATCTTCCATTCTCAGTTGAACAGTGTTTTTCAGACTATTGGTACTTGTGTCATTTGTATCTTCATTCCAGGTGTTTGCCTTTGTTTGTCATCTGATTCGAGTAGTGTCGTTTGGGGCACTTATGCAAATTGTTGTCTTCTTGTTCCCGATCATCCTATCTTCAACGGAGGTTCTTCAGCACCATAGCAGTCATCTTTTGACAGTTGTTTGCAACTTCTTCTGCTTCAATGATGTTCTTCTTGGCTTTCTGCATCTCTTTTTGGAGTAGAGCTTTTCCCATGAGGTTTTCTCTATTTCTCCTCTTTATAAAGATTTGGTTGTATTTGGGTACCTGATCTGGCCTAGTTGCAGGGACCCATGTTTACCTTCTTGCATTGTAGTTACCTTTGCTTTCTTGCATTTGTTTGTAGCTGCATTGTTGCTCATCTTAAGGGGGGTGTTAGAGTAAAGGTTTTAACTTAATTGTGTTGATTGAGTTACCTTTATTCCCTTCTTAAGATTTCACGCTAGTTTGCATAAAGTGGCATTTAATAATTATATTAATTATTAAATGTTTTCCTATTAGGGCTTATTTTAGGGTTTTTCTATTAGGGTTTCTTTAGGGTTTGCATGATCTCCTTTTTATAAGGATTGATCCCATTGTATTTCATATCAATTCATTCTCTCTGATATATACATTTTCAGTTTTCAGAAAACCCTTGCTTGTTTGTCTCCATCTCTTATTTTGTGACGGGTTATTTGCATGCAGGTGATCTTCGGGGTTTGTGAAGTTGTATTTTCTCAACTTCTACACCAAATACCTTCTAGATCAAAATTTATGGCCTTCAAAAGTTGGGCCTCCCACATTGGAAATGTAAAAACATCTAGAACACAAAAATGAGTTATAATAGAGAGTTACACTTTTTGGCCAACTTATGATGAATGTTATGATGTGTCATAAGACACATTTGAATGGAGATAATAGATTCAAAAAGGATCAACCAAGTTTGTGAATGGATTATAATGAGTTTATGACAAGTAAATAAATATGTTATTTTTAGCTTATGGACTCATCTTGGATTTTGGGTGTTGAATTTCTAACTAGGAATTTTGGTGTCATATTTTAGGTGGTTTTAGCTCATTTTTTCTTAACTACCATTTAATGGTTTCATGTATTGCATCTCCTATTTATTGGGTGCTTGAGATGGAGGTTTTTATAGTAAGTTTTGTAGGTATTGTTATGCTACCAAAGTTACTTTATATCTTTGGTTGGTGATAATTCTATAAAGGCCTAAAATCTAGAAGTGTATTGTAGCTTTTGATTTAAAAATAATACATTAAGTTTCTTTAGAGTGATGTTTTTCTTCAAATTAAACAAGATAATGGTCAATCAAAGACATATTCCCAATGAAATTTGATTAACAAAATAAAGACAAGATTCAATTCAAAGCAATAAACATAATTCAAAGAAAATGAACCTAAATAATGTGCAAACCTCTCAATCTCATTGTGGATTGATGCATAATGAGTGGATGTGGATGGCTCGATTTATGCATTATCCATTGATACGCAAAAGCTTTGTTGATTGATGATCCAATAAATGCTCTTAAATTGCTCCAATGGAGTGATCAATTTGAGAGAGAAACTTTTCTTGAATGCTTGTGGATGAATTGATATGGAATAAGCCCAATATTTATAGATTTGAGAGATATTGATCAATAGTGAAGATAAAAAATGGTGATCAACAGATGAAATCAAATAAGAGATGAAGACATGGATCAAGGATTGATCAAGTGGTTGAGATTACATTATGGTATGGATCAAGGATCAGATCAAGGGCTCACAATCCATGAGAGTTCCAACCAATTCCCTTGATTTTAGGAAGCCATGTGAGAGATGTTTTCATTTGGAGGGAAACATTTGAATTTGGAAAGGGAATATTCCAAGAGAATATTCTTGTGCAAGTTCCAAAGGCAATTGGAAAAAATTAGTGAATTAAACAATTTATAAAATCATTTGATTGTGCAAGTGGATGAATTAGGATCTTTAATTAAATAATTAAAAATTATTTAATCAAAGAGAATTATGACCTTTAATTAAACAATTTGCATTATTTAATCAAATGAAAGGAACATTAGCATGAAAATGATGAATTAACCAAATAAACTTAGTTATTCAATTGATAGGAGAATAGGGTGAATTTAACTAAATAATTGGAAATTATTTAATTAAATAGACGAATTAGATGATAATGATAAGAAAATGATGTTAGTAATCAAACTCAGGATGTGTGATACACTCGGGACATTTTTTAGGTGTGTACAATATCTATTATAATATTTTTTCATAATCCATTATCCTTATAAATACTTGATAAATATTTTACTCAATTTGTAATCATGTGCTTTGAAAAGTGCAATGGAAAAGGGGATCCCCAAAATCATGTTTATGCATTCATATCCAATCATAGTGAATTTTTCTTTTATGATAAATTGTTGGCCCAATTATTTCATATATCACTTAGAGAAACAATATTGTATTTATTTGTGTTCCCTTTCAAACCACTCTATCCATGCTTTTGACAAGATTCTCCACATTTAATTTCAATAGTTCTAGGTTAATATTAGCTTTCAAGTTAACTTCACTAACCTTGTCCATTACCAATAGGGTTCTAATAAAAATATTGCTAACTTCATCCCTTTGTATTAGCCTGTTCTTTCTCAAATTTCATTCCCACTTCATGACTCCAATGTTTAGAGGTTATTTATTGGAAACCCTAGAAAAAGAAGGTATTCAAATATTTGTGGGGTATCTCTAAGTATTCCTTTTTCATCATGTATCTAATTCTAGAGGGGATCAAAATTCAATGACAAATCATGTATATGTTGATTTAAATTGGGTTGGGGAAGATGACAATAACAAATCTATGAGGGGATATGTGTTCACTATGTTTGGTGGTGTTATCAATTAGATGAGAAATTAATAGGTTGTGGTCACTTTTTCCACCATAAAATAAGAGAATGTGGAAGCTACTCATGCTTATAAGGAAGAAATATATGTCTTAATTGGTTATCTTTAGATGTGGGGGGGTTGAGTCCAAGAGCTATTACAATTCTATGTGATAGTCAAAGTGTCATATGTTTGGAAAATGTCTTGACATCCTTTCATGCGAGGATGAAGCAGGTTAATGTCCAATAAAAATTATTTGAGACATGGTAGAAGATGGGAAGGTGATGCCAAAGAAAATTGACACTTCGCAAATTGTTGTAGATAATTTGATGAAGCTAGTGAGCACACAAATGTTTAGGTGATGCTATGAGTCTATAGGCTTCTCAACCTGTAATAATTAGTTGATGGTATCAATACATTTTCTCTTTCAATGTGTTTCAACCTTGCTCCTAATGTTAAGAATATAAAAATATACTTTTAAGAATATGAAATAGAAAATCTTGGTTTTTAGGCTACATAATTCATTTTTTTCCAAAATAAAAATTATGTGGTTGTTTAACATTTATTCCAAGGATTTTGGACGACATTTTACCTTGTCAAAAATTGTAACTTTTTACTCTCACAAGTTTCTTGGTTTTTCAGTGTGTAGAACGATGATATGGGTGGCGACAGGGTGAGGACGAAGCCCGATAATTGTGGGGAATTTTTAAGGACCCACTGGTTTGGCACATATATGTTGAAGGTGGTTTTTCACCATTGATGGAAAACTTGGTTGGCCACGACCCGAAGTTGTCTACATAATTTATGAGTTCTTGGAAAGATTGAAGGGTTTCTATGGGTGGTATCTCCTTTGAGGTGAACGAGTAGGTGATTGCCTAGGCCACGGGGTTGTTGTGTGCTGAGAAGAAGTACCCTAAGAACACAAAGGCTCAAGACAATGGAAGCCTGGATGCCTTCTTTGTGGGTAACGAAAAACTTGTGTGTTCTCAATCTAGCTTTGAAAGAGAAGCCCTCTCGTAGCCGTGGGACCAGGTATGTCTCGCCCTCATGAAGTATAGTACGTTAGAGGGTAGGTTTAAAACTTTGTATTTTTATCATTTTCCTCTCTTAAACCACCTTCGTCATAAAATTCTAGTGAGTTTCTCATTCTTTTTACTTACTGATTTGGAAAGATTTGTTGAGAAGTGCCTTAAATCTGCTGCCAATAACCCTGAGGAACCCATTCCCTTGCAGCTCCATCAAGGCCTCTTTTTTAGGCTCTATCATTTTCACCTCACCCTCTGCCCACCCAAACCCATCTTCGTTGTCCATATTAAGGAAATTGAACCCCCGGATCAGACCAATATTTACCCACCTGAGTCCAAAGGTCCCAAAATAAAAACTCCTTCGACAGTTGTTAAAACCCCTAAAGCTTAGCCGGTTTCTAAAAAGAAGGGAATTGTAGGGATAGCCCAATCTCACATTTTGGCTGGTCTCTATGAACTTAAGTCTGCCCCGACCAAGACTGACAACAAACCTACTACTAAGAGGAACGTGAAGGATGATGGGAAGGATTTAGTGGAGCAACCAACCATTGACAACATTGGTAAGAATAGGGTGGGGAAAGACTCCAAGGGGGATACTATGGTTGCTACTACTGTGGAGATTGGGGTTTAAAAATACTAGCATTAGGAGATTTGGTAGGCTAGCTAAAAACAACAAGAAAGTGTAGATTAGTGAAATTTATTCTAATAAGGAGCGATCTGACAACAAAGGAGAAAGGAAGGAGGTTGATATTGAGGAAGAGGAAGAGGAGTTTATTGAGGGGCCTAGTCACTTCTCGGACCTCAACAAAATGTTGAAAGAGAAGTCAATTTCCCAGTCCTCTGACCTGCAGGGGGTGGAGCATGCCGAAATTGAGAAGATTGTGGAGAAAGGGGAGGATCAACATAGGCTCCTAGAATGTGTAGAAAAGCTTGAGAAAAAACTCAACGGTCTGTCTAGGATCACTGTCAAGTTGATCCACTATGCGGTTGGCACCCTCTCTACTATTCTTAAGGATGAGGTGGATAAGAAGGTTGTGAAGGAAGGTCCCTACTATGTTGGGGAGGATATTGTCAACCTCCTCTCTTAGAATTGGGAGAATGCTAGCTAGTATATTGTTGCTCCATTTGTTGGGTGTTTTGGCCGGCTGTTAGTTTGTTGTGTTTGGTTCTATTTTGGATTTTTTTTGTTGTACTTGGTCTTGTTCCTTTTTGGCCCTTGAGGCTCATCGTGTAAAGGGTATAGCACCCTGAAAATTTTTCTTATCTAATCAAAAACATTTATTTCAAGGATGTTTGATGTGTAGATCTATTCAAGCTCTACAATTAGAAAAATATGGCCCCAAATACCTTCTAGATCAAAATTTATGGCCTTCAAAATTTGGGCCTCCCACATTGGAAATGTAAAAACATCTAGAACACAAAAAATAGTTATAATAGAGAGTTACACTTTTTGGCCAACTTATGATGAATGTTATGATGTGTCATAAGACACATTTGAATGGAGATAATAGATTCAAAAAGGATCAACCAAGTTTATGAATGCATTATAATGAGTTTATGACAAGTAAATAAAATATGTTATTTTTAGCTTATGGACTCATCTTGGATTTTGGGTGTTGAATTTCTAACTAGGAATTTTGGTGTCATATTTTAGGTGGTTTTAGCTCATTTTTTCTTAACTACCATTTAATGGTTTCATGTATTGCATCTCCTATATATTGGGTGCTTGAGATGGAGGTTTTTATAGTAAGTTTTGTAGGTATTGTTATCCTACCAAAGTTACTTTATATCTTTGGTTGGTGATATTTCTATAAAGGCCTAAAATCTAGAAGTGTATTGTAGCTTTTGATTTCAAAATAATACATTGAGTTGCTTTAGAGTGATGTTTTTCTTTAAAAAAATTGAATGGGTAAAGATTTAGAACCATGTCACACTTTTATAAAGGAAATAACCAACACAAATATAGTTTTTCAACTTGGACTGTCTAAAAATGGCATTTATGTTTTAAACTTTAAGATGATATAAACTAATGAAATACAAAACTCTTAATGGAGTTTATGTTTATAATTTTTTAAAATTAGTTGAAATTAGTTTATAAATTTAAGAATATTTTTAATTGCTAAAAATATTTTAAAATCAAGGTCAATGGGATGTTGCAAAAATTATAGCACTTCTTTTTTCCATGTAGATAACTTGAAAATCTAGTGCATGGGAAGAAAAAAATATTTTTAATACTTTTTAAATTAAATTTACTCAAAATGTCAGTTTTAATGGGACATCAATTTTTATCTTTTTTGTTCTCCATGCATTATATTTTCAAGTTATCTAAATTTTTTTAATATTTTTTAAAATTAAATTTACTTAAAATGTCATAGTTTTAATGGGACATCAACTTTTAACTTTCTTAAAAAAAAAAAACCATCTTGGAGAGGATTCTCTCCTCTTGTGAACCATTTATTTTTTAAATTTTCAAATACTTTTTCATATTTAAAAAAAATATATAACCAACCTCATGTTTGATTATAATAATCTACTTGCAGTATATTCAAAAAAACATACTAAAACTAATCAAAATATCAATAAAAAATAGATTCTAGAAAAAGGTATTATTAGATTTTCATGAAAGTTCCCTTAGAAAAACTTGGAGTTGAAGTGGAATTTTTGTTGAATTTTTCCCAAAATAGGGATCAAGATACCACAAACAAGTTCAAGTGAAAGTGTTTTAATTGGAACTCTTTAGTCTATAAATATTTTTTTGTCAAAAAATGCATATAAATTCAATCTAGTTTTAAATTTAAATTTAAATTATATCAATTTAATAGTTTCAAGTGGAAGGATTCCATCCAAAAATCTTTGTGTCATGAAGGTGCCAGGAAGTTTTAGGTGAAACAATTTCACCTGAAACTATTTAGGGTGAAACAATTTTTTTTGAGACCTCTTTGTTAGTCAAAAGTATGACACAATTTTGAACTTTTTTCTCCCATTCAAATCATTGTATTATAGTATATTACTTTTGTGTTTATTTCCTTGTAACAATAAGTTGTGTTTAGTTTTTGCACATATCTATTTTCATGCACTAGTGTAGGAAGCATCTTCCTCATCTTTGATTCCTTTCATCAATCAATCTAGAAAGAACTCAAAGCAATTATTCATTGAGACTTCAAAAGTTATATGTGTTTGGCCTATAGTTTTGTCTTGAAGATCTAGCCATTAATAGATCTTACAAATGCATTCAAATAAGAAAAAAATTATAAAAGAAAAATTTTGTAGCATTTCTTTCTCCTGGGATTATTAGTCTTTACAAGGCAATAACATAGGCATGAAATATATTACAAAGAAATAATAATGAAATTGTAATTGAAAAATACAAACAATAAAAAATGGCATAATTTGTAAGTCTTTGAATTGAAAAAATAAGAAAAATTTCTACTACTAAATTTTAGCAATTACTAAGTTACTCAATTCGAATTAGAGAAATTCAGTTGAAGAGTAAGAAATAATTTTTATCACAATTTTTTTTATCAAATTTGGAAGACCAACTATTTATGGTAATTAAGGATGACAAGTTACTAAAAAATGTTCATCTCAAGAATGAACTATTGGCCAAAACATGGAAGATATTAACTAATTATGTCAACACAATCAAGTGGTAATGGATCTATTTCAATGAGACCAAAAGTTGCATCACATCAATGCCCCCAATGGAACTATCTTGTATAATGCCATGTTGCATAATTCAAGTTGATGATGATACATTTTTTTTAATCATTGTGTGTGTCTTTATGAATACAAGTAGTATATATAAAGGTGTAATGTGTGGTATATATGTACTTTCTTTGTGATGTTTCAATATATGTTTACTCATTGACACATTTAAGCCTTATATGATGATGTGTAGTGAATGATGTATCATTCATAACTTTTTGATTCTGTCGATTTTAATTAAGCCCCCTTTTTTATATTGAAATGTTGAGGTCCAACATCATAACACCAATAATGTATCATTTATCCTCACTTGCATATATATATATATATATATATAATTTCCTTGATCATCATGCTTGATGCATTCACATGTATAACATCGACATTTGATATGCTAGATGTATTCTCATATCTTCCAAAAAATAAATTTACTCAATATGAATATCAATGTAAATATCCTCATTATCCATTTCTTCTTTATACTCATCGGATTGAAATGTTAGAAGTGTGTTTCCTAAGTGGTTATTTATATCTTTAACTTGAATTTTATTATTTTAAATAAAATATTAAATTTGTGCTTTAGTATAATACATATATACACAATATGTCCACATGTCAAATAATAATAATAACATTTGCATTAAAATATAAAATGAGACACATTTAGATGAATATTTTTATTTTAATAGAAGTGATGTGATATTAAGTTTATTTCACAATAATCCTTGTGAGACCATGTGTGGAGCATCCTCCAATCTAGTGAACTTTTAACACCTTACATTCTATGCTACCTAGAACACAGAAAAATAGGGTAAAAAATATATTTGAAATGGAGAAAATTGGGGTATGATGGACCTATCTTCCTATTTTCATTAGGAAATGAGATCCACACAAAGAATTGACTTACAACCCTTAGGTGAGTCAACTCAATGAGAGAATTTACTGATTTCCTTATGATTGAGGATGGGGGTATCAATCTGAATAGCACTTTTGGGAGAAAAACTAAAAATAGTAAATCAACTCAATTATGCTCATTCAGATTTGAAACATCAATTTAAAGTTCAATACAAACAAAAACAATAAACTTTATGCAGATTTGAGAAGAGTAAAGAACTATGTACCGATCACCAAAAGATACTTTTGGGAGGCAAACTGGGACTCATTCGCCCATGGGCGAATGAGTCTTTGATCAAAGATTTCAACCAACTTTAGGGAGCCTTTGATGTCAATATGTAGCCTATGTTTGATCTGGGTTTCAGTGTCAAAAAGACAAAAATTAGATCTATAGATGAGATTTTGTGGATTGACAACAACTTTGACAACTTTTCCAATTTTTCCATTTTTTCTCTTCAAGAGATCTTCAATCCTTCTTCAACCTAAGATCTACAACACAAACACAAGAGGGATTTTTTTTGTTTTTGGTGAATGGGGGTTTGCCTTGGTCAAACCCCATTTGGGTAATTAAACCTTGAATTGAAATAATGAAATATGAAAGGAATGATGAATGAATAATGCTATGTTGCAACTCACCAAACCCTTTAATAAAAATTTTGGAAGTCTAAAATCTTGATCTTGATCTTGCATGAAATAGCTTCAATGGATGTGGATCTTGATGATTGGATCTTGATTTGAATGCTTGCTTTGAATATTTGAAACCTACATCACAATGTTAGCTCCAAAAACATCCATGATTGCAAAATACTTTAACACGATGCTTGAGATCTTGATTGTTGCAATAAATCACTAATAAATCTACTCTTGAATGCCTTTGACAATAATATTTTCTCTTGTAAAGTTCACCTCTTGCTAGATAATAATTGTTATACTTGAGTTGATAAAAAGACCTTGTATATATAGTTATGTATCCTTAATTTCCCAAAAATTAGAAATTACAAATCGACATTAAAATTTTGAATTTAGGGACATTAAAATACTGCCAAAAACATATTTTAAATATAGGTTCAAAGGCCTAGGGAGGACTCATTTCCCCATTGGCGAATGGGTCCTAGGTTCATATTTCTATAACACACATTGCTCAAGGTAAAGTGTTATATGTTGGTATTAATTTTTGTTGGGTTTCCCCTTCAAAAAATGTAATTTATTAGGCTTGTAGATGTAAAATGGGGCTTATTGAGGCCTAATTAAGTCCAATTTAATTGAGGGGCCCAAAAAAAGTGTAAAAATGTAAAGAAGTACATTTTTTTACACTATATTTAGCCCCCACTTTAGTGAGAGGATGACCTTGTGTCAAAATCACACTAAAGTAGACAATCAAGAGAGTTCTAATTGTATAATTGTTGGAAAGATAAGACGATAAGGGTCAAGGAGGATGATCAAGCCCCCAAGATCTAAGATCTCACGATAAACCAACAAAGGCACAAAACGACACATACCTTTGTTAAATACGCAACAATAATGATAAAATACTCAATCATGCAATGTCAAAGACTCAAAGAAAGAAAAAGAAAAAGAGGGTGGATCAAGCCTCGACTGTTTGTCCAACTCGATGGGGATCAAGCCTTAGTTGTTTATCCAAAAAAATTTACAAGTGGAACTCTCTGTCCACTATGCAAACCAAATACGCTCACAAGGAGCTAGTGCAATCCGATATAGACTAGGTGAGCCCCAGGAACTGGCTAGATAACCATACCAAAGTTATACCTCCCGATAACTTTGATAAGGTGCCACACAAATGGTCACAAGGCTAGCAAGTTGTGTTATGCTAAGCACTCACTAGAAAGCAAGTTGTGTTATGCTTGGTGGCCTTGATACATGCAATAGGATATTCAAAGGGGTTTTTCTTAGTTCATGAAAGGTCTCTCCTTAGGGAACATCATGCTTAATGTCTCCAAGAGAGGACTAGTCGAGGATAATAGATTCACAACTTAGGGAATGCAAAGAATAACACTACCACTGAAAGGAATGCTATATGCTCAGAAAGGTCGCAATCTTGAAGGACATCAAACCCAATGACACCACCAAGAAGAAGACACATCACATGAAATAAGAAGACCGTACTAAAAAACATAAGTCATAGTCAAAATGATAATGTCAATGTATGCCCCCACTTGAAAGAAATTGTTAAACACCATGCTGTGAGAAATTACTTTAAAGTAGAAAATGATGAATGCTAAACAATAAAGAAGACATGAGAGCTTATTTAGAAATCCTTATGTCAAGCATATGTTTCCAAATGAAGCCATGTCATGAAAAAGGGGTTGCCCCCAAATAAAATCCCAAACACAAAAGAGATCCACGAATTTGGGGTCAACATATGTCTTTATACAATGATATTATAGAGCTCAAAAACTTCATCATTCCCCAAATACTTGTAGAAATGGAAGAATGACATATAGAGAGCTAAAACAAATTAATTTTTTTGGGTCAACATGGAAGAGACTTAAATGCCTCGACACCTTGTGTCATCCTAAAAAGGAAAACACAAGACAAAATAAAAAGATAAAGGTTTATAACATATAGAAGAATATAGGTACAAATAAAGGAACGGACATATGAACATGTCAAATAGTACGATATGGGGGATCACATTACTCACATGGAATCACACAAAAATAACATGGAAAGAAGAAAAATAAAAAGAATAGTAAAGCACATGCGAGTCAACCTATAATAGGTCATATGCATCCTAATCTTGTTCAGTATATGTGGAAGGTGGATAACTAGTCAAAGGGACAATAACAAGTGTTGTACTCAAAATAAGGCTATCTAACTCCTTGCCCCCACTAAGTGCAAGAAAATGATGATTCGATATGGGTGATGAGAATGAGCTCCTTGCAATATAGAAATGATTTCCAGTAAATGTAAAACATGCAATAGTGAGTATGCTATGATTCTACAAATATCACATGGAAAGAAGCAAAGCAATTAATTGTTAAGGGATTATCTGATCACTGTCATGTGGAAGTGATACAAATTTTCTAATGAGTCCCTTTAAGGCACAAAACTCATTAGTAAGATGGCCAAGTGTTCGATGAAATGCACAATAATTCACATTTGTATTCTTACCTTTTGTGTTTTCTTTGATAGGTGGCAAGTAAATCAATCCTAGACGAAGTTGTTCCATTCTTCATTCAATTTTTGTTTTAGTGCGCAAAAATGTAAATTCTTTGAATTTATAAGGCTTGGATTTCTTGCTTGATTGGGTGACTTGTTGAAGTTTGTTTGAAGGAGGACATAAGATGATCCTATCATCCTTGTGAGGCATTGGTTGATCATTATGAAGGAGGACACTTGTTTCCTTGGAAGATGCAGGGGGAGGAGGATCTTGATATCCTAATCCTTTGGTATCTTCAATTGGGATTTGTTCTAGTAATTTGTGGACTTCATGCTTGTTTATTATGTCACATCCTTGTTTGCTTAATATCTTAAAGCCTTGACCATAACTCTCTTCTAAGTTAATGGGTGTATTAGTAACTCGATTGGTATAAGATAGAAGAGTGTCATTATTGCTCTTGTTAACAAGTTCATTAATGATTGATGGTTGAGGCTTGCTTTGTGTTTCAATTTTAGAAGGTAAGATTTTGGATATATCAAATGGTGGTATGGTGGGAGGTTTTGGTTGTTGCATGGATGGGTAAAAGTATGTATTGTTCTCAAGATTGTGTAAGGGGAGTTCAAGCCCACTAATTAGCTCCTTCCATCCTTCACCCCCGGGTTGGATTGCTTTCATGCTTTGTCCATCATGTGCTATCACAACCGGCCCGCACTATTGCGCCCACCCTAAGGTGTATCTATATCCTCCCGTAAATATAATCTACCTCCCGGGGGGAATCTTGTATGAATTATTGCATGTTATCTTCATCTTGACCTAAGATGTCCACCTCACAAGCACATTCATTAGAAGTTGATTGAGCATGATTAGTGACTAGTGCATTAGGATCACTACCAAACACAACTTGAGACATCTAACAAAGACATTAAGGACTTCCATAAATTTCCCATATGCATGGCCATGATGCGAGAATGAATTGAAATGCAAAGAGATAACAAGTTTTCATATTTTAAACAAGGTAATTTCTTTATTATACTATGCAAAAACTTGAAAATGATGTCTTTTAAGTCTAATTTTGATTTTGAAATGCATTTGAATTAAATTAATTACCCTTAATATGAATAATTACAAAAATCATATTTTTTTGGAAACTGAAACAGGAACCTGAATACAGAAACAAAGAATGCAGACAAAGGGTTTTTAATGCCCAGAAATTCAGAAACAAGCCTGATAAGGGACTATTCACCCTAGATGAATGGGTCTTGTGTCAGGGTTTTGAAAAATTAAATTACAAATTTTTGAGTTGATGTTTATGTTTTTCAGATTTTGGTTGCAAACAAGTAGTTACAGTTTCATATTTTTGGAAAATTAGATCTAATGCAAGTGTGAAATGATGTTAAATGACAAGCAAAAAGACCTAATTTGAGATGCAATTTTGATTCAATTTTTTTATTGAAGTGACTGATCATGCAATGTTATGTAAGCACTATGCAAAATTGATGAAATTTTGAAATTTTTAGATTTTAAAGAATGCAAAAATGCAAACCTAAAACCTTAAATGAGATGCAAAATAATGCAAGTAAACAATCCTAAATGAGATGCAAATCAATGAAATGAAATGAAAATTAATGCAAATCTTACATCTAGGGTTTCAATAGACTCCAAATTCAAAAAAATGATAGTGCAACAATGTCGGGTTCACCAAAATGAAACATGTAAAAATAGGCCTAAAAATGTATTTGAAATGGGGAAAATAGGGGTATGATGGACCTATCTTCCTATTTTCATTAGGACATGATATCCACACAAATAATTGACTTACAACCCTTAGGCGAGTCAAATCAATGAAGGAATCTACTGATTTCCTTATGATTGAGGATGGGGGTATCAACTTGAATAGCACTTTTGGGAGAAAAACTAAAAATAGTAAATCAACTCAATTATGCTCATTCAAACTTGAAACAACAATTTAAAGCTCAATACAAATAAAAACGATAAACTTTGTGCATATATAGGAGAATAGTAAAACACTATGTACCAGTCACCAAAAGGTAGTTTCAAGAGGAAAACTAGGACTCATTCGCCCATGGGCGAATGGGTCTTTGATCAAGGATTTCAACCAACTTTTAGGAGCCTCTGATGTCAGTCTGTAGCTTCTGTTTGATCCGATTTTCAGTGTCACAAAGTTAGAAATCAGATATGTAGGTGAGATTTCATGATTGACGACAACTTTTCCATTTTTTATTTTCAAGAGATCTTCAATCCTTCTTCAACCTAAGATTTGTAACACAAACACAAGAGGGAAAAATTATTTGTTTTTGGTGAATGGGGGTTTGCCTCGGTCAAATCTCGTTTGGGTATTTAAACCTTGAATTGAAATAATGAAATATGAAAGGAATGATGAATGAACAATGCTATGTTGCAACTCACCAAACCCTTTAATAAAACCTTTGGAAGTCTAAAATATTTATCTTGATCTTGCATGAAATGGCTTCAATGGATGTGGATCTTGATGCTTGAATCTTGATTTGAATGATTGAAACTGACATCACAATGTTAGCTCCAAAAATATGCATGATTGCAAAAGACTTTGACATGATACTTGAGATCTTGATTGCTGCAATAAATCATTGATATATCTGCTCTTGAATGTCTTTGACAATATATTTGCTCTTGTAAAGTTCATCTCTTGCTAGATAATAATTGTTAGACTTGAGTTGATAAAAAGATCTATATTTATAGGTATGTATCCTTAATTTCCCAAAAAATAAACATTACAAGTTGACATTAAAATTTGAATTTAGGGACATTAAAATACCACCAAAAACATATTTTAAATTTAGGTTCAAAGCCCTAGGGAGGATCCATTTTCCCATGGGTGAATGGGTCCCAGGTCCTTATTCCTAGAACACACATTGCTCAAGGTAAAGTGTTATGTGTTGGCATTAATTGTTGTTGGGTTTCCCCTTCAGAAAATGTAATTTATTAGGCTTGTAGATGTAAAATGGGGCTTATTAAGGCCTAATTAACTTCAATTTAATTAAGGGGCTCAAACAAAGTGTGAAAATGTAATGTACATTTTTCTACACTACACTAACCAAGTTTCTAGGATGGGGACAACAAGGGATAGGGAGTGAGTTTTAGGGACAACATTTTTGGGGATGAGAAGAGACGAAAAAAGGAGACAACTATATAAAAATAGGGAAAAGTTAAATATATAGAGAAATTTCAAATATGTATATGATAACATTGATAAAGAATTCATCATATTGCAATGTCATAAAATTGCACCCCTTGCAATTTCACCTACACTTTTGCATCCACTTTAGTGTCCAATCCCTTAGTATTTGTGTAGGCTCATTTCAACCCTTGCATCAACCTTTTCCCCTTAGGATGTTCAAGATCCCTTTTTATTAGCTATCTTCTTGTATTAGCTTTACATTAAACCTTGTGTTTTCCTCATTCCCACCATCCTTGAGCGTGATTTGTCTAGACACTAGCACATCGCGCGAACATCTGTGAGCCACACTAGCATCCCGTGACATTTCAACATTCAAATGGTCATTCTCAAACATCTTTCCACTTGTCACCTAACTTTGTCAATGGAAATGGCTCAGGATGCCTTGTAACGGCTTGAGAACCTTCTTTTCCCTCTCTCTCTTTAAAGTATATATTTTCACTTCATTTGTTCTCTCTAGCTCTTTCTTGCACATTCTCTCTCATTCTCACTTTCTCTTCTCTTTCTCTCAAGCCTGCACAACTCTCTACAATGCTCTCAAGTTCTCACACACTCTTTATAGCTCTCTTGGCTCTCACAGCCTTCTCTTTCTTTCTCTCCCTTTGGCTTCCTCAAGCCTTACTAGTAATATCTACTTCTCTTATATCTTTGACCATCTTGGGATTTCACATCCCTTGTCTATGTATTTTCTATATTGTCTATTTTTTATCTTGTCTATCTATCTTTCTATCTATTTGTCTATTTGGCTGTCCGTGGAGGTGGAAACACCAAAATGGGGGTTTGACTGAGGCAAGCCCCTAAACAATCCCAACATTTTCTCTCGGTCTTATATGTGCAGGTATTGAAGACATTCATTTGTTGTAAGTTTCATTGCTTGGTTGGATGTGAGTGCTTTCTTTCTCTTACTTCATTTCATCGCATACATCCCATTTAATCTACACTTTACTTTAATTTAGCTTTTGTTATACTCTATTATTAACCTACATTTTTAAAGTTCTTAGCAATCAAAATAGAAGTAGTTATTTTGTTGTTTTTTCTGATAGTCTTGGGTTTTGATCCATACGAGACGCCAATGCACCATTGAGATGTCAGTGTGTCACGTTGTCGTCCTTGATCCACACTAACGTCCTTGGTTGCGAGCTTTTTATTCTATCCAAAAAAAATCTATGACCTACTCTTTTTGTTTCAAGAACTCTCATTATTTTATCTTGTCACTTGAGCTTTGTTCCTTGAGGTAGTTGAGGACCATTTGCTCCATGTAGACTCTTCTTTGTCCTAGAGACTCGGGAGTAGAAAATTTCCTTCTCTACACATTCATTATAGATCCTTAACACATATATTTGTGTTGAGTTGAGAGCACATGAGAGCCGAACAAATTAGACAATGTCAAAACTTAATTGTTTTCATAATTCATTGTCAATATGCATTTGATTTTAAAAAATAGTACACAAGTTACAACAAAATGCTCAAAAGTTGCAAGTTTCACTTTCAACTATAATATGAAATACAAAAACAAATAAATATTCATTTTATATCCTCCTCATTTAGGGTGAGTTGGAGTATAGGGGTTGTTGGCATATGAAGTCAGTTTGCTTTATCTACCATTGATTAAATAGTTGATGATGAGTTCCATTGTAGTGAATTGTATGCATCGAGCATGACCGAATGCCTAAAGGCCAAGGAGTTGTAGGGGGTTGAGTGTAGCCCCCCTATTCACATTGAAGGTAGTTTTGACAACGCTATTAGGCTAAGCTAGAGAAATTTATTTTTAGGACTTTCTAAAAATGGTACTTTTTAATGGGGATGACCAACTGTCCCCAAGATGGGCTAGGGCATTTATGATGTCCGCTAACTATCTTGGGGATAACTAGCCATCCCCTTTTATTTTTTGGGACATCCCTTGTATTTTTTCAAAATTGGTAATGGCCCAAGGATGTTCCCTAGGCGTCCCCTCATCCTTAAAACATTTCAAAAATGAGGTTACCTCAAAAAATTTTGGGTATACATCCTTAGGTTTCCTTGCTTACATTTTATTTGAAAAATGATTGCATGACAATCTTAAACAATATTAGAATTTATATTTTCATCTTCATTGCCCCCATTTTAAAACTTTGACTTTAGTATAAACGCATGGGAGTAACAAGTCTAATATTTTTTTATCTAATAATAGTAGCTCACAATCACAAATACTAACACATAATTTAGGGAAGAGGCTAGAATTATTGAGTCATTTTCTTGGATAACATTTGGGTTTAAATAAATTTTGATGAGTAAATGTTGAATGCTATCAAATAGTTTAAAACTTATTTTAACTAGAGTATTTTGAAATGTTAGCTTATAAACATTGATTGTCTCAATTTTTCCTTGGTTGCATTTTTTTATTCATCAACTATTAGTTAATGTTTGATAGTATATTGAAATAGGTAACAATTGAATTTTATGTCTTTAAAGGAATCAATCAAAGTGTGAGTTAAAGTATAAAACCAAAATTTAAGTGTATTATTTATCAAGCTTCATGTAAGCAAGTTAATGCGTAATCATTCATCATACATATAATATAAAAATTAATGGACCAACAAACATGAAATGAAACAAACGAATAATCAATTATTATAATCATAATCATTCTTACCAAACCTCATTCTCCCTCCCTCTAGATGTGGATATTTTAAGTTTCATAATTTACTATTTATTAAATTTAAATAATAATTATGCTTTAATTTTTGGTATGTTTAATTTGAAAATTTTACTAACCAGTGGATTTTAATTATTAGTTTTAAGTAGAAATTAGTTAATCAAATGAAAGTAAAGATTTAAAGTCAGAAGTATCCAAATTCAAAGAATAATTTTTATTTGAACTTAGTAAAAAATAAATCCATTGGTTGGTGACAATTTTAAGTTAGTTTTATGTAAGGTTTAATCAAAATTTGATATTAGAGAAATGTATTCAATTCACTTCTCCTTTTAACTAGCTCAATAGTGTCAATTTTGTTGTTTAATGTAGGCACCAACACTATATTATTTTCCATGGATAAAATTATGTATCATCCAATTCCTTGACATGGTTTCTTAAATCACTTTAATGCTTTCATAAGATGGCATGGATGGAAATTTGATCTCCTCTAGTAGACAAATAGGGCAACTTTATATTAGGTAAGAAACAATCTCAACTAGATTTGGAGATGTTTAAATGTATTAAAC
The DNA here is from genome assembly GCA_007115665.2 of Sequoiadendron giganteum. Classification (NCBI taxonomy): domain Eukaryota; kingdom Viridiplantae; phylum Streptophyta; class Pinopsida; order Cupressales; family Cupressaceae; genus Sequoiadendron; species Sequoiadendron giganteum. The sequence continues at coordinate 126,865,006 of CM021104.1, forward strand.
AAAAGAATGGTAGCATCTATCCTGTGTCAAATTCTTTATCCACTGCATAAGAAAGCTCAAAAAGTTCCTGCTCAAGTCCAGTACAAGATTAAGATTAATTTTTTTATAAAATGAGATGAGATACAAAATGAGGGCATTCCATAACCAGGATCTGCAGATGATACAGTGTAAGCTCTTCTTTACCAGCCATACAATTAAAAAAAACAATGTATGGCTTTTCAAAAGGTCGCATAATTGCAAAAAAATAAATTCAGGGAATGCTTTCTTTCAGTATTGGTCTGGTTACACACAACAGCAAGCCATAATGTTTGAGCAATTTAGTATTGCAAAAATCGAATCCCCCACTCCATAGTGGATTTAGAGTGAGCATAGATAGGGGACCCTCAACCCACCAGAATTTGGGATTTGGTACTAGCTCATAGTATTCGTACATTCCAGCAACACCCCTAATATTACCATTTGAAATTTTGAATTTGGGTTAGTTACTTTTCACATACATTCAATGTCACCAAGAACTTTGTAAAAGGAACCTAGCTAGCATTTAGGCACACAACATTTGAAATCACTAGAGATAAGGGTGAGTAACTTTCACCTTTGCAATTAGAAGTGTTTTTGTTGGTGCTGGTGTTTGCAACATTATTGACCTTTACAGCAGCTGAAATAGTTTTGCAAACAAAGAGAGAATTAGAGACAACTAAAATTATTATCATAACTAAAACATAAATTATTCTTCTGATACACCTGAAATTCATAATGAAAACGATTGCAAGCAAAACCTTATAAGCTAATAAATACCTGAGTTTCATGATTGAGAAGTTTGATTCAGCTCATTTGATAGCTTCTGAGTTAATTCGAGTGCCTGCAACGTAGTTTGACTACCTTCAAGTTCTGTTTCAAGCTCTATGATGCGATCTTGGAGCCTTGATATTATAACCTCATGCAAACGTCTTTCCAAATCCCATGGTGAAACAGAAAAATTTCCTGTATTGAATTCATCATGCGTTGAAGAATTATTGTCTTCTTCTGATTCTGCATTACGCATGAGGCCATCCTCTCTCAGTTCTCCATTAACAACATCAGCAATGCAATCTGGATCAATCTGCCACACCATTGAAATTCTTAGGGTTATGCTGCATGATCATAAAACATCATTGGAAGATCCTAAACATCAAGCTAAAGAAACTTGAAACTTCTTTACAAATATGTTACTAAAACTTCAAAACAATAGGTAACCCACATGACCAATCAGCAGTTAAGACAAAGTATGTAAAAGGCTACAAGGCATTTTCTAATTTATAGTTCACTTTAATGGCTTGTAACAGGTACAGACATAATTGTCAAGTTTTTACTTTCCTATCGTTTAGAGGCTACTGAGGTTGATTGACTGGCTAACAATTACAACCTTTGTGTAGAGAATTTTGGGTTACCCTAATAACTGCATTAATGAAGTTCATGTATTTGGATGGTAGTGAAATGGTGATGGTTGTGGCAACAGAGCTTCTGTATGCATTTGACAGGTATTGTCCACTGATAGCAGATAGTGTGCCAATGGTATAACTATACCCATTTCCTAATAAACCATTCTCTCTAGAGCATTCATCTATTGCTTTAAGTCACCTCCCATCTTTTACTGGTCTTCTGTTGCAACTAATATCACTTTTGCCTTTATTTGTTGTAATACCCCCTCCATTGCTTAACACTCTTCTTTTTTATCAAGCTTGGCATAAAAACATGGCAGCCCAAACTAGACATTATAAAAGATGAAAAGGGGTTTATAAAATATAGTTTTCAAAATCAGCTTAATAAAACACATGCATCCCTCTCTTTAGCCAATCTAGGTTGAAATTCTTGAAATGGTAAATCTTGTTCTCCAGATCAAAACCCACTTTTGCACAAATCGAATTGAGGCCAAATAGAGGAGAAGTCCTTCCAAAAAACAGGGTGCTGCTTCCAGGCAATTTCAGGAGATTGATTTTAACTTATAAGTGTACACATATACCACAATACTACTTTATGTCATCATTACTTCTTTGTGAAAATATTCAGAATTTTCATTTAAAAAAACTAGTGCAAATTCCATCCGATGCTCTAGCTACAAGATATTCTTTTCAAATAAAATTTTCGTAGTTTTGAAAAGTCAACAATCTAAGGTTGGAACTCCCTCAATATTATCTGGAATATTTGTTATGAGCACTGCAGTGAATCCTTCACTACAAGGGATGGATTCTTTCTGCCTTGATGAGCAATCAATAAAAATATCTTCCAGCATCCATGGGCCTCCCCACTTTCTTTCATTTTGTATTTTTCTGTTGCAGAGCAATTATAATGAAATACAAAGTCCCGACGAACACACATTGTCTGATACTCCAGATCACATCTCATCTAATGGTTTGAAAGAATTTGGCAAAAGGAATAAAAGGCTTACATTGAAAAAGCTCCAACGTAGTGACACGTGGCAGTGCAGGTTGTATTATAAAGATAAAAGTACCTTGTGTTACTGTTAGTGGGCTTCACTTCTTCTGTCAGTTTAGGTTAAGTTATAACATAATTGAGGCCACGTGGTGTGCTCCCGAGGATTCCCAAACAAGTGAAAGGCTAACTTCTCCATAGTTAGCATTAACCATCCAATTTTCCGACAAAATAGTTATTCAACAGCCTGCAGAACACACCATCCTAAGAGGGTCTAGAACACTAGAGTAGCAGTGAGCGCGCTTAGCCACATCCAGAATTCAACTTTCTCAAAGTAGTAAGGCTGAGCATTCATGGTCAACAACTGTGCAATGCCAAGGCAAGAAGTCTCACATTCCAGCACCATGAAAGGGCAATACCAGGTAGTGGACTTCTAGAACCAGTTACCATGCCCAACCACCAACAAGAATAATTAAGGGACTGGAATTGCAAAAATGTCTCCTCTCTGTAATTTCTAATTTCAATTTCAAATGTAATTTGGTTGGAAAATTCATTGTGGACTGGATAGTTTTAGTCTATAAATAGTAAATACTAATCAGTGTGCCCATATAGAACCTGATGCAATTTTCTACAGCTGAGCTTTTGATCCTGATGTAAAAGCTAACTCTCAAAAGAGAATGCAACTGAGCATAACTGAGCTTTTGAGCCTTATGTACTTGTTTGATTCTAGCCTCTCTTTGTTGCTATACAGGGGAGCTTCTATGTATGTTTCCAGTGAGCATTTACCTATGTAATGGTCAATTGATAAGCAAACTTAATAAGAAGCAAGGTACTGTTATTCTCTATCTTTCCATTTTTCACCTTTGCTATTACATGAATTTTCCTGTTGATTATTGCATCATCAGCTATTAAGCTCTGCTTTGGTAGTGAAGACAGTTTATATCTATCTAGCATGAGCCTTTTTTTGCTTTAATTTGTTTTCTGCAAACTCTATCTGTTTTTACCCCCACAACACAAATAGCTTTAGGCTTAGCCATTAGATAGATAGTGAACCGGCCCTCCAACCTCAGAGATTGTCTTGCATGGATCACCCTCTTTGCTGCCTACTTTCCACATTCCTCTGGCATGTGCCGCACTTTGGCCCCTGAAACAGGCCTTTAGACTAGCATCAACAACCACTTTCTATAAAACTCTCAAAATTATATTTCTAATGCAACTAGTGCACCTTCAGTCTCATTCTATAAAGGAAAGATAAACAAATTTCCAACCACACCATTGACTCCAAGTTTTCAAAAGAAAAGAACAAATAGTTCTGGATTTGCAGACTAGTGAGCTAGATTTGTTTCCCAAAATCAAACGCTCATCTTAGGCCAGAATCTAATTAGCACCACACAGATCTAGGAAGGGACATGTTTACTGAAATAGAGACCCAACAAAGGGAACTCCCCCTAAATTGCTACTCTGTAACCACTTAAGATATTACATAGAAGTCATCATATACAAGCAAAAACTGGAAATACCAGAAATAAAGCAATAAGTAGCAGCAAGAAATCATTTAATACAGTAAGATAACAGATAAGTATTATTATCCTACTTTGAGGGAAGAACCTCCCAATTATTGTCAATCAATATAACGCACAATGTTAAGAATGTAATCCAAGCAGAGTAGCTTAAGCTCATCACCTACCATCAATGTAGCTCTAAGCCTAATTTAACTAACCCACTATAATCAACCCAAGATAACTTATAGTTATACACAGCAAATATTCTCCGTCTATAACCACAATTTTAATAAAATCCAGTGGGTTGGTGCTATACAAGAAAGCTTTGAAAAGACTTCCCACACAAAAGTCCTACAAAACAAATCTACCACAATAGTACATGCACCAAACATTTAGTCAAATTAGAAAGGCCCAAAAAGAGCATATATAAGCAGACTCGCTAGCTAAAGGTCAATGGCAGGAATTGCAAGCTTTAAAGAAGATGCCAAGGTGAATCAATGCTGATGTAACAAATAATAGTAGCATTCTCCATTTTCATAAGATTGCACACAATTTTTCCAACCCTTTGGTTACATTTGACCTTGGGCCACACAGAAGCAGCAATACCAGATCTATACCAACCCCCATCCTGTCATAACCTAAATCCAGGGAATATAAGGTGAAGGAATTCATGAATGCGTGCCCAATTCAGCCTTCTCCTCCACTCTTGGCGATTGCTTCGAATATATATTTCATATCTAGATTCCAATCTTGAACTAAAATCACTTTGCTCAAGGATTTGACCTACTCAGGATAGTTTGTATAACTTTTCTCTAACATGTGATTAGCTGGTAAAAGCTCTTCTGTAAATTGGAAATCAATCACCAACTTGTATTTCAATTCTTAACCTTTTCATGGAGGGACTAGCTTCAGATGACTGTAGTGTGCTCTAATCCTCATTCTACCTTTAAGCACAAGTCAATGCCACCAACATCTTTGCTTCAGAAAATCCAAAAAATTATCCGGCATAAACAATCCATTCTCCCCCTGCAGCTACTCATCTTTGATCTCTTCTTCTGCATAGTCAGTAAGGTAATCGGGTACATGTAAGGGATTTCTAAATGATTGAAAGAATTGAACCTATAAATTTTTGTAATCTTGACAAGGCCATGTTTTTCTTCCACAAATAATTTCAGTGGCATCCCCCTCTACCACTAACATTCTCTAGATTCCCATCATTCTTTCAGTTTCCATATATCATTGGTAATTGTCATCTACTTTCTTCTTCAAATCCTCAAAGAGTTGTTTATTTTTCAGGTTTTGCTTTCTTATCCAAACTCAAAGTCTTGGTTTCATCAAAGGGATTTCTCACCGAATTTTCTAGTAAATCAAAGACAGATAGCCTCATGTAAAGGCTAACCTTTTTTATAGCAGTTTCAATTACCCCTAGGGACCCTGTTTGAAAATTTCTGGTTAGTTTTGTGCCCAATAGGATAAAAATTCATGCGTAGCAATTCCGTAACTTATTCCCACAGAGATACAATCAATTTCTTTTTCTTTTTGGAAGATGACAACTAACTTTCCCATAATACAAGAGCATGTCCTGTCAGTTTAAGACATGCAAAAGACACTGAAATAAACTTCAGTTTGTTTGATCTAAGTATGTAAAAACTCAGAGTTCACTTGCCCATTAAAAGATTTTCTTTACTTTACATTCAAATTTAAATGGCTTATATGTAGATTTTATTTGAATCTTTTTTTTCTTGATCATCCTCCAAGAAAGTTTCCTGATCCTCTAGGCACTTACCAGCATCTCCGAAATGAGTGTTCTTACTATGAATCCATAGAAGACTGATCTTGGCCTATGCAGTCCTATTGTCGGCTCATGTCTTCTTGTTGCTGCCTCATTAAATTCTGACTTTTTGTCACAACCTCCATGTTGCTTTCTACAGCTATCACAAGTTTCTTCAGATTTTTAAGGTTATTTATTCTCACCTCTTTATTCCACCTTTGGATAGAGATATCAAGGTTGCAAGGTAGCAATTTTTTTATTTTCTATGGAACTAATCACTGTCATGCAACATCACTATTTTACACAAATCTTTAGGACTAGTGACTGCTCTTATACCAAATTGATTCATAATCTGATCAGTTAATGCTTGCAGAAATAAGGAACCAACGAATTATGGATTGTTCTTATTATCTTATACTCAAAGTAAATAACAGTCATAGAAGAAGTAATGCTAGGGAAGAGAAGGTGAACACACAAATATTAAAAAAAAATTCTTGAAAAAGCAACTTTGCAGTGACAAAAGCACTTCTATTGTAATATATTGAGAATTAGAAAGAGAAATTGTGTTGTTTTCATAATGACTGATCTGAACTGCAAGTTAATGTGTCATTAAAAGCCCGGATTTTGCAATGCCATGACAGCACAAAGAGCTGACTAAATGAGACTATTTTTTACTTGGAAAGTGAAAAATTTCTGCAAGAATAGAATGACTCACATGAATTTATTTTTTAACACAGGCCGCACAGCTTTAATATTTATCAGAAACAAATAAAGTAGGGTAAGTTTCCTTTGACTTAAAACAAAAGAATGATAAGTAGATAACCTCATTGTTTCCAGGAAATTTTCTCTGGTGCTTAGATGAATGCAAGTTGAATTCTAGTTTCTCCAACTCGGCTTCAAGTTCTGCTTCAACACTGGTCATGTTCTCCATTTGTTTGACAGGGTCTCTATCTGACATTCTCTCATCAACCTCACAGGCCTCGTTTGACAATGCATTAAGAGAAGCATCACTCTGACCTTCTTCTTTACCCAAGGCATGTTGCCAGGTTTCAAAAAAATTATGGGCTTCATCAGTGAGGTCTTTCATAGTCCATGAACCTCGCGTCTCTAGCTCTTCCTTTAGGTCCTCAACCAATTCTTCTCTTTGCCTCAGCAAACAGGTAAGCCTCTGCATTTCCCTCCTGCTTGACATGATTGTGGACATTATGCCAATGCCAACTCCAAAACAAACCAAAAGATAGCCTGCAGATGTATCTGTGGAATATAAAGGTTGTAATCAACCCACAAGTCCAAACATCTATAAAACAACCTTATAATAGCAAAAAATCATGAAGCCAAAACAAGAATTGTATTTTCATTAGAGAGAAAAGGGGATCAAGACCACATGTTGAAGCTTGAGGAAGAGTAGAGCAAAGTATAGAGGACAATGCAATGTTCAAATCTTTCTCTTAGGCATTACGGGAAAAGTACATTATGCCAAGAGATTCCTTCCACCATATATTCACATAAGGTAGCAAAGATGGGTTAACAGTTAAAAGTAAAAAGGTCTCAAATCAACAACTTCAAAATTTTGGCAGTGAGACACTATCTTTCTGCCATACATTATATCAGATAGCAACAGATGAATACAATTATAATATGATGATGTCAAATGAACAACTTCAAAATTTCCACAATGAAAGGAATGACAACCGAATTAGTTTGCTTTACAATCACAACAAAAAGGATTTTACTCCCAAAGACATAAATGAAATGTCAAAAATCTACAATTGGTCCTTCAACACCCTCCCTAGGAGATAATAAGATAGAATCATTCAACTTTTTCTTGAGAAATAATTTAGAATACTATGGACTTTCATAAATTGGGACCATTTTGTGAAATGTAATCAGGATTTGCATGTCATTTTCTGATTAAAACATTTGTGCCTAGGTGGTTGATGTAGTTGGCAATATATAAATAAATAATACTGTATTCAGCAAAAAGTAATTAAAACATATGTTGTAATCGGGAATTAGTCTCCGAAAGTTGGTTAGTTGTACAAGGTAGTTGCCAACAATTGGTGTCCTCAACCAACATCGGCCGACTATATATTTCATGTTTCATTTGTAGTAGGGGACAACACATATTTTGTATGATGTACTTATTGCCTATCCGATGAATGAAGAACACAACATATTTTGTGCATGTGCATTGTTGAGTAATTGATATGTTTATTATTGTTATTATATATTCTCGTTTACTCTGTGTTAATCGGTCAAGTAGCATAAGTGAGTAAACGGTTAAGTTATTTCAATCAAACTAGCATTATGGAGATGCTTGTGTGCCTATCTTGATTGCAGTGTATAAAACATAATCATATCATTCTTGGCCTGCACATTTCAGATTAACTCCATTTCAGTTATGTTGGAGTTGTTAATGGTGCTTGGCGAAGTTTAAATATGACATTGGCTTTTTGTTAAGTGGAAACACATTTTGTAAATTGTCATGAGGATTTAAATTCCATATTTTGATAAATAAATTGTGATCAATGTGTCAATATGATGAGACTGTCTGGAGCTCAAGTTATTGTTGCATGTCAGGACAGTCATGTGGAGTTCAGATGCTATGCAAAAAGCATCTTTCAAACAGCTAAATGCTTAAACAGCTTCTGAACTTGCTCGAGCAGCTTCTGAACTCCACATGAGATTTTTTGGATGAATAAGTTGATGTCAGAATTGTTGAAAAGCTATAACAAGGAGATGCCAGATGAAGCCAAAAAGAAAAAGAATATTATTAGGTATCATGTCAATGAGGGACCTGAATTTGTGGTTGAGGAGGTTAGATCAAATGATGGTTTATCTGATCTTGCACCTACAGTAGGGTGGGGAGACATAGATGACTTTAGCGAAAGCAGGAACTTTTGAAAAGTATCTCTTATGCGTATATTACATTGTAAATCAGTAACACCTTGATATAGACAGTAACAGATATGTAGAAACCATGATATTATTTTGATATTGACAGCAGTAGATAAGGAAAAGAGGCATAGAGACAGCATACAGATCTGTCCTTTCGTATAAGCTGTGACATATGTAATGTTTAAATTATCTTCAATATAAAAGAAAAATAGTTTTCTTCAAGTTTGAAGTTTGATTTATCATTTTATATGTCTAATTCTCTAACTTTGCCTCAATAGGTTGACAGTTCATCTTTGTTCGAGTGGAATTGAAGTACATACTCCTTTATCCACTTAGTAAAGCACAACCAATTGACATCACAAATGTTGAGGAGTTAGTGCACTTGCATTCCACCTTTCACTTTCTTTAACATAAACAAAATGACTATAAGGAAGAGGCAACAAATTTGTGGAATATAGAACCAAAGCAAGCCAACTTGGATGTTACCGCTGTCCAACAATCTGCAGTTTTGGAGACAGATTGCCAGCATACTTTTAGTGTGAGTGCCAATGGCACTCCTTATGGTTCTTCTCATCTACCTATATCATGATGATGATGATGATGATGATGATCTTTATGAAAACCCAAGTGATGCTAATTGTTGATTTTATTATTTTAATATTGAACAATAAATATCCATCATGACATTTAGGTTCCAAAAATTGACCTCAAAGTGGTCTTTTAATTTTTTCTAGTACTTTTGTTTGGTATGTACACGTTTTGTAATATTATTAGCTTAGTTCAGTTTTTAGGCTGCAAATGATTTATGATATTCTTTTTTTGGTACGGACATACCCAAAAACAAACTCAACCCCCCAAATTTTTTGCCATACCACTATATCTAAACCCAAGCACAAACCAGTGACTTAGCATAAATAATCAGAAATTGTACACGTGATAACTTTAAGAAAATTTAAATGGCAAGAAATTATGTGTCTGGCATTATAACCACTATCATTAACACGCTCTTCATTGTAGTCCACTTCTCATTGTATGATTTATCTAGCCTCCCTCCCTAGTCAAGCAAATTTGGAATCCTCTAGAAGTGGAAGAAATACCACAAATAAAATCTTGTCTCTACATTAATAGCAATAAAGTAGAACATACAGAACGTATAATATAGATTCTCTCCCTCTTAATGGATATTCCTCAGAACCCTTGCAATATTTAGGAATTTTATAGATTGTTCTCAACAAAACACTCTCTCAATAAAGCTTTGTTGAATTTAAACAGCATATGTTGCCCAAAACAGATGATGATGTACTACAATTATGTCAAAAATACACTGTTGCCAGAAAACAAAAGATAATACAATACACCAAACCAGTGGATAAAACATACAATAATTTCTTAAAAACTTGGTTTGATTCTAGGGAAGCAATATTCACAATAGAAAAGAAGAAGCTGCCACTACCTTGGAGTGGGAAATGCTTGTTGGATTCGAGAGCAGATAATGTTGACGTATTATATCTACATGTTTTTCTTCTCTTCGTCATACCTGCATTCCTTGAACTTTGACTGCATTTTCTTAGAGAAGGAAGTCCAGTTATAGGTACAGGTCCAGGTTCATCACTGTTTATGTCATTATGACAAGGCAGTCCACAATCTGTAATGGGAATTGGAAGCAGCAGAGGAGAAATCCCTGCTCCCCTGTTAACTATTTTACTCCCATCTGTAACAAGAAGAGGCCTTTGCCTTCGCCTTCCACAGGAGATGCAACTACAATCGCTAATTCCATTACTAATGAGACAGCTTTCGAGGGAAGACATAGGCTTATCAATCGCCGCCCTTAAAACCCTTGATCTTTCTCTACACGCAGAGGATCCTCTTTTCTGAGACTCATATCTTCTCCCAAACCCAAATTCGCCAACATAAATGTTTGCAAGCATATCAGAATTTTCTCCAAAATGACTTTCCTTGAGAATCTCTTGCTGCCTTATTCTTTTCCCGGATCGATCTTTATCATTTGCCAGAGCAGGATTGATGTTGACGTGGGCAGCTTCAATTTCCAAAACTTGTGATTTAGAGCTAGCATTAGTTTGTTCTTTCTCCGAGGATAACGAAGAAAAGGCTCGTCCATTAATCCCAAACTTGTTAGAATTTGCATAATTCTCTACCTGACATGTAGAAGAATTTGGAGCATTTCTTGTTCTAAGTCTAGGTCCCAAATTCCCGTCATCGATTGGATCCTTGTTTTTATTGGCCCTGTACCAACAATTAGCTAAAAACCCACACCCCGCAGCCGCTACAACTATCCACATTTCCCTCTTTCAACCAAATTCAGGCCTGAAATTGCCAATACAAAGGACTTCTTCCTCTCCATAGCCACAAATACAACCATATATATTTCTCCTTCTCCACTGGCGTCATACTCACTTTCTATCTCCAGCTCGCCATGATATCAATGTGCAAAAATTTCTGGATTTGAATTTGCAATATTTTCTGGATTTGAATGTGCAATAAAAATATTACACAGTCAAATCCAGAAATTATTGGACAGAGATCCTACAGAAATCATTTCTCGTTCTAAAGCGCCTTTTTTCAGCCTGCCGTACGTTTATCGCCTTTGCCTGCAAATTTGTTTTCCATCCCCTTCTTCTACGAAACCTTCATACCAGAATGTTGGAGGATTCGTAAATCGGGATAGGAACAACTGGAGATCAGAATTCAAGGCGGTTTGGTAGGTAAATATCAAGATAGGAACAACTGGACATCAGAATTCAAGGCGGTTTGGTATGTAAATTATTTTGGCTATTGGGAATCTGAGAGAGACGTTGGAGTGGGCTCTGCAATATCTGTAATCGTTGCAGAATATCCCCACATTCATGGCATCAATTTCGACCTTAGTCATGTCATAAGGACTGCTCCTTTCGGCATTGACTGAGATTTTTAATAATACCCCATAAGCTATTGACCTTGAATCTCATCTAGAGCTCTAAAGTGCCCTCTGTGATTTTGGGTATGATTTCTGTGTGTCGAGGAAAGTATTATTTCTGTTTGCGTCTTGTGTATAATAAGGATATCCCTCGTATTTATGGTGCTATTAAAATTCATTAGTCGGGCATTCCTCTTATATCTATCGTGGACACATCTAACTCCTCCATTTATCAACTTCTTATCTTCCTTGCTTCTTTGATCACCCCTCATTGGTAAGACTGGTTCCTTCATTAAGGACTCCACCGATTTTAGTGAATTTCGTATAAAGGAAAACCATTGAAAATAATGATATCCTTGTTAGTTTTGATGTGGTGTTTTTATTCATCAAAGTTTCTATGGAGCTCGTTAGGTACAAGACTAATGACAAAATCACTTCTCTGGTTGAATTATGCCTTTGCTCTACCTCCTTCACTTTCAGGATGTGCTCTATGAACAATCTAAGGGCGTCGAGCTCCCCCTTATCCCATGTCATTGTCAACCTTTACATGGAGCACTATAAGGCGTTAGTCCTAAATCCCTTTCTCTAAAGCCTAAAAGGTGGAAGCGTTATGTTGACAACACAAATGTGTGTTGGCCTCATGGTCTTGATTCACTAGAACTCTCTCACTCCCATCTAAATAGATTGGTTGATTCCATTCAATTCACTTTAAGGAACTTGAATCTAACAACCTTCTCTTCCTTGATGTCCTCATTCTTAGAAAAGAAGATTGTTCCCTTGGTCATTGAGTCTATAGGAAACCCCCACATACTAAGTTGTACCTCCATGCCTCTTCTCACCACTATCCGAGTTAAAAAGTTGGTGTTCTTAAGACATTAGACACTCAGGCTTATCGAATTTGTGATGACAAGCATATTAACTAAGAGCTCTCCCATCTTTTCCAAGTCTTCAAGATGAATGACTGCAATAATAGGAGCACTTATAGAGTTATTTCCCTTGCCAAGACTCTTATTCATCCTAAGCCTAAACTTGTAGTTCTTGATGTTCTTAGCTTTATCAGCCTCCCCTTTGTTGGAGGCCTTTCTAATAAGATATCAAGAATCCTTCACAAAAAGGCTTCGTTTGCTCCTTCAAACTAATCTCCACTACTAGAAAATTCATCCCATCCATCAAAGATTCTATGTAGTTTGAGCTTCGTTTTTATGTTTATAAGGTTGTTTGATCTTATGATACTCCTTACATTGGGGAAACGGGTAGATCTATCAGCTTTAGGATTAAAGAACATAATGTTGACATTAGGCATAACCGCATTGCTAAATTTACCCTAGTTGAGCACTCCCTTGCCACTAACCATCACATTTTCTAGAGAATGTGCAAGTCTTAATCAATGAAGATAGTATTTTCGAAAGAAAGATGCATGAGGCCATCTTTTTTAGAGGTCACCCCAACAATCTCAATCAAGACGAGGGTTGGAAAATTAGTTCATCTTAACATTTATTGTTAACTTTATCTCTAACCACCCTAATCCATCTCGATCTTCCCCTCCCCTCCTCTCTTTCTTCCTTCCCCTTTTTCATTTCCCTTTGTGTGCACCCTATATATTTTCTTCTTTTTCTCTTAACCTCATCCCCTAGGCACCCTCTTGAGCCACTTCAACCCTTCTTCTACAACTAGAGAAGCATTCACATCTCTAATTTCATTCTTCATCGACAACCAAAGGTAAATTATATTTTAAATCAAGTATTTTAGGACTTCTCAATTAATTTACCTGAATCGATTTTAATTCTTTAGTTATCATTTTTCCATGTAATTAACACTACAAATTTTCCTCCTCTTGGAACTTTTTTAATTCATTCCTAAGCTTCATATTTTCTTTCATTTTTAATCTCTTTCACCCCTTTTTTATAGTCATTTATTTGTCCTTCATGTTCTATTTTTTTAATAATTGGGTTTACTATCTTTTCAATTTAATTCTAAACCAATTCCATTAATATTAATTAACTTGAGTAGTTTGGTCAATCTCATCAAAATTTCCTAGATTTCATTTAGTTTCAGTTACTATGTTCAACTTAAAATTAAATTTATTTTATATTTTATCTTACCTCCTTGTTTTTTGGACCTCGTTACCCCTTGGTTTTTCTTCTTTTTAAGTCAAAGTCTACATACCATTCCTTCACTTTCCTCTTTATGTTGATGGATCACTTAGTGTGATTTGAAACATTGATGCAAAAAACATACACGGTGAACTAGAATCAATCTTACTTAACATGGACAGTGGAATATTAGTACCAACTAAATCCCATTATACCTAAGACAATAATATATATTATCTATATAATATTATATGAATATATTATTGTATTATTATGTAATCTATAATATATAACATACTATAAATATTGGTTGAGGGCTTAACTCTAACCCTTAGAAGATGAATCAATTAGAAAAAAAAAACAAATTGAGGGATGAAATCCAATTGCATTATTCAAGTTGAAGGTCAACTACTCTTACCCCCACCCAACCTCTGCCAATATTTGGATGGGGGTGAATTATAGTTCCTAGGATTCACTCGACTGCTATATGACACTTAAATATATTATATTATAGTATATTATACAAATATATCATTATCTTATTATATAACAATATGATCTATAATGCAAGAAATATAGTATATTATAGTACATTGTACAAATATATCATTGTCTTATTATATAACAATATGATTTATAACACAAGTGTCACCTAGTGGCCTATACTTGCCTATAATAGTATTTGTTAGTTGGTTGATAGCGATTATGGCTTATGAATGATAGATAACAGTTTGCATTAAAATATTTTTAGTAGTGGTGAGTACCTACACTTTTAGTATTGTAATAAAATTATTTGTTGTGTAGACAAGCGATGACAATGATTTAGAGGTATGGTAGTACAATTTGAGATTAATAAATTTTTGCAGATGAACATTATAGTTGTTATGATTGACATTGATCTCAAGTTTGTGTTAGAGTAATCATGCATTAGCTATTAATTTATTATTAGTCTAATTTATTGTCATGCACTTAAGCTAAACTTAGGAGTGATTTACTATGTTAACTAGAGAGCTATTATTAGATCATCTTATCTCATTGCATGAGATGTTGACACTTGTCATGATCTAATCCCTTTCTCATTTGTGGTTGCCCTTATATAGCACTCAACCCCCATTGTATTATCATGCCTTTGATAGAACTCTCAATCTTTGAGGAATTTTGTTTTCCTTGAAGATTCTTGAGGTTCATTGTTATAGCTTTTTCTTGTTGAGGAATATTGCATATATTGTTTGCAGATCTCTATCATGGAAGGTGTCTTTGTTCATTGTTTGATCCTATGGCTCATGGTTTGTGATTTTTCACAATTCTAAAATGGTATTAGAGTGTGGATTCAGTGAACCCCTTCTTGATTTACGAGGTTGATTCTTCAACAAGGGTTACAAACGTCAGATTTGGATTTTCCATTTTTTTTTGTAATTTTTGGAGGTGGACAATTTTTAAGGTGCATTTTGGTGTGAAAAGACCTCACCATTGGATTCAGAGCCGTTGAGAAAGTCAAATTTTCCTTTCGTTTGGCCTGATTTGAACTCCTAAGGTTAGATCTATGAGGGTTTGAAGCAATTACTTTTTTTCTAGATCTACAAGATAGCTTTTTGAGCTAAAAAGAACCTCATGGTTGTATTCAGGAGGCTGATTCGACGAATTTTGACTATAAATTTTCTTATATTACCTGTCAGGAGCTTTTGAGGTAATTTTTTTTATATAAGGGCCATACGACCCTTGTATGGTTGTCTACACGCAGATCGAAAAAAACAAGGTTTGTGGTTTGTTTTAAATTTCTTGTTTTTAGGAATTTTATGAAAATAATTAAAATTTGTAGGTGCATTTAAATTTATTGGGCGGATAGATTTCTCAAAGTGGTAGCCATAGGGTACTTGCTTGTCAAGCCGTGGGGACCCACATCAACCCATCGACAACGGGTCATTCACACCCACATGGTGGCCTTAATTGCCACTGACGGTGTGTTATGATCATTGTCTAGCAACTTCCATTACATCTCGACGACGGTTTTTTCAGCCCAACTTTCAACATTTTTTGGTGATTTGGGAATATTTTGGCACAAATTCCTAGAAGTTCAACAACCTGTGTTTCCTAGATGGTTTTTAAAATCTCTTGATGAACCAAATAAATTCCAATGGTGTTATTTTTCCCAACTGGCACAAGAAGATTCTTAGAATATTTCGTTCATCTCCAAAATATTTTGTTTTCCTTTTTTTCCAAGAGCCTGAATTTTTTTCTTGGCTGCAAGGGAATATTTGCAGAATATTCTAGACTCATGTTGACATCAGTGGTATGACTGCTAGGAAGGGGCCCCCAAGTCCCCTCTTTGGCCTTCAAGGAGTTTTTTTTTTTCTTTTGGCCATAACTTGGGTGTACAATGTCAGATTTTTACAAACGAGATATCATCAGAAAGCTAGTTTCGTCAACTTTCCAGTGGTGTGGATCTCATCATCATTTTTACTACTAGTGCATTATGTAATCTGTTGAAGTCAAAGGTGTTGTTTTCAATCCCAAGCTCATAAATTTTGACCTATTTCTTCATTTTTCACGATTCCAGTGGCATTGGGATGGTCTGGTGAATTACTTGGACGTCTTAGCTCTTAGAAACTTTTTGTTACGTATGATGACTCATTTTTTGTTGTTCTACATGTATTTCTATTATTTTTTCCAATTTGGGCATTCTAGACATCTTTTTCATGCACATTCTCTTTTGTAGACGCACTAAGATAAAGTGGCATTCCGGTGTATACTTTTTTTTGGTTTGCACATCTTGTTGTGTCTTTTGTACTCACACTATAATATAAAGTGTCATGGGAGGGTTGATGTTTTCCTTTGGTTTTCCATCACATTTTTGTCAAGTGAGTGTCCCTTCCACGAAAATAGTGAATCATAGCGATTCTTTCCCCAAGTGTGTGTGATTCTTTGCGCAACCTTTTATTTGTAAGTTGTTTCTCCTACAAGCACTTCTTGGTTTCACACAGTTTCAATGTACCTATCTTGGCTCTCCCTTTTTTAGCATTATGGGGGGTTTCTACTATTGGTGCTAATGCTTCCTTGATTTCGTGTTGGAGTGATCTATGTATCTAATTCTTGTTTCTATGTGCTTTTGGATGCAGTCTACGTTAGCAGCTAGTCACCTTGAATTTTGGTGAGATGGAGCACTTATCATATGGACACTCTTACATTCCTATTTTCTGGAGGTGACCTTTCATTTTCATTTGATCAAAGACTATTGGTACCTATATTTTCAACTTGCATCTTGCATGTCGAGTAGTGTCATTAGGGTCACTCATGCAGATTCATGTACCATTTGCATCTTTGAGTTCTAGATGTTTCCCTTTTTTTCCATTTAATTCGAGTAGTGTCATTGGGGACACTCATGTAGATTATTGTCTCTCTCTTGATCAATGTTCTTTAGACTATTTTGTACCTATAGTTTTTACTTGCATGTTGCATTTTGAGTAATGTCATTGGGGTCACTCATGCATATTCATGCACCACCTATATCTTCAACTTCCAAATGTTTACCTTTGTTTTCCATCTGATTTGAGTAGTGTCATTGGGGGCACTCATGAAAATTATAGTCTTCTTGATCTTGACATTTGTATCTTTGATTTCTAGATGTTTTCCTTTTTTTCCATTTGATTCGAGTAGTGTCATTAGGGGAACTCATACAGATTTTTGTTATCTTAATCCAGATCATCATTTGTTTCAAAGGAGGTCCTTCATTTTAGCACTATATCATTCATCATTCGACAACAGTCTACCAATTCATTGTGCTTCAACAATGTTCTACATGTTCTTCTCTTTTTTGCGATATTGTTTCTATTAGAGGCTTCTTTGTCCTTCACCTTGATTCAAAGGTTTTTTCAGTCCTTCATTCACCTTTCTCTCTTTTGGTGAGGAGTTTTTCCCATGTGATTTTTGTTGCATGAAGTTTTTCATTGATGTCAAAGGTTGAGTTGTCATTGATGCAAGCAAGATCACATGTTAAGGTTAAAGGTTGTTCATAGGGTGTTGAGTTCAATGATATGATGTTGATACTATCTTATGTTGATGACTTGCTCATTCTTTTCAAGGTGTTAATTTGATATTGGACGCTTGTCAAAGTTGTCAAAGATGAAAAAGGAGTTGCAGTGAATTTCCTTATGGTGTTGGTAATGTTGATGATAATGTTGACATTTCAGTGTTGCTTCAAGGCAAACAAAGACATTTGTCAAAGGTGTTGATACAAAGTTGTTGCTATATTTCGAGGTGATGATGTTGTGTTTCATTTCATGGTATTATGTCAAAGGTGAAAGATACAAATCAGGTAATGGTGTTTGGTGTTTGATGCAACAACATGCAAAGATAGGTGCTATGGCCCATTTCTTCAGTTCATGGTTGATGTTTGATTGTCACAAAGAGTTGGAATTTGTGATATCCACATTTGGAGTTGATGTTGATGCTTGCTCACATGGTAATGGCACAAAATGTTAGAAGGATTTATTCTAATAAAGATCTTGAGTGGTGTTGATTTCAAGGACACACAATTGAAAAGAGATCTAAAGGCAGTCATCTATACACAACTCTCTAAGGTTTGGACATAGTCTAGGGTTTAAACATTCAAAACATATTTGTTTTTAAAACCCTAAGCAAGGTTTTCAATGCAAATTTTATAATGAATTTACTTTTGTTTTAATTTAATGTTGACATCCTATTGGGGGTTAAAACTCACTTAAGTGACTAATCAAGGGTTTTAAATACATTTGCTACCGGTTTCTACACCTAGGGTCTACTGGTTCAACAAGTCAAAGTCCCTTAGTATGGCGCTTAAAAGAAAATCAATAGCTATTACTCAATTGGTTTTTGGAGAGCAATAAAGGATCTATGGTCCCTATTCAAAACTAAGAATAGTTACTTCTCCATGTTTTTATATTGACGAGCAATTGAAATGTCATGGCTTTTGGTATTCCATGATGCACAGTTTGTTAACTGTTTCGAAGGCTATGATGGATTGAAGAATGATGTCAGTGCATCGAGTGGGTTTCAACTATGGTATGGGCTTGGTGAAAGATTATTGAAGATGATGTTACCATGTCCCATGTGAAATAACAAAGAAGACTTGAACAACATGATATCAAAGAGATATGGTGTCTCTGTATGACTGTAGACATGAAAGTTTTTCATTGCATCCATGAGTCATGTTTGTTTTGTAGAGATTAGTGTGGGATGAACATGGTCATAGGAGATTGGAGTGTGTGTGTGTGAAAAACAGATATGAAAATGATAGCATTCAATAATTGTAGCTAAAGAGTTATGTTTTTCCTCTGCATAGATTGAAATGGTCTAAACATGGTCACAGGTGAATGAAGGTGAGTGTTGTTGTAAGGAAATGAACAATGAAAAATATTATTGATAGTGGCAAAGACATAGTTGTTTTGAATGGTGAATTCAGAGATACAAATGATTGAATGGAAAATGCGGAGATAAAGGTTATTGGGTTGTAAACTTTGAAAAGTAAGTGTATTGAAAGTGTTTTTCAATGTTGAAGACTTTTTGAGATTTTGACATTTTTTTGGATTTTTTGATGAATTTTCCGAATGTTTTTGGATTTTCTGATGTCTTGGGAAGAGCACAAAAATATACAAAAATCCGATCCAGCGCCATTTTCAAGGACATGCCCCCAGTGTTAAGCGATAGGCTACTTTAATAAAGGCAAGACAAATTGACCTTAGGAATATGTCAAGTAGTACTATGGTGGAATATGATATGGGCATCAGCTCAGACTATGGTATGGATGCGAGCGGATGGGTGGATGGATGATTAATGAAATGTGATGGAATGGATGAGTGAGTCGTGCAAATCCTGGTGGATGGGGAGTGCTTTATTTACACTTGGCACCTATTTTCCAGGTTTTTACCGAGGTAATTTTCCAAAGCGCCACCGAAGTGGTTTTCACTAGAGGACGATTTTTTTCTTTACTATTTTCAATCATTTTTCTGATTTTTCTCATTTTTGTATTTTATTTTATTTTTTTGTTGTCACCAAGATGCCTATTTGCCAGGTTTTCATTAAGGTAACCATTTTTTCAGGAATTTTTCTAATTGTTTTTGTATTTTTGGTTTTATACCTTGCAAGTTCTTAGGCATAAATTTTTTTGAGATGGGAGTTGTTCAAAGGCTCCTGTAGAGGCTCGCCTTCTGGTGTTGCTAATTGATATGCTCCTAATTTATAGCTGGCTATGATGACGAAAGGTCCCAGCCAATTGGGAACGAATTTTCCTTTTCTCTCTAAATTTGGCACATTCTTTTGGTTCTCTTTCATCACAAGTTCACCGACTTGGAAGGTGCGTTGCCTGATCTTCTTGTTGTAACTACGTTTCAGGCGATTCTGGTAAACCTGTAGATGGTTTAGGGTGTCCATGCGCCATTCATCTAGTAACTCCAGCTCATTCAGTCTTGTGACCCTGTATTCCTCATCTATGATGAGGTTTTCCAATGATATCCTTAGTGACGGGAGCTCGATCTCGATAGGGAGGATGGCTTCTGATCCATAGAACAGGGAGAATGGTGTGGTGCCTGTTGGAATGCGGATGCTGGTGTGGTAGGCCCATAAGGTGGGATTTAACTGCAGATGCCAGTCACGACTAAAGTCATTGACTGCTTTCTTAAGGATTTTCAGAATGGTTTTGTTGGTAGCTTCTGCTTGGCTGTTGCCTTGTGGGTAATATGGTGTGGAAAAGAGATGTTGGATTTTGAATTTTTCACACAAGTCACGGACATCCTGATTCTTGAAAGGTGTCCCGTTATCAAAGATAATGGATTGAGGGACGTCATACCAACAAATGAGATAGTTCAGGATGAACTTGGATATTTGCTTTTCAGTGATGTAGGTCATGGGAATTGCTTCGACCCACTTTGTGAAATACTTTGTGGTGGTGATGATGAACTTGTGCTCGTTGGATGAGGTGGGTGTGATTTTACCTATGAGATCGAGCCCCCATTGCGAAAAGGGCCATGGTGTAACTATAGGGTGTAGTTCTTGAGCTGGTGCATGAATGAGGTCTCCATGTTGCTGGCACTATAGACACCTTCTGACAAAATCATGTGCCTCTCTTTCCATTGTCGGCCAGTAGTACCTGATGCTTAGTAACTTCTTGGCCGAGGTCATACCACTCGAGTGTGAACCACAAGTGCCATTGTGTACCTCAGTCAAAGTAGTTAGGGTTTTCTCAGATTTTAAGCAACGTAATAGGGTTCCATCAATGCTTCTACAAAAGAGGGTTTCCCCTAGGATGACAAAATGTAAGGACCTTTTGATAAAGGTTTGCTTGAGGTTCGGGGTAATGTCGGCTAGGAGGAATCCTAATCTTAGGTAGGTGTAGATGTCATGATACCAAAGATCACCAGGACCAATGAGTTCACACGCATATTCTGACTCAGGTACCTTGAAAGTGGGTACGAGAAGCTGCTCTACCAAGAATTCGTGTTTCGAGACATTGCAAGGGATATCTAGCAAGGATCCAATCATTGCCATGGCATCAACTGCTTTGTTGTTAGCCCTCAGTATTTGCTCAAATGTGATATCAATAAATGATTCCTTGAGGCTTTCTACCACCTTCTTGTATGGTGTGAGCTTATCATCCTTAGTTTGGTATTCATTGTTGACTTGGTTGATAATAAGTTCTGAATCTTCATAGACCTTTAATGCCATGATTCGCCACTGTGCCGCGATTTTGAGACCTATGGTTAAAGCCTCGTACTCTGCAATTTCGTTGGTATAGGGGAATTCCAATTTGTATGATCTTGGTATGCAATCCCCCTGTGGGGTGATAAAGAATACATCGGCTCCTTATCCATGTTGTGTGTGGGAACCATCGAAGTAGAGTTTCCAGTGATCAGCTATGCTAAGATTAAATATGGACTCATCTAGAAATTCTGATATGAGCGGGTTCTCTGCATACATGGGAGCTTCTACCAGCTGGTCTGCAATGACCTATCCTTTGATTTCCTTTCGCTGCACATACTCAATGTCATACTCTGATAGTATCATGACCCATTTAGCCATCCTTCCTATGAGCATAGCTTTTGACAGTAGATATTTTAAGGGATCTATTTTGGCGATGAGCTTAATTTTATGTGCCAACATGTAGTGTCGGAATTTTTGTGAAGCAAACACTACTACTAGGCAAGCTTTCTCAATGAATGTATAGTTTAACTCATGGCCAACCATTGTTTTGTTGATTTAATAGATAGCCCTTTTTGTTCCATTCTCATCGTGCTGAGCCAAAAGAGCACCCAGGGCTACTGTTGTTGTTGAGATGTATAAGATCAATGGTTTCCTGCAATGGGTGGCATCAATACAGGTGGTGTGAGAAGATATTCTTTGATTTTGCTAAATGCTTGATCGCATTTTTTCTCCCACTTGTATGCTACTCCCTTGTGGAGTAGATGTGAATAGGCAATCTGTTTGTCCACCAACTGTGTTATGAACCTCCAGATGGACTGGAGTCTTCCTTGTAATCCTTTGAGTTGTTTCAGTGTTCTTGGTGCTTCCATATCAAGGATTGCCTTAACCTTTGCAGGGTCCACCTCTATTCCCCTCATTGACACTATGTAGCCCAAAATTTTACTTGATTGTACCCCAAAGACACATTTCTTTGGGTTGAGCCTGACCTTGTAATTCTCCAGTCTGTCAAAGATGTCACTGAGGGTTGCTATGTGGTTTTTCCTCTTCTTTGATTTTGAAGGGAAAAACATGCATGGATCTAGAGACCCAACAGTGCAGAATACATTCCATTAACACTAATACAATAGAGGAGAAGAGCATATACAGGTTTCAATAGCTTCTAATACTACTTGGGATGAATACATGCAAGTAAAATTAATAAATACACAAAGTTGAGCATTCACAATTGACACAAGATATACATGGGAAAACCTTTTCAGGTAAAAAACCCACCACACAAAGTCAGACTAATTGTATTACAGTAACAAAATGGTTACATACAAAGATACAGTCTTCTCTGATCATTTCATAGCAGCAATACAAAATTATGTTCTCACACCCGTTCTCTCATTCTTACTGTTACAATGTTCTTATATCAAAAACATATAGTTCAAACTATCATAGTCAACCGTCGATCTCAGGTACAAAATCATGTCAGATTCCATTCGCACCACAACTCTGCCCATGTCGATTTCATTGCATCGAGCCACCCAGGCATTAAAGCCATTACCCAAATCGTGTCCTGTTCGCCACCCTAAATTGACCTGCAATACCAGTTGCTAAGACTTTTGGCCTCTAGCCAATAATCGATTGACACTGAGCCACATGTCCTCCTGGTATTCGCTATCGCTCTCTGAATCCAAGTCCAACTCGGTCAACTCCGATCGTCGAGCTCACTGAGCTCTCCACAATCTTTACTGTGCTACTGCGGTCCACCCGAGCTCACCCTGTGGTATGGCGGTAACCGGCTAGGCAGACCGCAGGTGGTCTTACCACGGCCACTGCGGTAACCACCAGCCAGGCTGCTGGCGGCTTTACCGCGGCCACCACACTCAGCCTTTTGGCTGGCCACGGTATGGTAGTAACCACCAGGCCAGCCACAAGCAGCTTTATTGCGGCCACCATGGTCAACACTTTGGCTGGCCGCGGTAACGCGGTAACCGCCAGGCTGATAGAAAAGTCGATACCACGGCCACCGTGGTAAGGATGAAGATTGTGTGTTGTAAGGCGGTAACCACCAAACCCTTCACCGCGGTACCGCTAGAACAAATAGAAGACTGCCACGGTATGGCGGTAAAGTGCAGAAAAGAACATTTTTCACCAAGAACTTTATTTTAAACGGTTCAAGCTGGTAATTGAGGCATCGTTTCTCAACAAATTTTGCCAATATTTTATCCACATAATCTTCGATGGTTTTGTGTATCATGTCATGGAAGATTAGAGTCATGGCTCTCTAATATGTAGCCCCTGCATTCTTTAGCCCAAATGGCATCATATTCTAGTAGTAGGTGCCCCATGGACATGTAAATGCCATTTTATGCTGGTCTTCTTTTGCAATCATTATCTGGTTATACCCCGAGAAGCCATCCATCAGTGATAGAATCTCATGTTTGGCTGTCATATCCATTATCATATCAATGTTAGCTAGTGGAAAATCATCCTTAAGACATGCTTTGTTGAGGTCTCTGAAGTCTGTGCAAATACGAATGCCCCCATTTGGTTTTAAGACTGGTACAAGGTTGGATACCCATTTTGGATAGTCAATCGGGCGTATGAAACCAACATCTAGGAGCTTCTGTAACTCTACCTTGACTAGCAAGGGTATCTGGGGATGCCTTTTTCTTAACTTTTGTCTAACCGGCTTTGCTCCAGGGTAAATAGCTAAATGATGAACCACAACCTCCGGATCCAGACTTGGCATGTCAGCATAGGTCCATGCAAAGTTTACCTTCCTTTCTTTCAGAAATTATGCTAGCAGTTCTTGCTCCTCTGTTAGGAGAGACTCAGCATAGAAAGTGATTTGTGGTGTTGTCTTTATTCCCAAGTTAACAGGATTACATTGCTCTGCTAGGACTATTGATTTCTCTTGATGCAGTGCAGTAGGGGGGAGATTGAATCCTTCATCCTTTGACACATTTGGGAGGTTTTCACCATTGGATGCGTCCTTTATTTTTACTGTTCTGTGGTTAGAGAGTGTCGCGGTGTGGTTTTCACTCAATAACTCTGAGCTTATTCTCCATATTTTTCTTTTACGACTAAAGGACTCAATCGTCTCCTAGTAATATGCCTGGGTGTCTAAAGTGATGTCGAAACCAACCTTGTGATCCCCACATGGAACGGTATCCCTTAGCCCCATGAATTCCAAGAGGGCCTCATCATTTTTGAATGAGTCTAGAATTGGCGGTCCTCGTTGGTCATGATCGATGAGTTGAGGGTATACTAAGGTGATTTTGTGGGTTTGTTGGTTTGACTCAGCGGGTGAGGCACTAATCATTAGTAAGGAGGAATTCTCAAAGAGCATGGGAAGGCCTGCTATGGTATCATCATCATCACTACTCGTGTAGACATCAGTGATTTCAAAAGTGAAATTGTCAAGTGGGATACCTATGAATATGGGTGATCATAGGGTGGTTACCGATACTTGAGGGGAGGACCTGACTGCCCTACTGGGAGTACTTCTGCCACGTACAGTTATACTCGGGGGAGTACATCCGAGGCCAAGGTTCAACATTCTTCTTTCTGCAATGATGGGCTCCAGCCGTCCATCATTGTTCCTTCCAAGGCTTTCATTTCTATTGTAGCCCATACCAAGCATTATTTGTAGCCCTCTGTTGGCTTCATCCATAGGTAATGTGGGTGTGGGTTTTGCATCAGGATATATTGTGCTTGAGATATCCTCTTCACCAACACTTTCTTGACTTCGGTCTCCCCAATGGTGGAATCCAGAGGGGTTTGCCCTAAGGGTGACGACAGGTGTTTCGATTGGTCGAGGTTGCCCATGAGACCTAGGAGATTGTGGTAACTCTCCTACAACAAATGCACTTTTCTTCATTCTATAGTCTTTGCATCCGTTGTCTTGGATCATGATTTTTATGTCAGATATATCAAGGATGGCGGGTGTCTTTGTGGCAGAAGTGGAGGTGAGGTTAGTTGGGTCGATGTATGTGGTTGCATTTCAAATCGCACCTCTAGAATGCATTCTGGAAACAAATAGCTATGTGCAGTAAACTGCTCTTCGAATTAGGAGGGGAAGCTCCCTCTTTTGCTGAGATGCATAAAGAAAGTAATCTAAACTTAATTACGCCTATCTTTTTGGTTCAGCTGTGAGAACAAAAGGTTATAGAACACTAGATGTTGCGGCTGAGGTTTTCCCTTTAATGAAACTAGACAACTACAACTTAAACTATGCTTAAAACGTTTCTACCCTCTCAAGTAAACACAGAGCAAGAGAGTTTAGAAATGGACGATTTTGATTTCTGACAAAGATACTTAAAAAAACTATTCTTCAACATACATTTTAAGGCAAGCTGAAATAGAGATCATAAAAGTATTACGAAAATATGACAATTTTATTTCAAGAGCAGCAAAGCAAGCTTCAAGATTTTATTTACTCATACTTCTAACACAAAACGAATAGACAAAAATCTGAGATATTTATATCGAGGTAGACAAAGCATGCTCAAGATTTTATTCACTCAAACTTTTGGAACAAAGAGTACAATTTCGAGACAGCAAGTTGTAGCAACACGCTTGCAACATGCAATCAACCTGATTATAATTGACACATAACACATGCACTAAACAAAGATTTGTAGCTAAGGAGGCATGTAAACTTTCTCTTTACACAAAGTGAACAATACTGAATAACAAAGAGAAGGTACTAAAGACACTTATGTCTTGTTATCACGAGCACGGTTAAACTAAAATGAGCAAACACTACTCTTATTTATAACTAAGTAGAGGAGTAGGAAACCCTAAAATCTCCTTGCTTTTACAACTAAGACTTGCCAACATGCAAGATTTATTTCTAAATTTAAAAAAGATAAAACATCTAAACCCTAAAAGCATCTAAAACAGAAAGTGCCAACTTGTGACAACTTGTTACAATGTTTTTTTCTATCCTCAAAGAATGGATAAGATTTGAGACAAGAATAGAAAGAAAGCATGGAAGATGCTTCTAGAAGAAAGCAGATTTAAATCTCGATCACATCTGCTAAAAAGCGGGCAACTTCATCTGTAGTAGGAGTGTTGATGCTATTAATAGCAAAATGCCGCTTTTCCAAGATTTCTTCGCCATCTACAATTGATCTCAAGAAATCTTCATTCTCATTGGCCGCTTTCTTGAACCTCGCTGACATCATGGAAATCATCATCATTCTCCCAACACTGCCATCGTTGCCATGCAACATGCTTTGAAACTCAACTTGGAATACATAAAGCCCAATGTAGGAACCATCCTCAAGGCAATACTGACAAGGAATTGTTGCAACTACTTCTCTGACAAACCTAAGAGTATCAACAACTCTTTGTTTATATGCTGCAAATTCCTCAGATATTCTGACATATGTATTCACCTTGAAAAGATGACTTTCTTTCCACTCCAGGACTTGTCTTTTGTGTTCTCTCGCCATTGTAGAGCCACAAGCCATCTCTAAATTTGCAATTATGATTTCATGCATTGGCTTGAACTCGGCTATCAGCTGTTCAAAATCTTGGATACCTTGACGTAAGTCATGAGCTTTATATCTTAACTAGAAGACTTGCGTTAGAACTTCCTCTGTTGATGATCTCTTCAATCCACTCATTAGTTTGTTTTCCACAAATAACTAATTGCCTTAACTATTGTTGATCAACTGGTGTTTCTAAGACTTGAGGCAGCAACTGAGTTGTTTGTGAGGTGCCTTGGATAAGATTTGATATGTATAATCGGAGTTGACGATTTTCAGCCTTGAGGGCTGCCTTGTCTTCTCCATCCTTCTACACTCTTTGCTGATCTATTGCCCTTTGTGACCTCTTGAGACTGAACTTTTTCTTTGTTCTTTGGTTGCACTCTTGAAGAAGAGGGAAGATATGAGTGTTTCTTTGGTAGCTCTGCTACTGGAATTGACTCCCTTCTTTTTAGGATTAAGAAAGTCTTACTGTACTCTACCACTTGTCTTGTCCTTTCTTCCACTGTGATACATTCTTTGTGAGCCCAGTTGACCTGTGGAAGAGGTTGCTGCTCAACCTTATTTCTAGTATAGACTGGGAGAATTACATCTCCATCATCATCTAACAACCCTTGAATATCTTTTGATAAGAAATCTCTCATCTGATGAAGAGTTAACCTATTATTACTTTGCCTTCGTACCTCATACTCTCTGTAATTAGCCCAAAAGTCTTCAAGTGTGGGCATATGAGCATAGTTCTGACCAAGTCGAGATGCATAGAAGCCATGGGGATCATATGATTGTCTCTCATTGAAAGGTTTGAGACCAAATTTGTCTAACTCGTTACCCATTAGTTTAGCTTCCGCGGATGATCTACAAGTGTAAATGCCTAAAGCAAAAGGAAAGCTAAACACTGGTTTCTTCTTGTTACACAGACAGGTGTGAACATTTGAAATCTGCCTGAAGAATTCCATGCATACCACTTCATCTGATGGATACCTCAGTAACATAAGTGGAGCTCCTGAATAACCGTACACCCTTAAGTAAGTGAAGGTGGCAAACTGAATAAACCAATTTTCCCATTTTGATATTGCAGCCTTGGCAATGGATGAGATGCGAATATGTAGCTCGTTGTCCAGGTCTCACATTGTGTAGATTAAGAATGCTTCATTCACCCGTTTGTAGTGACATGATGCAGCAGTGAATTCCAACTGAGTATAGTAGTTGTAGACATGTTGAATGTTTAGTGAACCCTCTGTGTTTAACCCTCTGAATTTACCCTAATAGGCAACCAAGTAGACTAGGTAGGAGACCATACGAAATGCGTGTCTATGAAAATACTCAGTTATCTGATGATGTAAGCAATCACTAATCAATGTAGGCCAGTCATAGAACTCTATCTTTTTCATTATATGAGGTATCACGTAGAACATCCAAGGCTGAAACCTTGTTGCATCTGCTTGACCTGTGACTCTATTGAGTAGGGTGATTATAATGGCGAATTCATCTTTGAACTATCCTCTCCCCACATCCTTTGGCAATGTAGAATGTTTATCTTTCATCCACCTATATGCAATCTTCTTGCTGTACTTATCCTAATGTTCTTCCCATATCCTTTCACATTCTTCTACGTTGATGGTGACACTTCTAGGCCATGGTGGAATGGAGAAGCATTTCTCAATCATGTCTGGCTTTAGGCTGCATATGATTCTTCCATCAATTGACTGTATCTCCCTTGTAGCTAGATTGTAATGCTTGATGCAAGCAATTATGAACTCTAAGCTTTGTACTGAGAAAGGTATGGATGTTGCTGCAAGAAGACCTGAATGGCCAAGATGCTTGCCTGCATCTTCTAAAGGATGTAAATTGAACACTGGCTTGATATGATGCAAGTCTGTCTCGGCTGTTTCAATGAAATCGTGGTACAATAGTGATTTGGTCTTGAACTCTACAGGAGTGTATTCCATTATGAAAGACTTGAAGATTGACAGTAAACACACCTAGGTTCTGACAATTTTTATCAAACTTTCTAAATTTAGCTTGCTGATTTTTCTTCCTCAAACGGATAAAATTTTGAGATTTTCTCTGAGATATGGGTTTTGATTAGAATTTCGTTACAAACCAACCCAGATCGTTTGTTTTTGAAAATATGAAGTGAAGACTGAAAAAGAAGCAAACACTAATTTTCTCAGCAAAAAAAGCAGAAAAAAGCTGGCATCTGGGTATTGTTCCTAAGCATATTCTGGATGGACCCAATTGATTAGATTTTGAAAACAATGGCTTCTGACTGAAAAAGCAACAACTTTTAGTTTCTCTGAAAAAGCTGAGGTATGGGTTTTGTCCGAGAGAGGGTTTAGCATAGACCTATAAGACTAGAAATGGATGAATATGAAGTTTTCCCTAACATGCAAAATAAAAGCAACTGCTGCAACTTAGAGAAAATTCTTCAACAATTTGTCCAGAAGATAGAACAAAAGTGGATCAGCTTGCTGAAATTTAATAGTATTAGCCTTCTTCTTCACAAATTTGATGTTCTTGATGAAAAAATATGAAAAAGGAAGCTTTCTTGGATTGCTGATTTGAAATTTTATGAGAAACCAACAAGTTAGGGTTCTTGAATCTTGAAAAATATAGTTTTGGAGCTACTGATATGTTTCTCCTTGAAGGCACCTACAAGAAAATATGAAAAATAATGCATGGAGATGTCCTTAAATAAGTCTTTTCTTTGAAAATAGCTTCTCAAACCCTAATTTGAAGAAACCCTAAATTTAGCCCATGCCTTGAGTAATGGCGTTTTTTCTTCTCTTTGAAAATTTTGAATTTCTCAAAAATAAACTAAGTCATGAGGAGTTGGGCACCTTTTTTGAGGTATGCCATCTTTTTTCCCAGACTTAGCCATTTTTTCATCATTTTATCTTCTATTCATTTTTCAACCTTCTTTCAGCTCTGTCTCCCGACTTCTTGATTTGTCCAACGAATGAACTGAACATTCCATTGCGAAGCATGATCGAATATGACAATATTGTTCTGGAGACATCATTGGCTAAAAACTTCATTTATCCCTTCGAAATGTCAAGTGCCTATACTTGATAAGGGCACCCATTTTCTCCAGAGTTAGCCATTTTCATCATATTCAAATTTATGCTTGCCTTCTGACCTTTAGATGAATTCATGATTCCGGGTGTTGTGTTGATCAGAATGACTGGCTAACAGATTCACTGGACAACTGAGATGATTCTAGAAGGGGTCTTCTAGATAACTCATCTCCGGATATAGACTTCTGGTTGCTCAAAACCCTAGGCACACTTCTTGAAGTATGGCGCCCATAGCTTCCAGAGTTAGTTTATTTTGGATTTTCACTGTTGCTTCCAATCTTTTGCCATTTATCACACTTTTCCCCTATGTTTGCATGGCGATATCTAATGACTACTGACTCTGACAGACGAGTTGATGGATTTGTCGAAGAGCTAGATTCAATTTGACAAAGTCATGTTGGAGAAGTCTTCTGCAAATTCGATCATTTAACCTCTCAAAATTTTGGGCACCCTTATCCTTCAGGGGCGCCTATCTTCTCCAAACTTAGAATTTATTTTGTGTTCTTCGTCTTGAATCTTTAAAATATCTTTCTTCGTGACCCCTGTTTGTCTTGGATTTGTCGATGACTGGATAATCTGACAAACGTTTCGATTGATTCATTGCGGAGTTGGGATGATTTTGAGCAACAACGACCTAGAGACAGAAACCCTAATTTTGGCTTTTGACCTCTTGAAAAGTTGGGCGCCTTTCTCCTTCAGGGGCGCCCATAGCTGGCAGTGTTAGAATTTTTTATCAACTTTTCAATTTTACCTTGCAAAACGTGTCTCCCTTGTCTTTGACTGCCAAGATGAAAAATATTCTAAGGCATTGAAACATGGGCGCCTCTTCTTGACTGGGGCGCCTGAAATCTCTAGACTTAAGCAAAATTTGGCATTTTTCATTTTTCAAACTTCCTTAACCCGTTCCTCATTTCTTGTGCACATTGTTCATTGCAAACCTTTGTCTGATGCTTGAACGCTTGACTCTAACACCTGGTAGCTGACTCACCTCCATTGATGACCTGAGATCTCCGAAAAAGCTTTTGAAAAAGCAGAATAGACCCAGTAGAGTAAAACTGATCTTTTTGTGATTTTGACTGCATTAGCCTGATGAGGAAGTATTTTAAGCCAATCAAAATCAGTCTTAACTCTAACGGCCAAACTTTCTATTTTTAGAAATTTTCTATTTTTAGAAAATTTTACAAGTATCCATTTCTTAAGAAACCCAGAAAAACCCAGAAAAAGTTTATATTTTTAGAAAACTGCTAAAAATAGAAATTTTCCTAAAATTTAGGGATGAAAAACTGAGATCTGGGTATTGTAGGTTTGATCTTTTTGAACTGACCTAGATTGTCAGATTTTGAAAATTTCAAGTTTTGACCCCCATGCAAGACATGTAGACCCCAATTTTGACCTTTTCTGATAGATTTAACAGTATCTTGACTCATTTCTTCAAAACGCCTAAGTGTAGCAAAAATTTTAATTTTGGGGTACAACAATATGCAGTGGATGGGCCTTCATCACTTTTCGGCACTTGGGGAATTTTATAAAACTTGGCTTCCAAGTTTTTGTAGTAGGAAAATGGTTCGGGATCCTCGTGTATAGTGACCTCCTCGTTTTGGTACAAGAATTTTATGCATTGATGATATGTTGAGGCCACTGCTTTCATTTCATGGATCCATGGACGTCCTAAGAGTATGTTATATGGTAAGTCGAGGTCAAGGACCTGACAGGTAGTCTCCATGATTGTTGGTCCCACTTGGATAGGGATTTTAATAGTGCCCTAAGACACTCTTTCTTGATCATCATATGCCCTTATTGTGATGCTCTTGTTCTTGTTAATGGAATCCTCAACAAATCCCAAGCTCTTTATAATTTTGAGAGAGAAAATATTAAGGCCTACACCTCCATCCACCAGGACCCTTTTAACTTTCTTTTTGTGGACCAACACCTGAAGGTGAAGTGCGTGGTTATGAGATGGATGCGGGGGGGAGTCTTGGTCGGAGAATGTTAGGAGATTCGGGGTAATGATATTACCAACCATAGCTTGAAACTGCTTTGTGTCAAGAGTGACGGAGACGGTGGATGCCACTAATGTTTCATCAAGAACTTTCCTATGGGTAGCGGAAATTTTTAACAGTTCCATGATGGAGATCTGTGCGGGGGTTCTCTTCAGCTGGTCGATGACATTGTAGTCATAGGGAACGACTTTTGTATTTGATGTGGGGGTCTTTGATGGTGCCCCTACAATGGTGACCTTTTTGCCACATGTGATGACTCCACAGTTAGTGTTGGTGCCCTTCACATTAATGACTGTGACCATTTCATTGACACATGCGACTATTTCTTCATATACTAGATTAGCACTAGCATATTTTTGCTTGCCTTTGTTGTTCCCCTGACTATTTCCCTGATTATGGTTTGGCATCGGATTTCTGTATATTTTAAGATCTTGATTACCGGCTGGTTGCTCGACATTGATGATTTTGTCTTCGATGATATTCTTTAGCCTTAGACAATTTGTGGTGGTATGTCCCTTTATCTTATGAAAGTCACAAAGGAGATTTTCATTATACCATGGCGGTTTGGTCGTGGGTTCCGCATATTGCTCGAAGTTGGAGACTTTGATTAGGTTTTCCTTGACCAACTTTTTCATTATGGACTCAATGGATTCCCTAAGAGCCGTGAAAATTCTCTTGGGAGGGTATTTGCTGCGAGGAGGTGGTCCTCCTTGATTACCCAAGTTATTGATTTGGTTGGTGGGAAGTGGTTGTTGTTGTGCTACTATTGCATTAGTTTGCACATTATTGCGATTATGATTTTGTGATTGGTGGTGAGTTTGGATGTTTGGTTTGGGAGCATTTATAACCACTTTAGGATCGACCACGTTGTCGTTTGTGATGTTTTTGTTCCTTGACCACGTTCGAGGTTTATCATTATAATTGTTGGACGAGTGGTTATCCTGGGGTGGAGTAAATTTTGATGCGCCTCCTCGTGCAGTAAGGGCTCTTTTGATATTGAGCGCTTTTGGGATCAATTGATCGTATGATGTGATGCATTGCATTTTTAAATAGAACGCCACATTTTCGTCTAGATTATATATGATTGTGCAAACTTGTTGTTCTTCTGGCATGATCCACTTGCTCTGATTGGCCTTGGATCGCTATATTTGCAAGAAGGATGCAAATAGCTCTCCTTTTCCTTGTTTGAGCATTGATAGTTCTTCCAAACTAACGTCTGCACCCATGTTGAAAGCATAATTTTTAAGGAATGCTTCTACAATTTCCTTGAATGTTTTAATGTTTGTGGGTAGACGAGAAAACCATTCCATGGCTGGACTACTCGGACTTCGGGGGAAGAGTCGCATTAGATATGTGTCATCGTATGTAACCTCCATGCAATGCACCTGAAATTACCTGACATGGTTTTCAGGGTTACCCATTCCATTATACTTGTCAAATTTGGGGATCTCAAATCCCTTTGGGAATGGTACCATTGTGAGACTTTTTTCAAATGGCTAATGGCACAAGTTGACTGGTGTTATAGTTGTTTTTCTTGCTTGGAGGTCCAACACTTGTTGCGAGAGTAGTATGATTTGCGTTGCAAAATCATTATGAGGATTAGGCAGCGGGATGAATGTGTTTTGAGGTGTTTGGGGTGTTTGATTGGTGGGAGGGGTACTGGTGGGAGTTTGATTCAAGCTCTGTTGTGCGTTCAAGGCCTACTGGTATGCCTGCATTTACGTTAACAATGCTTGTTGTTGATCTTGTTGTTGTTGTTCCAACAAAGCTTGTTGTTGGTCCATCTGTTGTTGTTCCCATAAAGCCTGTTGTTGGTCTAGTTGTTGTTGGTCCAGCAAAACTTGTTGTTGGACTAGCTGTTGTTGCGCCAACAAAGCTTGTTGTTGGTCGAGCTTTTGTTGCGCCAACAAAGCTTTTTGTTTGTTGAGTTGTTGTTGGGCCAACAAAGCTTTTTCTTAGCTTGCTATTGTGCCTAAAAGTCTTGCAAGGCTTGTTGGTATGCTTGCCAATGGATTACTTGTAGTTGCCCTTGTTGTTGGGCTTGAGCTTGAGCTTGCGCTTGTTGGCCTACTTGAGTCGCTTGTGCAGCTTGTGCAGCTTGTGCAGCTTGTGTAGCTTGTTGGGTAGCCAGTTATGCTTGTGCTTGTTGAGTAGCCTGTTGTGCAGCTTGTTGGTTTTGTTTCAGTACCCTTTGATGATTGGCTTTTTGGATTGTTTGGATCAGGGTGGTGAATGAATTCATCACATTAGCTTTTGGTGGGATTGGTGGTGGATTGGGAATGATGCCAACCGTTGTGACAAGTGAAATGGTTGTGTTGGTGGTTGGGATTTGGGTTGTTCGGGGTGTGGTTGAGATGCTCGATCCCTGAGAAGGTATGTTTTGAGAGATTTGAGGACCAACTGTTGTATTGGTTGTGGTGACTTGAGTGGTTACCACTTGTTGTGATATTGCAGGCAAGAGGAGAAGATTTGATATGATGCTTAGATTGCCTGGGTTCGAGAAACTAGATGTGGGTAGGGGGGAAGACCCAATCGAATAATTGATGTGGATGTGAGCGGTAATGGAGGAAAGGGTGGTAAGTTCCCCTAGAAGGAGAACAGGTCAATGAATCCTGCTGCTCCAAACAAACCACCTTCTCCTTGCGGTAGAGAATTTTGTATGTTTAATGGATAGGCTGGTGTTGCACGGAATGAGGATGAATATGCATGATTATGGAAGGCGAGTGGGACATATGGGTCTGATGGATTCACCGGGATGGGGTTTTTTGGTGTGGTGCTAGCACTTACCTCTTTGTTGTTTATAAAGCGATGTTGTTGTAACTCTCAAAACATCGCACTTCCTTTGTTTACAATTGGTGAGGCTGGTGTGATTTTCGATATGGTTTGAGGCATTTCTTGAGTGATATTCGGAGTTGACATTGGGGATGTGTTTGTAAGAGGCTTGTCCATACTTGTGCCTACGTCAAGGTCAGAAGGGATCTGGATCCCTCTTTCTGTTAATGTGTGTAAGTATTTAAACATGGCATTGAAAATTTTATGATTCTCTGGATTTTGAACCATTTCTAGCATTTCTGATTGTGTCATACCCACGTCTTCGTTTGTGATTTCATCTTCATAGCTTTCCTCTTAAGGATTTTGTGATGGTAGAGGAGAGCTACTTGGGGGATTGCTTGATTCCGCAAGGTTCATTTCGGTGGTTACTTGACCTAGTTCACTAGAATTTGATATTTCATTGATGTTTTCCATGTTCTTCTAGTATTGTGATCTTGTTTGGACCATAAAAATAGGGATCATTTAATCTTAATCTTTAGGCCCAAAAGAGAAGAACTAGGGAAAGAAAAGGATCAAAAGGGGGTGGTGATGATGATGAGATAAATGGATGAAGTGAATGAGAGAAACCTTTAAAGAAATTTTTAGGGGTTATGCTAAACTTTAGGGGTTGGATTGATGGTGATGGTTTGACTAGGTGTATAAAGTCAAACAAGATGGTAGTGAGCTTGTAAACCCTAGGAAGTTGTGTTATCCTAGGGAGAACTCGCACAAGAGAATGGATTGGCTAAGTGTGTTAAGCCAACCAAGGTGATCATGAAATAGTAAACCTCGAGAAGTTGTGTTATCCTAGAGGCAAATTTTCTCAAGAGATTTTGACTATATGGCTAGATGCATTAAGCCAAGATAGAGTGATGTTGATTTAGCCTTTTAAGTTTAGCATGAATGAATTTTTCTAAAGTTCTCAAAAGTTTGTTGATGGGATGAAATTTGATTGATGGAGATATGGATGGGAATGAAGATTTTGATCCTAGACTTTGACCTAGACATGACTCTTTTTACAAAACCTCGGTGTTGAAGAACATGCTACACTTCCTATGTGAGGAAAGAAAACCTTTCAAAAAGCTCAAGATTCTGTTGATAATAGAATGCATACAAAGTTGGGTTGTTTCTTGAAGCCTTTTTATAGAAATTGTACACTAGTCTTTCTCTGACTTCAAGGAGCATTTCAAGAAATTGTTCGTGAGCTTTTAGACTTATCGTTTTGAATCTTGGTTTTAGAATTTTGACTTTTCGGGAAATCATTTGAGACAACACATGTGAGGTCCAATTTGTCTTTTATCTTTCCTTAGTGAATTCCTTTTACCAAAAGCACATTCTTGATTATGTTTCAAACTGCATGTCTAATGTCCCACTTAATTTTCATCCCAAGAGGTCCATTATGTGGAAATCAAAGAAATTAGGGCAAAATTTTCCTAGGTTTAACCTAAGTGAAAACAAATGATGATAAAATACAAGCACTTAGAAACCTCTAAGGATATGATCCCTAAGGAAAGCAAGAGTACTTAAATTCATCAAGGATATTTGTTTCCTCCAAGGGGTTTGAAATTTGGATCTCTTTGTGAATTTTTGTTTTTTCAATTGTTTTGAGGACCAAGCAATGTATTTTTCATTTCCAAGCACATGTACAACCCTAGGATGAAGAGACAATATTTTGTTGGGTTCCCACTTGGACGAATCCAGCTGTGCATATTCTATGCGGATGACTAAATACTTGACCACACTGGTTCCCCTCCATGACACACACTTCTCGGGTCAGCCAAGCATCAGTACCCATGAATCTCCCATGGAATACTTTTCATCTCTACAACAAAACCGCATGTATAACGTGGGGCGGCTTAAAAGGACATGACCTTTTGCACCAACAAAATAGATAAGGATTTGGCCTTCTAAACAATGGTTTTAATTTGGTCTTTTTCATTTGTGGAGGCTGACCCATGCGGCGAGAGACCATTGTTTCCCTTCTCATCGGAGCCAACCGCGTGATACTGGATTTTGTTCCAGTACCCACTTTTATATCTCGGTTGGAAATACACTTGTCCTTAGTGTGTTACCGGTTGGGTCGTTCCCTTGGGTCAATACTTTTTCCCACAAGGTAGGCCCGCTAAGATAAACAAAAGCGAGTAAACATATTCGTAGTTTGATCAACCTTTGTTTAGAAACAAAGGGAGAACACACGCAATAAGCCTACTCACACTCGCAAGATGTTTTGTTCAATTTTAAACCCAAAAAATGAAGTGTGGAGGTAATACTTCTGACAACTTAATATCACAAAAAGACTTTTGATTCTCAAGATCATCGTGAGGCATGAGAGAAGTGCATACTCCTTTTAAATGATATTACTTTATGAAAAGGATTACAAAACATCAAAAACACACATGTTCATTTTAATCCTCAAAGTAAAAAAAATGAGTTCTTTTTAAAGCACCAACTTTCAACTGTGAGAGTTTTCCTTATTCAATTTTTAAACCTTTAAACAAAATCTAGTAGATTGTTTCTAGGTTCTTTTTATCCTTTTGCAAACTTTTGAAAAGAAATTTGTTTCTTCCTTTTGAAACGCAAAAGAAATTTAGTGTTTCTAAGGCATGAAAGTAAACAAATTCCTTTTAAACATAATTTAAAAATCCTTAAAAGTGTTAAACAACACTATAGTGTTTAAAAACACTTTGTGCATGATGAACATGATGCCATGTTGAACCTCCTATTTTGATTTTCTCCTTTGTTCCAACCTAAAAAAAATGACAGAAACCAAAGAGCATAAAAACAACAAACAGGTCAATAGTTAGAAAATCCCCAAAATTAAAAAGCACATGTTAAAATTTGAAATCTGGTTGTTTTTCGCGGCTGAGTTAGCAGGTGCGGCGCAGTTTGGAAATGATGCAGTGCTATATAGAGTTGCGCATTGTTAGGTTTTCAAAGGCAGATATCTAAAAGCTAAATGCAAATTTTATCAAATAAAACACACATAAAATTAACACAGAGAATTTAACGTGGTTCACCCAATGTGGGCTACATCCACCAAACCGCAGCCATCCAATGATATTATTAACCAGTGCAAAACCCTATTACAATATCGCGAATAATCGCCTGTTTCTTATCATACTGTAACTCTATCCCAAACCCTTTATAAATTAGGGTTATACAAAATCAGGGTTTTTTCCTTTTTTATGATTTTTCCCTTTTTCGGTAATTTCACAAAAAAGCAGGACAAAAATTTTTCTCAGGGGCTATCGCCCCCAAACCCCCGCCCGGGGCCCGGCCCAGCCCCGGACCCCGACGAGGATACATGAAGAGTGTACAGTATAGAATGATCAGTCGCCACATACCAACATGCATTTGACTAGGTGTGGCATTCTGTAGAAACAAAGATCGCGGGTGTGGCACAGTTTTGCAGGCGACGCAGTTTGGGACTAAAATACATGGCCGAGTTTTTCAAATTTCAAAAAATTTAGGCGGAAACGCGAGTGTGGCGCTGTTTGGAGAATGATGCGGTGTGATATGGCGTCATGCCTGCAAATACGGCACAATACAAATCCGTGGGACTAGGTGTGGCGGAGTTTGAAACTGTGAGTTTGTGACAGAGTTTGCAGTTTCAAAAAATCAGGCATGGGAATAGGTGCGGCGAAGTTTGGAAAATATGCAGCACAATATAGCATCACGCCTGCAAATGCATCGCAATATGGAGCCGCGGACCTATAACCTGCAAAATAGAACGTGAAAAACGTGGATTATTTTTGAAAAACGTGAATAAAAGGTAGATGCCCTCCTTCTAGCACCAAAACTTGAACCCCTAAACCTGCAATTGCACAAGAACAACAAACAAATTAGGATGTTAGATCAAATGCAAAAAAGAATGAAGGATTCCCCATGAAATCCATTTGCTAAAACTTAAACTAGGAAAATGAAGAACAAACTAAATAAATGAAAAGAAATCCTAATTAAGTGAGCAAACTAGTGATCCCATGGGGGAATTGGTGCTAATTGAATGTTGAAATTGGCTCTTTCCCAACTCCTAAATTACAATGTTGAAGTGTGTAGATTGATCAAATCTCCATGATGAGATTTGAGCATAACCTAGCTAAGAATTATGAAAATGGCGGAGTATGGAGTGATGTGCACAAAATTGGCTCTCGATGTTAAGAGAGTAACTTTGCATGAAATTGTGGATGAAGAATGAGGAGAGAAGTCTCCAATTTATAGATTTGAATTTGGAAGAAAGGGAAAGATTTGGCCAAGGTGGGACTAATTTTCACCCAATGGCCAAATATCACTTGTCACCATGTGAATGTTTGATGGTTCTGCACATTTTGGCCAAAGTGCCAATAAATGCAATTAGGTGGAATTTGAATTTGAAGAAATGACATGTGAGGGAAAAAAGAATGAAATAAATGCCACTTGGCTCAATGCACAAGGACATGTAAGAAGAGTGAATGCCTTGTTGGATGTACAAGTCCACTTGGACTTTTTGAATTCAAACTTAAGGGAATATTCCCTTTTGATGCCATGTGAGGGAAAATAGAGATTTAATAAATGGATTAAATCTATTTTCATATGCAAGTTGCTTTCTCTAGAAGATTTTAGTGATAAGGATTAACTTAATCAAGAATTTGATTAATTTAATGAGGGATTAGATGATTTGACAATTTTGACTCAAATTGATGAATTTATTTAAATCAGAATTGAGAGGAAATGCTTAATTAAATAAATGATTTTGATTTATTTAACTAAGTGGGATAATGTTAGATTAAATCAAATAAGGTTTAATTTATTTAATTTAATAAGAAAACTTTAGAGACTTTAATTAAATAAAATGATTTATTTAATTAAACAGAAATATAAGGTTAATTAAATTAAATTGATTAATTTAATCACTGAGGAGAAAGACTTAATAAATGATGATTTATTAAATTAAGAGACAGAATATGATGAAATGCTGAGAGTATGATTTAGGAGGAAATGTCGTTAGTAATCAGGATCAAGTGTGCCAAACCGAACCTGTACATTTTCCATGTCTACAATTGGAATAAGAAAATATGGGATGGCAAGCTCAAGTATTCTCTATGGACTAATAGATTCATTATCAAAGATCCATTAGATACAACCTATTTGAGCTAGTTTATGGAGAAAAAGATAGGATGCCTATCAATTTGAAGCTACCTGTGTATCAGTTGTTGCAAGATATGGATGATGATCAGTGTGATATAATTTCCCTCTAGGTCATGGCATTGATTGAATTATATGAGCAATGAAGAGAAACTCATGATAAGAGCATTCAAAGTAAGAAAATAATGAAACATTTTCATGATAAAAATACATAACCAAGAGAGTTCTAGGTTGGTGATTTGGTTCTTTTGTGGAATTCCAAGTCTAAAGACAAGGGAAAGCATGGAAATTTTGACTGCCTATGGCTTGGATCCTATGGAATAGCTAAGAGGTATGACATTCATGTATATCATCTTGTGGATCTAGAAGGATAATTGATGGAGTTTCCAATGCATGGACAACATCTAAAACATTAATTTTCATAAGTGATGCAGTTAAAATTTTGAATGGTGAGTTGAATGATATATCTTCCATATTTTGATTGTTTTGGAGTAATCTTCATTCCAACTTGGTAAATATAGTGTTCTATTGTGTGTCAAAATTTTGTGGTACTCCTAGAGATCTAGGTTCTTGTTGTTCCTACAAGAGGCACATGTCCCCAACTAGAGCCATTGTTGGGACTCAAACTTTTTATGCTAAAATTTGCTTGAATCCCTTCCTATTTCACCCCTTTCAGCCCATTTGTTAATAACCAATTTGAAATTTTCAATCATGGGTGGTCTTTTGTCAATGTTTCTTGTCATAGTTGAGTAGAGCATGAAAAATTAGGCCCAATTTCCTTTCAAAGTTTTGCAAAATTTGCTAAGGTTCAAAAGCATAAGAATGAGACTAAGTGGGTTTTGCAAGAATCAGTAAGTAATTCAAACTTCCTTTTGGTTCACTTCTATCCAAATCAGTTAGGTTTTTTCGTGTCCTTTAGCTTTATGGGTTTTTGGCTTGCTACTATCCACTTGAAGGTGTTTGGTTGGCTACTAGTCTTATAAAAAATTTGCGTTGAACCAAATATGTTTATTTTCAATTAGATCTCTTTGTTTTTTCTACTTTGTGAGAAAAGTATACCCATCCAGTTTTCCAACCATTTATATGAGAACCGAATTACTTCTATATGTTGATTACTTTTTTGCATTTCCACTTGGTGATGAATTCCCTACCAACACAATTAACTTCCAAATTAGCTAATTAAATATTTGTAGGAAAATGGAGTCCAATTTCCTGCATTCACGCCTAGTAATTGTTAACTCAGACCGACTGCCACTACACCAAAATCCTAAGCTGTCAGTGAGGGTGACATCAGAGAGGTTAAGGGGTATCAACAAGGGTTGAGGTTCCCACGTGACAACAATTTACCCCCCATTTGAGAGGTCAACAAACTCTGTTGATTGTGAGGTGGAAAGAGTAGGATTCAAACCCTCCCCAACAGAGTCATCAATTTTGTTAACTAAGACCGACTGCTGCTACACCAAACGCTAAGTTGTTAGTGAGAGGGACATCAAAGAGGTTAAGGAGTATCAACGAGGGTTGAGGGTCCCACGTGACAATAGTAACATCAACTTCCCCTTGTAAATTTTTCTAAGTGAACTCCTTTAGAGGTATTTTTTTATTCACTTCCACTTCCTCACATAGTTCCTTTTGTAAAATTTTCCCATCCATTGAACTTCCATTACCGAAGTTCTTCATCTTGTTCAAATTCATTTATTTGCAAGCCCACTATATCCCTTTTTTTAACACCCTAACTTTGTGACATCAATCTGATGTCACTATTCTTCATCTTCCCTCTTGGGGGTTTCCCTCGACCATCTAAACTTTCATTTTCAATCTTTTATCCAATTCAAATGGATTTTCCCATGTGATTCATTTACATCACTTCTTCTCACATCAATCCATTAATGATGTCATGTTGACATCATCCCACCTTTCTTATGTCACCATGACATCACCTCATCCAATGTTCCCCAATCTATTGATGATATCATGTTGATGTCATCTTTGTTGACATCATCATCGAGACTTTTCATCTAAATAAGATATTCTATTAATATTCTTATAGTTGGTGTTTTCACTTGGTTCTTCTTGCATAGTTCACTTGGCCAAATTTCTTCTACAAAGGTACAATTAGGTGGAAAATCCCCATAATAGTTCCAGATGGCCCTCTAAGGCCCACAATGTTCCATTTCAAACTGCAAAAGGCTCCAAAAGGGTTTTAGTGTCTATATTCTCATGGTTTTTCTCTATGATTATGTCACATTTCTATTTTAACAAAATAAAAGTGTTAGTATTAATTTTCTCACCAATCATTGATTTATTTGGAAACCTCATAAATGTGTTTGGGCATCAAATGTTCCAAGGTGCATATTTCAAGTTCAACCATCACCATTATTGTCAAAAGAAATATTTGCCAAGAAACTCGTTGATAGCTCCCCAATGCAAGTTGTGACTTGTGTGCGTTATTGTTTAGCGCATCAATTCAATTCCACCTACCAACAATTATGGCTCAAATTATTTTGACTACTAAATTTCATTGCAAAATCTTCCCCTTCAATCTGAAGTACCCTTTTCGGGAAAGATTCAATCCAGACTATGGATCTAGTTGTGATTGATTTTAGGTTTTTAGCTAAATAATGTTTTAAGAGAGAACTCTTATTTCATTCAAGGAATGAGATGGTCCATGAGAGCAAAGAAATATTCAAAAGAGAAAAAAATGCAAAAAAAATGTTGCAAAGATAGTTGCAAGAAGGTAGAGGACAACATATTGTTATTGAAATCTTGTAATGTTATTTTCTAGTTCTATTTATCCATTGTTGTGTGTGAAAATTTAGAGGATGTTCATTTATAGATTTTTTTATTCAACACATTTTCTACTATGAATGTAATCATTATTACAGAAATTTGACAGGATTCTAAATCTATTATATGAATTGTGACAGCAATTTTGTATGGTTGTATATGAGTTTGGATAGTTCAATGATGGATAACTAAGTAGATAAAACTTAGAATGATGTTTTTTGATGCTTCAAGTAATTAAATAATATTTAGTTTGTATTTTCCCTTTGTCATTCCTCCTTGCTACTCATGACTATTACCCTAGCATACACATTGGTCTCTTGTATGTGTTCTAGTAACCCAGACTTTAGCAAAATCCATAAAACTACCTATTCTTAGTTCCAATTTGTGAGTTCATGATATCACTATTTTCAAAGAATAAAGTAAACCATCTTATGTGAATCATGGAACTCACCCCATCTTGCACTTTTTTCCAAGGTGTTATATCAACTATAGAAGGGTTTAAGGTACCTAGTATGTTTAGTCTAGTGACAATCTTAAGGTCTAATTAGATAGGTTAGGTTTACCTATAATTTGAGTTATTTTTATTTATCATAGGTATTTCCAATACCTAATAAGGTATATCCCTATAACTACCCTCTTGAGTTTAATTTGAGCTCAAAGTGCAGAAGATAAAACCCACTCTTATTTCAAGTTAGCTCAGAGTCCTCCATAGTTTTGTTGATGAAATGTTTTTCCCACATGTTGACAACCTTAGCCTTGTGAGTAGATTTTTCTCTAGAAAATGGAGCAATTATTTGTATACCTAATATGCCTCGATCCATAAGTGTTTCGAAAAGGGAAAATTTTATCACCTAGAAGTGTATTTAGCTAACGAGTTTGCATCATAAAAATTAGAACAATAATCTCATTTGGAGGAAAGTGAAGAGAAAGAGACATAAAAAGAGTCTAGGGAAGAGAAATAAAGTGAAGGCACCCTTGCCCAACTTTCTAGTTTGTAAAAGAATGAGTCTTTCAAAGTCTGTGGAGTCCTATGTCAGTAAAAAATCATTGCTCTCATTGAAATTGGTGCTATACATAATTTTATTGATGGAGTTGTCACTTGTAAAGGACTCAAGACTAAAGATTTTGAGGGTTACAAAGTCATGGTAGCTGATATTTGTATTCTCATGTGCACAAGGAGAAAACCTCAAATGATTCCTCAATTGGGACACTATGAAGTCAAAGATAAATTCTATGTGGTAAGAATTGATGATACGAATGCAATCCTTAGCATACAGTGGATGTGATCTTTAGGATAGATCACCTTGAACTTGCAAACTATGGATTTGAAGTTCCAATCATATGGAAAGAAAGTGTTTTTGAGAGGGATGTTCAATGGAGCTATATGTATTGTTACCTACAATTGGGTGTAGAGGTTGTTTTTCCATGATCAAGTTGAGTGGGAAAAAAAGTGTGTTATCATTCCAACCACTCTTCAAGATGAAAAGAGAAACTACCATCTAGATGTGCAAGCTTTGATAACTAACCAAAGCAAGGTGTCCAGTGGCATAACACCTGGAAGGCCTCTTAAAAGAGGTATTGGGTATGTGATAGAGTTAGAGGAGGGATCCAAACCTATCATCACAACTCCCTATTGGAATCCCAAAAGACACAAGGATGGGATTGAAAAAGTTATAAAGGATATTTTGGAGATGGGACATATTTCTCTAAGCAAGAGCCCTTTTGCATCTTCAATTATTTTGGTAAAGAAGAAGGATGGGACTATGTATTTGCATAGATTATAGAGCTATTAATAAGAAAACCATTAAAAATCAATATCCCATTATGAGAATTGATTAGATACATGAAGTTGTCTAGTTCTAAAAGATAGATTTGATATCAAGTTACCACCAAATAAGAGTTCATGAGGAGGACATTGAGAAGACTTATTTAAGATTCCATTTTGGTCAATATGAGTTTTTGGTTATGTCTTTTGGCTTAATGAATGATCCTACAAATTTTCA
Source organism: Sequoiadendron giganteum (assembly GCA_007115665.2). Classification (NCBI taxonomy): domain Eukaryota; kingdom Viridiplantae; phylum Streptophyta; class Pinopsida; order Cupressales; family Cupressaceae; genus Sequoiadendron; species Sequoiadendron giganteum. The sequence goes on from CM021104.1 coordinate 126,909,546, forward strand.
ATCTTGTATGAATCATATATTCAATAAGAAGTCAAAAAAATATATTAATATTTTTTTATGATATCTTGATTTTTAATAGAACTTGGGAGGAGCACACGAGGTATCTGATGAAGCTTTGGGTATCCTTGAGGCCGAATCTTTATTTTCTAAGGAATCCAAGTGCGAGTTTGGATTGAAAAAACTTGTATACCTTGGTCATGTGATTAGCTCAGAAGGGGTAAATATTGACCAAGAGAAGATCAAGGCAATTTTAGATTGGCCTCAACCTACAAATCTCTCTCAATTAAATGGTTTATTTTACCTTTGTGGCTTCTATAGAATATGTGTAAAAGGATTTTCCTAGTTAGTTTCCCCACTTGTTGATCTCACCAAAAAGGGGCCATTTGTATGGTCTATTGTAGCACATAAATATTTTGACCAATTCAATAAAATCATGAGCACATGTCATGTTTTGGACATACTTGCTTTCACCAAGCCCTTTGATCTTGATTGTGATGCATCTAGTTAAGGAATGTGTGTTTTCCCAATGTGAAATAAGCACCCTATTGCCTTTAAAAGTAGAAAGTTGAGAGGAGGAGATAGGAGTTGCTCAATTTATGATAAGTTAATGCTTTCCTTAATAAATGCCTTGGAAAAGTTTAGGCAATATTTGGTTGTGATAAGTTAATTGTTATAAATGATCATAATAGCATCAAGTATTTCCTTAATCAGAAATATCTCAATGATAGATAATAGAAATGGATTAGTAAGCTACAAGCTTATGATTTTGAAATTGAATATGTCAAAGGGAAGAAGAACATTGTGGCTAATGCATTTTCAAGGCCACATTTGAGTTCCATGATGGAGATTATTGTTGATTGGAAGGAGAAGATTCTTGTAGAGTATGTCAAAAACCCCTTTTCCACTTGTATTTTGGAGGGGAATTTGTAGGATGAAAGGTGAAAATTGGTGAATGAACTTATTCTCTACAAGGAAATAATCTTCCTAGTACCTAAATCAAGGCTGAAATTAAAGATTTTGAGGACTTTCCATGATAGTCCCTTGGCTAGTCACCAATTTTTTTTAAGAACAATAGGAAGATCTATGAAAGATTCTCATGGAAAGTACTTAAAGATGAATTCCTTAAGTATATTAAATAATTTCAAGTGTGTAAATATAACAAAATTGAGCACACCTTTCCTGTTGGTTTGTTGCATACCTTGCCATTCCCAATAAAAAAATGGGAAAGTATCTCAATAGACTTCATTACTGGACTTCCAAAAGTGTAAAGGAGGAACTATATCTATGTTGTTGATAGATTGACTAAATTTGCACACATTTTTTATTTATGTGGTTTTTATTATAGCTCAAGCGGTTTATTTTTTCTTTAGAGAAGTGTTCAAGTTGCATGGCATGCCAAAAACATTGTGAATGATAGGGACACCAAGTTCCTAAGTCTATTTTAGTAAGAGTTATTCAGATTGAGTGGGATTGAACTCACTCCCAGAATTAGTTATCAACCACAAATTGTTGGGAAAATAAAGATTGTTAGCAAGTGGGTGGAAGGTTACCTCAGAAATTATGTTTCAGGGCAACAAAAATCTTGGGTAAGATGGCTTCATTTGGGTGAGTATTGTTATAATTAAATATTAAACACATGTCTATTAAGATGTATCCATTTATGAAATCACATGGATATGAAGCTCCTAGCTTCGTTGATCTTTTTTTGGGTGATAGTAGAGTTCCACAAGCTAAGGATCTGTTGCAATAGAGTCAAGACATCATGATATCCTTGAAATACAACCTCCAACATGCTTAAAATAAATAAAATTTGTATGCAAATCAACACTGTATTGATTTCTTCTTCAGAGGTTTCTTCTGAGGAGGTCGACCCTCATGTTGTTGCTCCTCTATTGGACCTCTCTTCTTTGGAACCACCTTTGGACCGTTCTACTCACACTGTTTTGCCTGACCCTGCACCTGTTGTCGCTACTCTGTCAAACCCTGTCTGCACTTTGTTGGGAGCCTCTACTATTCCTCTTGTTGATTCGTTCTCAGCTGCCTTGCTACCAACTCACCCACTGCTTGGTGGTCCAATGGTGGCTGAGGTGGAGTCGCTCTTCTCACAGTTCTCTTCATTTCCTATTTTCGAGCCTCCCTGGTCCGTTGTTCTTTGGAAGAAGAAATTTGTGTCTACTTCTCAGACTCAGGCTCATGGAGCTAGCTTTGAACCCTCTGTGTTTGGGGTTGCTTAATTTATTTATTTTTCCACAGCTACCAGTCAGTTGTTTCTGGTTGTACCTATAGTTCAAACTCTGTTTTGAACTATGTTTTTCTTTGGCCCCTTGGGCCCTTTGTGAAGGGTACGACACCCTGAAAATGTTGCTTAACATTTCAAAAACACTATATTGAGTGTGCATTTAAAGTGGGATATACGGTCTACTTGAGGTTACATCCTTGCAAGAAACCTACTCTCAAGAAGAGTGGATTAGAGAAGATGAAGCCATGTTTTTATGGCCCATTTAATATTTCCACAAGGATTGGAGAAGTGTCTTATGAGTTAGAGCTACCTAAGAGTAGCAAGGTTCACAATGTCTTCCATGTATCACACCTCAAAAAGACACTTGGACATAATGCAATTGCCTCTTTAGAGTTCCCCCTTTTGGATGAAGAAGGGAAACTTATTCTAGTTCCTAAAGCAATGACTGAATACTAGTAATGAACCTTGAGAAAGAGGATTATTATATTTTTTTTTAATAATATATATGCAACAAATTCTATCTTCAAGAATATATTTTTTAAAAATAGAATTTGTTAGACTCATATTGTATTGAAAAAAAATTAAGATGAATTTATATCTATGAATGTATACGTGTGTATGTATATGTATATGTATATGCAAATGCAAATGTATATGTATATGTATATGTATACGTATACGTATATGTATATATATATGTATATGTATGTATGTGTATATAAGGATATGTGTGTGTATATAAGTTATGAGGTTTCTTTTTAATTTAAAAATGTGCATTTTCTTTCTTAAAATATTGTTTTAATTTATGGCCCTATTATCATACATAACATTCAAATATTTCATGTAGATCTTATATTGTAATTTACTTAATGAATGGAAGTATAAAAGTACTATGTCCAATGATATAAACCATCCATACCAAACCTAAGCACCTTGTGAATTTTTGAATTATTTCATAGTTTATAGAATTTTAAGCCCTTTGAGTTCTACCAAGTAAATTGGCTTGCTAACATATCAATTAAATGTGATTTAGATTACTCTATACAACAATTGAGAAATCGTTAATGGTAAATGTTAATTGTAAATATAGGAAACCATTGGCTCTGAGGTCACAAATAACACCTATTTTCTCCAACAAGTTTTTGACAGGATTTGAAAATAAGTCATTGTAATAGAAATTGCTCTACATCAACACTCGATACTAGGCTACTATAAGTGCATTCTTGTTTGGTTATATGTTTTTTTACATTAATGTTAAAATATATCAATTTTTACATGTTAGCATCGATTTCTACTATGCATGTATCATCATGCTAAAATGCATAGACTATGTTTTTCCATATTCTATTATACAAGAAAAATGCAATGTTGTAATGGGAGATATTTTGCATGTAGTTATTATGAATGATATTGTGAACATATTATTTCATGCTATATGCCTTGAGCTTAGTTATTTTATAAAGTGATCATTTGAATTATTTGTATCTAAGTAAATTTTATTCATACTTTTTGTTTGCTTGTTTTTTCATTGGCAAATGCTGGAAATTTTGACTAATATATCTCATCTAATCTAAAATCCTTCAGTGGGCTCCACTTTTTCTAACAACTTTGGATACCTTGACTTAAAAATAAAATCAATACTACCTTTATTGATAAAACTTGGAAGAATTTCTTCTTAAGGGACTTTAGGTATATTGACACCTTTTGAAGATTAGGCCCAATGGTACTCCCATTATCTTACAAAACTTGAAGGGATAGCTAAATCTAAGTTTGAGCCTTATCACTAGTCATTTGAAGAAGGAAATTAAGAATATATCGAAGAAAATCAACTTCTTGAGGAGACTTAGGACAACTTGAATATCATCTAAGAAATTTTTTGAAAGCAACTTTGTGTTTAGGGGTGATTTTTTGGGCAATGAAAATGTCATTTTGGTGCTCCACAATGAACTAACATATATCATCTAGGGTTATGATCTTTTCAAATACCAACTCAATGGACATAATTTACTCTTGATGATTAATTGATGTAGGAGCTAGTAAGATTTTTTTGGCTTAATCTAAAGAAGCATTGATCACAATTGAGATATGTTGTTGGTCATTAATAAAGTAACTTTCAACTTGTGATTCAATGATGCAAAATTAAATTAAATATTCTCATTGAAACGTTAACTTTCTTGGTGAGAAATATTTCTTGTGAACTCCTTTTTATAGTGGTGGCATTAGCCCTCTTCATTATTTAAGCAAGTTTCTTGCCATGAAATATAAGAAAGTGGTTCTTAATATAGATTCCCCCACCCTTTATCCATCATGTCAATGTTCTTAAAGGCTAAGCTCCAATTTGATTGATTCAATTTCATAATATCCTCGTGATGATGATGTATAGTATTTAGAAAGAAAATGAGACATGACATTTTGGCCCTATTAGAACTCCATAAGGAAAAAAATGGATGAGAAAAGAGGTTGAAAGGATGGCTTCAAAAACAACACGCATTGATCTTACACAATAAAAGTCAACAAAGAAAAGGACTAGATCAATCAAATTTGTATTCAATTTAATATCTTAATTATCCTAACTTCTAAAATTTTAACATATAAACTAGGGTAAATGAGATTTATCATGCCTATGATGTTTAGCTACAAAAAATCCTTTCTTCAAAAGAAGCATTGAGACTCATGCTCCCCACCTCACCATCTCACGGGTAGAACCTTTCTCTTAAATGGAATTCATCACATTGAAATATTCATAAACAAACCAATTGAAGCCAAGGAGTTCTTCAATAAGACATCTTTAGAGAGAAAATATCTCCTTTTGGAAGAATGATTGTTGGCTATACCTAGAGATCTACCCTCTATTTTTAAAATCGGGCATGTTTTGATTCAACTTCCCAAATAAAATTTGAGTTGAAAATTTGAGCCTAAAAAGGGTTTCTTGATATTTTGGTTAACACTTTCACATATTTTCCCCCATTTCTATTGTTTGACTTGTTATGATATCACACTCACCCATATACTTACCTACATGTTGGTCAATGTGTATGAAAACTATGAATTAAAAAATGTGCTCATATTTACTCACAATGATAGAAAGCACGATCAAATAAAACATTGCAACAAGATACTACACCTTGACCCCCAAGTAGCAATATCAAGTACAAAAATAAGTATGACACGTGCAACTATGATGTGTAATATGTATTTTTGTATTGAGAACATATTGTGTGTATGAAAAAGAAAACAAGTTATAATTAGTAACAACACTCAAAGGTGCTCTCAAATGGCTAATGCATACAAATTTTTATAGCACCAAATATTGCACCTTTATATTATTGTTTTGAGTCATTATATATAGTTCTTGACCAACAAAGATATAAATATATATGTCTATATACAACTTTTAGGTTTTACTATTTTTTAAGAATTTAATGAGAGATATTTTATAATTTTTTAAATAAATAAAAATTAAATATGAAATTATTTTGATTTGATTTATTAACATTCATAATGATTTCCAAAATAGAATCTTTTATTAAAATACTTAATCATATGTTCCTTTTTACGAAACCTCCATCCTAATTATCCTATTTTGACACTACCATGATATGTCTTATTTTCTATCTACATATATAAATGTGTGATGATGTGCTTGTATTTAAGGAAATGCATACAAGCATTCCAAATAGAGCTTGTGATTGTAATCGGTCCTAAATGAATAGTGATTATATTTAAATATCCTGGTTTGCACTTTTTATGTTGTTGCACATCAAGAATCTTCTCCCACAACTTTTTTTATGTACTCTTCAAATATATTTAATGTTTCATGATGTACAATAAATCTTGTTAATTTGTCAACACTAACAATTTTATATACTATTCAAATTATATACCCAACGTTTAACTTTGAGATTAATACTCAAATTTTCATTTAAATGATTAGTAATTAAAAATTGAATTTTATTTTGAGTTTAATATATTATGTTGAGGGAGTTAAAAATGGATTCTTTAATGTGGGTTTAGTTATATTCTTTAATAAAAGAAGAAGCCAAATACTTCATGTCTATATTATCTTTTGAGAATGTATTTGATCATTTAACTAAAAAATCTTAAAATAACTTGAGATATTAGATGTTCATAATAAAGAAAGACAATTGACATATGTTAGACTCGACGCCAGTTCTTTGGACAACTCTTGCCATATCTCTTTTGTCCTCTTATTCCTCATCAAATATGTTCCTAGGGTTTGTTTAGGGGATATTTTAATAGGCTCCTCCTTCACAGATCCTTCTTTAGATGAATTTTTTTCAGCATTTGTCACCTTTTTCCCTTCTTGTGAACCCACTTGTTCTTTTATTTCAAGTATACTTATTGACAAATTTTCCAACATTTAACATGCCAATGTTCCCTCATGTTGCAATGAGTATAATAGTTCTTATCCATAGCATTGGACATCTCTTCTTGCCTTACTTTTTCCTCAAAGAGAGATCTTCATGGATTTTTCTTATTTTACCTTTAAAACTTCTTTGAGAGTGGTACAAATTTCTAGATTCCTTCAAAAATTTATTGCCCGTTGTCTTGTGTTTGATATATTCGTTCAACACACCTCTACACAATGGTTAATCGCAACACAAAACAAATATGGATGAGTATTCCAAGATTCTTGTGCTCTATGGCCCTTCTTGGAATAGAAACAAAATAGGGACTTTTTATGTATACCTTCTTGGACTACACCCATGCTTTCTTATACTCTTTACCATGAAGTTGGCACCTCTCTTTTGGAGGCCCTTGATTGACTCTTTAAGGTGATTTCATTCCATATTTTATTTTCTTGAGAAATGTGTTCATGTATTGTGGGTATGTGCAAGGAAATGGGGGATGCAAAGATCTTAAATGAATTTTTTTCTTAAAATCAGAAAAAACCTAACTTTTAAGAGTAATTCAAGATACATACACTCAAAATTTGAAGATGTGATAAGAACATGAATACTATTGTTCCTAATCTAGTTTCTTTTTATGGTGAAAATTAAAATGATCAAACTCTAAAAACATACAAAGTGGTCCTATTTTTATCACTAAAACATAATATAATGTCAAACATGTTTCCCCTATTTTATGAATTATATCAAGTATTTTGTGAATTTCTTTGGTAGAAAATTAGTTAAGACCATGCACTACATGAATTTGTTTTCCTCTAATTTTCTAATTAATATATTATTTTTACTAATTTTTGAAGTGGACATACCCCTAAAAACAAAAAAGTGAATATGCTCCCCATTGATTTTGACCAAAATAAATGAAATTTATTATTTTTTTAGTTATATAGAATGAAGCATAAGATGTGAAAATATATATTTTTTAATAAATTTGGATGAGTGGATCAAAAATTACACAAGAAAAAATAATACATGTGTTTTTATGAAGTGTGAATACACTTCTAAAAGTAATTAAAAATCCAAACCTTGTTATATTTAAATTTTTACAAAATAATGGTTAGAAAGATAAGATAGAGCTTGATGTTGTAGTGGTGTTTTCACAAAATATGTGAGCCTAATAAAAACATGCTCAACATTTGTACTTTTTCTAGGAATCCAATTTGTAAATTCAACTGTTAGGCTCAACAATTCAACTTATTCTAAGCCTAAATGAAATATTTCCATTGATATAAATTGCAGCACACTCGCATTATAACTCAATTGTGCCACTAAAAGTTTGACCAAGCCATAACACAATCATTTTATAGACTTGACTGCATTATGCCTTAAAAATCACTTTGGCATATTTTTGGACTTCCATCTCCATACACACACCCCTATAGGTTTTAATACTTCATTAAATCTCATTAAGTTAGTGAATCCATTGTGTTTCATGTGTTGCTTTTCATTGGCTAGTGACCTTTCTTGAGTCGTCTTGGAGCATTTTCCAAACTCTTCTCTACCACCAAAATATCCCAAACATGAATGTCGAGCCTTTTCCTAAACCTCTACAAACTTGTTAATTCTTGGCTATTGTTTCCAAGACCTTTTTATGTCAAAACCCATCTTTAACATCAATTTAGAACCAGTTATTTTAGTGTCCTAAAACCTATTGATTCATTTGCATTGAAAGAAAGAATGTATGATTTAGTGTTTATTGTGCATATGTCAAGAAGAATTTGTGCGTCTTTTGTAAAGAATGGGATCCTCTTCACTTTTTTCCATCATTTTACAACTTTGTCAATTGTTCTCTCATGTGGAAGTCTTGTTGCAGCCAGTACATGATTGCCATAATAAATTCCACATAAATTTCCAATTTGACTTGAAACTATTGATCATTATCTTCCGAGTACTACAACCTATTTCTCAATTGTTTGTTTTCCCTTTCAACTGATAATTAGGTGCCAAAAATTTAGTTAGTGAAGGATGTGTCAATATGTCATATGCCAAAGGATTATATAATGGACCCATTATGTAATCTTTCTTAAAGGACTTTTCCAAATCATTGATATAGCTATTTAGATTTTATAATTTTATCATGATGGTGGTCATTTGGTGTGAAGATTGTGCAATGTATAAAAAACAATGGGACTTGAGATGGTTTCATCGACAATTTTCTATCAGCTTATGTGTATCCATGTCTTGTGTAAGGGTTAAGGAAGATGCAATAGATTGATCATTGATTGTTTGAGTCTCATAATTAAATGAGCCTACTAAAAAATATAAGAGACCATAATGCGATTCTTTTTCATGAATGCCTAAGCCAAGTGTTTGTTCATGTTGGACACTAGGATATATAAGTAAGGCATGACAATAATCATGTACATTGCACTTGTTTCAATGGGCATCACGAGAAGACATAAAATGGTCCATATGAGAATTATCATAGATATAAAAATGGTATATCAACATGAAACATAGATAAGTCCCCAATATCTCCTAAGGAATTGGTACTAGATATTGAAAGATGGGAGTAGCTACACAAGCATGCTATAGGGACAAAACCAAAGTAATCTTGGAAGCACTTAACAAAGCATGAAATTAACTATAATAACTATGCCAAGAATCAAAACATTGTCTTGTTCTACCAATCAATACATTTCCAAATGCAATAATTAATTTACCACCATCATCTATTTGCTCATAGTATCAAGATAAAAATGAGCTAACATATAACATGGCATCATCATTTCCACTAAACATCTTTATCATTGGTATCCTAAATATACATGCATTAGAAAGAACATGACATATATCATCATCAAACAAAGAATCATCAACAACATCATATGAAGAAGAGGATAAATGTTGTTCATCACTTTAGCAAGTATAACTAAACTCCTCATTAGATACATCATAAATAGACCATGAATCAATAGACATAGATGAAGTACTATCATAAGCTACATGAGGGATATTATCGTCATAAAGTAGATAGCAACATCATGTATAAATGAACAAGGTACATTATCATTATCCCTAGATGTAGCAAAAGGATATAGGGGTGTATCTCAAATCCAAATCAATACCATATGCCATAAAACAAGTATCATTACCATGAATCATAGTGGTAAAGGTAGTGAGCTTTCTTATAATGTAGGATAAGGTGTCTAAGACTATGATCTAGCAATATGAAGCACATAAGTGGGATTGATGATATGTAAACCACAAAAGATCCAAACCTTAGGTAAGACAAATAAATGCACAAGGGGATTCAAATCTCAAAAAGAACAGGAAAAGCATATGTAACCAAACCTTAAATCAAAACCATATAGGTATGGAGGCTATGGGGTTTACCTAAAATGTGGATTGATAAAGACAATCAAAAGTGAACATAAACAATAAAAGCACACACAAATTTGAGATTTGACTTAATGATGGAAAAAGTGAAAAAATCCAAATGAAAAATTAGAAATATAAGGTTAAGACAATATTGTTGGAGTTCACCTAAATGTAGGGAATACAACACATCCTACAAATATATCTAAGGCTAATAAATTAACTATACCTAAAACCCTAGATAAGTTATTGAGTATTGATAAATCGACTTAAATGAATTAAAATAATTAGTCATGTGTGAGAAATAGAACAAGATAACATTAGGGATTACCTTGAAATTGTTAAGAGCAATTGTACCACTATCTATGAAACTATCTTATTCTATGACTGATTTAAACTTCAATTGTTATAATGCTACAAAAAAGATCCACTATCTATAATTTGGAATTGAAAATGATGTCAAAGGCCTTGGACAACTAAGAACAAATATTTTGATTGCAATCACACTACTGAAATCCAATACAAATGGCATGACATTGTCCTAATGATGGAATATTGTCTTGAGAAAAAGTGCACCTTTGCTACCTACATAAAAGTTACACTTCATGTATAACTACTTATAGAAAATTGATTGGTTCTAAGATTAACCATTAAGAGATGTTATAACAATGGGGAAAAGAAATCACCATCCCTATTAGTAGTTAGGCATTGAGATTGATCAACAATAATAAACTAGAGTAAATAGTATAATTGGATGTTGATGTAGACAACATAGTCAATATGTTGAGCCTACAAGTTTTAGTGATATATATGCAAGTGAGATGTCCTAGTTGTCCAATTATAATGTCTTTTTTATGATAATGGACTAACATAAGGCGATGCCTTTAAATACAAACCCTAGACAATTTTTTTGCATATACATTAATTGTTTATGGTGATGTGTGGAAGTGTCAACCTTTGAATGTAGACATTTTGAATATTTTTAACAAAGGACAAAAACATGTTATTTAGTCCAAGGCAAGCAATGTTTTGAGAAACATCAAAAATATTCTAAGAAAAATGATGTAGCATAATAGAGTATTAGATTAGGTTATTAGGTCAGTGAGTATACCAAAAGAGTCAAAAAGTTGTTAGAATACTCTATGAATATCATCTAACAAAATAGCATAAAATGAGAAAAAAAAATATAAAGATAAACAATTTTGTCAAATACACTAAAAAAATAACATATTTTATTATATATTTAAATTAGTAAAACTAAAATATGAAATATACTAATATTAACAAATATTATGCACACTTGAGGAAGAGGAACCTAATGCTTAGAAGGGGAAATTTTCCTTGGGCATTTTAAAAGAGGTAGTTACTTAAAAATAATAATTTAATGTAAATTAGGATTAAAAGTATTAGTAGATAGATATCTTTAGAAGTTTATTGGTTAGTTAAATAATTTTATAATGTATTAATTGCAAGATAAACAATCTATATATTATAATATTAAAATTTAATTTTAGCATCATAATGTTATTACATTGTTATATGTTAAATTTTATTAATATAGTTGATACTAGAACATAGTGGTATAAGTAGATATTATATTAATAATTATAATACACAACTATTCATTCATTTTTAATATCGAATACATGTTTTATCTTTCAATATAATCAATGTAAATTAATTAAATTAGTATAAGAATATTTTTTATTATTGTATTTGATATATACATGTTAGCTATTTAATATCATTTTTTGGTTCAATGGTACTCATTAATTATCTATTACCAATCAAGGGTTCAATTACAAGGTCAACCGTTGTGGCCCCTCCTCTAGCTCACTATATTTTAACCACCTAGAGGAGGACAAGGGGGGCCATGTTTAAAATACTCAACCCCCACTAGCAAGGACTCAACAACAATTGATTCATCTACCAACCAAGCCCAATTGATCGTTTAATATTATTAATTAATAGTAAAATTTATGATTTTAAAATAATTGGCACAAATTAATCAATTATTACACATGTAGATTGTTTGATTATAACTTCAACTTCCAATTATCAATTATAATTTTATTAAATTTGGGAATTCTATCAACTTCCTTGATTGGTTCTTGTGTCCCTCTTGGAATCCCCTAACACTTTATTGCAAGGTACTTTTCAATCCTTGTATTGTTTGATCTCATCTTTATAAAGGATCACAAATAGATATTTGATATACCAATAAACAAGACACAACTTTTCCAAAAACTTTTATGCTACTAATACATACAATATCAAGAGCCATGATAGGTTCCACCTTTAATTGTCAAGACCTTTAAGACTAATAAATATTAGAATGCAATTCACAAATCAACTTTTGTCTCTTATATTACCTTTAGTGTCATACACCAATTATTATAATTATGCTAAGGCGTGAGTAACATGTTACCAAGAGATTAAAACTTCCTCTATGTAAAGAGAGGGAAGACCAATTCAAATCCTTAACAACATCAGGCTCTACTACTATCCAAACTAGCAACTAATATTGTTGCCACTACTACCACCCAGATTAATAATGTTCCCACTACTACTAACACATATACCAATGGCTATATGTATGCTAAGGGATGAATAACTAGTCACTAAGAGGTATTAAGAGGTATTAAGAGGTATTAAGAGGTATTAAAACATCCTCTATGCAAAAAGATGGAAAACCCCATAAAATATGGAAAAAGCCATTCAAATCATTCACAACAGTAGGCTCTACTACTATTCAAATTATCAACATTGTTCCCACAACTACTGCCCAAACAATCAATTAAAATTGTTGCTATTTACTAGCACTTGCACTTAAAGAAGGTTCAAGGATTATGCCAATAGAAAACAATATGTAAGTTAATATGTTAGAGAGTACGTGTTTGTGCATGACTGTATGTGGATGCCATATGCTGCAAATTTGGTGGATTAAACAATTAATAATAAGTGCTAAATAATGAAATGAAATAAACTTAGATAAATCTATATTTTTTCCTTAAAGAAATTAAGTATTATGTGATTTTGAAATATTTGCAATCAGATTTAAAACATAAAGTAATGCAAATTAAGGAAAGAAAGTTGACATCAAATTAATAATAAGTGGTAAATAATGAATGAAATAAACTTGACAAAGTTAGTTTTTCTCAAACTCAGTATTATGTGATTTTGAAATATTTGAATTCAGATTTAAAACATAAAGCAATGCAGATTAAAAAAAAGAAAGTTGTCATCAAATTGAAAAAAAACATTACAAATGGAAATAGAATGTTCCATGCAATTGAAAAATCAATATTTATCTGGTTTTACGTGGTAAGTGAAATTTTAGAGACTTACTTGATATTTTGAAAGCTTTTATCATTAAATGACAACTGATTTGCCGTGACAGCTAAAACTTCTAACATAAAAATCATAAATACATCTTAAAATCAAATTCTTATAACATAACTTTTAGTATTAGTTACTTTTACCCTAATTTGAATAATTGATAATTAATAATAGAAATTATTTTTAAAATCTGTGATCTCCTATTTTAAACCAGACATAATGGAACCTACGACCAATTCTTTATGAAAAGTTATCCTTTATTAAATCACTTTAACTCAGCTTTAGTTACTTAAGCTAAAATTATATTTGCCCATTTTAATCTTCTCCTATTTTACGAATTAAATTTTTTTGGAGCTAAAATCACGGAAGCTTATTTATCTATTCAGCTGTAATATATCATAAATGAAATGTTATGCAATGCGGGTTATAGGAAATTTGCTCTGCCTTACATTTTTAGCTTCACTGTGTTAAAATATTTCTCTTATAAAATTTCTACTCTGATAGGTAATTTTTATTTTATTTTATTTTTCTCTCTGCAAATTTTTGTTCATTTTTCCTCATTACTGCTGCAATCTATTAAAAATAAATGACAAGTAGATCTGAAAATATCAGAGTTTTAGAGCTAACAGATTCTTGAGCTCGAGACAAGATTTTTGCAGCTTCTAAACGAAAATATTTTTGCAGTTAAATTTTGTTTTGGTCGTTCGGTTCCTGCGTCCCATATTTAATAAAACTTTAGCAATGGATAACTGTGCACTAATCAAATTGGATTTACGATTCATCTGATCACAATCTACGGTATTTTAGTTTTAAATGATATCCAGGTGACACTTGCAAGTTGTATGCCGGCGAAGAAAACTGTAGACCGGTAAAAAAAAATACAGGCAAGAAGAAGTTGTATGTCGACGAAAAAGACTGTATGGATTAAAAAATTGTTTGACGAGAGTGGTTATGACGTGAGACAGGTTTTGGCTCAACATTCATAATGATGAATGCATAAACAACCAGAACCATAAGATAGTTTCCTATAGAGCTAAAAACATTAATAATACACAAATCTTCCTCTTCTTCATCCAACTATGTTTAGAATTTCACCCACAGCATGCTTGATCGTCAACTAGCTAAATATGAATGTCTATCCTAACATTTTCAAATCATGTTCAGTTTATGTTATGAAAAATGGGGATGACCACAGACTATAGGTTAAGACCTAGCAATGTAAATATTTTATCTTTCTCATTATTTCTTATTTTTCAACACCATAGTGTCATTGAAATAGGCTTTCCTTCCTTTATAAGGGCAGGCTTCTAGGAATTACATTTCTATTTACTTTTCTCCTATATAAATATGAAGAACTTCCTTTGGGCAATTGCCTTTGTTTATCCTCTTGTTTTACAATAGTTACATTTTCTAAATGATAAGAGCAGAAGAATTATATGCCTCATAAATAAGTAGTTATCGAACAAAGATTTCATACCTTAACTCTTTCCTTCATTTATAAGGACAAGCTTTTAGGAATTATATTTTTATTTAATTTTCTACCATATAAATATAAAAAGTTTCCTCTGAAATTTTGGGTAATTCTCTTTTTATGCCCTCTTATTTTACAATAGTTAATTTTTTTAAGGATAGAGCAGAAAGATTATGCGCCTCATAAAATAAGTAATAGTCAAACTAAACCTCCATATTTATAACTCTTTCCTTCCTTTATAAGAACGGGCTTCTAGCAATCACATCTTTCTTAATTTTCTTATATATAAATATATAAAACTTCCTCTCAAATCTTGGGCAATTCTCTTTGTACACCCTCTTGCTTTGCAAAAATTACAATTTTTTAAAGGTAAGAGCAGAAGAATTATGTGGGTCATAAATAGGTAATAGTCAGACTATGCTTCTATATCTATGACTCAATTACCAAGATTATTTGTGTTATAATCATAAATGTAAGATTTTGTAAACATGCTTTAAAGTCTAGGATCGTGTAAATTTTTGACAAGAGAAGCCATTTTTTATACTCTCATAAACTGTCATCCTAAAAATGTTAAAGAATAAAAAAATCACAATGTTGAAGGCTCCACTCAGATCTGCAATAACTACAGAGAACAGTATAAAATATTTTTGAATCTGATGGAAAAGATATTTTTTGCCACAATTATTTATATGCAATACAGGATTCACTTGGAATAAAAACCTGGTTTGGAGACATGTAGTCTCTTAAAAAAAAGTGTTTCCATAAATGGATTTTTATTGTGACCAAAAATAGAAAACCACCCAAATACAAAACTCATAAGTATATAAAAATACGTTCATTTACTTCAATTACACAAACAAAAATATTTTTTTATACAAGGAGTTGGTGGAACCTACAAACACACCTATCTAACCATCAGGACCAAGACCCACAAACAAAAGATGCGATGTATCATATGCTAACGTAAAAGATTTCCCTTTTCAATGCACAACTTTATTATATTAAAAAAAATGCCCCAAAATCTTAGCGACTCATTTACATGTAAACAAAATTATGAAAACATGCGGATAAGGAAAAAATCATACATAATTAACAATAAGGAAAGAAAAATGTACCTAACAAAAAAAACAATACACCTGCCCCGACTGGTAAGACTTTACAGAATCCATTTCTAGCGTAATTTTTTTATAATTAGATGTCAGTTATAACCAACAACATTTCAGCATTACATACACATGGATCCTAAAGATACTCCTCTTCACGTCCAGAAAATGGATAGCGATTTTTTCAGATTACAGATATGTACTTCAACAGAAATCTTTCACAGAAAATATTATCTGAACACCACGAACGAATAGGTACTTCTTTTGCCTGCTATTAACTTGGTCTGATGACAACTTATGTAAAACAAAGTTTGTCAAAATAATTAAGTCATTCCAGCTCAGATTAATCATACAACCAGCAAAATTGTACCAGGTGCTATATCGAAGCAGCTTCATTTATGATTTTTGTGAAGATAATATTTTTCTCTCAAACTCAGCTATCTCTTGGGTGCAGAAAAATTGCACTACATGCTCTGTTAAAAAGGCTCATTCACATTTGCATAACTTGCAATCCCTAACAGACTACTGATACATTCAATTATAAAACCATGCAAAGTATGACCCATGATACCAGTATATCTGTATTAGGCTACACAATTAGGGTATTTGCTTACTATATTTGACCAAATCATGTGATTGCATTCATGAGCACTATTCTCTCTTAAGTCGCTAGGCAATTGTGCATGGTGAATGACAACATTAGACTGATAATCTATTGTATATGATACCTCAATCCCCTCCAAAATCAAGTGATACAGAACATTATCTTGTGCACTACTTGTTGAGCTCTCTTTTCCATTTGCTGCCATGAATGTGAATGTGGCAGACTCATCAACCTCATCCGTGCAGATGTTTTGTGACATGAATAATTGGTTTCCACTGTGACCATTTGAATCCACATCTGAGTAATCAGAAATTGCTCTGTGGGGCCGTATCCGTTGATTTAAAGATCGTATATCCCGAGATAGTATTTCCTCTATCAAAACTTGAAATTCATATGGAGAAGAGTATAGGGAATGACTTTCCTGTAGAAAGGATCGAGCTTGTTTAGTTTTTTTGGTTCGATAAAGCAAGAGAATGGCCTTTCTTTTTCATTGATCTGTATATATTATAATAATATTTCCAACAATTCAAGATTTTAAGACAGAATTATGTACAATATATCTAAAATGCTTTATTTGTCAAATGTGAATGGTCTTTACCCTTGTCTTCCAGAGACTTGCCAGACTAGTTGAGAAGTTAGGGGAAAAGTTAACAGATGCCACAGCTAAAGGATCCTCCACACCCTCTGACTGCAGTCAAGAGACAAATAAGTAAATGTGAAGTAATATGAATAGGTCAATTCTAAATTCAAAGAAATGTGACATGTTCAGGTAAGGAAATAAGAAATGCCAAGAGGCTGATCTATCAACCATGAGAAAACGCAACATGAGTCCATTGTTCCATACTATTTACTTTAATGCCTTAAACATGATGATTTTAATGTCAAAATCAGAGTTGCCAGATGCTTCTCCCAGCTGGATACACATCTCAGTATTGGATACTTGACACAGATACAATACTCTCAGAGCCAGCACAAATAGCATATATAGAGTTAGACATATCCACAAATGAGCCTATATTTGAGCCATACCCAATGCTGCCTGGTGCTGTTTTCCGTTTAGGGTTTATGAAAAACATTTGAAATTTGTATATATATAGTACACACATGCACACGTATGCGCACACATATCATCAAAGACACAAAAATACTATAAAAAATAAATATTGTGAACTAAAATATCAGAACCAAAATATATACAAATAATATTTTAAAAGTTATGTTCTATACCCTTAGGCATATAAATCCTTGATTCAAAACTCACCAAATACCCATAAAACTTGCAAGAATTGATGATGGGCAACTTGCAAATTTACTCGCAGAAGTGTTTGGACTGTGATGCAGACTCGTAGCTAGTACTTAGCAAATCTACCACACAGACTTGCCAAAAACGGCATTCTTGTACCTAGACATGCAGACAGTCCAAACACACACTAAATATTTGGAAATTCTGCCATTTCGAGCCCATCCAACCCTCCACCATTCCTCACTTCATATTTGCAACATTGTTTGAGCATTTGAATGTGTTTTAAGGCAATTCAAGGGGCAAAATTCTGCAATTTCTGGGATTCCAAGTTAGTTCTTTCTCTTTTTTTCCAAGCATTCCTAAATTGTGATTTCATATGTTAAGTTTATGTGTTCAAGAATGTTTCCAAACCATCCAACACAGTTTTCATGTCATTTAACAATGAGCTGAACTTATTTGATTTTTTTAGTGTTTCTCTGAGTTTCTAAGATGGGATGGCAAAAAAGCTCCAAATTTTGGGGATAGTGGAGGGACAGCTATATATATTGGTATCTAATAGTATATATAAATTTTAACTTTTTATATATACTAATATATACGGATACCATAATTTACACAAAATGTACAAAATTAAATACAGGTACCAAAATTGAGAATGCAACACAACAATTGATCATGATTCAAATTGATAAGTGAACTATACCAAGGCCCAACAGTCAAATCATACAGCAAAATGACATAATGTAATAATTTGTAGATCAATTGTCATAGTCACTGAATCCATTATAAATTGAAATATTCAAATAAGTAAATATGCTGAAAGTTCAAAGTACCAACTAGAGTCTTTATCTTCAAGTGACGAGCATCAAAATGACAAAAAAATTCACCAAAAAAAAAATATCCACAGCTGTTTTCATTTGAGCAACAAGCTCAAAAATCAAAGACATCATCAACTTCAATTGCATAACTAAGAAACTCCTCTCAGAGCTATCAGAAGGAAGTGGAACTGTATCATCCAATCCCATCTGCACATTGTGATCCTCATCAAGTTATCATGGCTCCTTAGGCTCTACATCCCACCATTTTGTTGGATTCTGTCAATACTCAAGCATCTTGCAATCAATCAAACACAAAGCACTATGCACTGTAACAAACTTTTCTGCTCTCATAGGGCCGAGTCTGTTCTTCCTTAGAGAACGGATAAAATTATATGTGCACCAGTTCCTCTCAGCAATAGAGGAACTAGAAATCTATAAGAGAAGGTGAATGGCAAGTGCATGCAACAGTCTTGGAGGACATATATTGTCCACCAACTAACTCAGCCCATACCAAAGTGTGCTTGTTGGTCCTTGCCAAAGTCTTGTAGCCATCTAGTTCTATAAACTTAATCCACACAACTCGAATCAATGAAGCTTCCTCTAGAGACTAGAGTATACATTTTTTGAAAGCCTCCATGAGGCCATTACTCACCTGGTCATTAATGGGAAGAATTCTACCAGGTCTTTCCACATACCATTTTGGATTCAAAACATATGCAGCCATGTGTAGGGTGTTCAACTTCTCCCCCCTTTTCTAGATGATGGGGTGAATATGCTCATCATACCTTCATTTGGCCAAGCATAATATGCAGTCATGTGTAGGGTGCTTTCTCTCTCTCAAATGGTAGCCTTTATTTGGCCAAGCAGGCTACACAATCTTCCCAAGACTAAGACTATCAAAATCCTCGAATTTGATGACAGTGAAAACAAGTTGTATAAAATATGTGATGTGTTTCACATTTGACCAAAAAGTTATCATTAATCAAGTCTACTTCACCCTCTTCCCTTGTTCAGTCTTTCACTTCTTCCACTTGTTCCAATTGTGTGTCATAATCATAAGTTTCAATGGCTCTTGCCACTCAAACTTCTTCTCTAGTAGAATAAAATAGGAAGCAAATCTACAACTCATTAGATTTTAAGAGTCAGCTATTATTGTCCATGTGTTTTCACAAATGCATATTTACATGTGAGGAATTGCCACATTTGTCAGTTTCAACTCCGCAAAAGAAACCCCTCCATAACATTACAAACAGCGACAGAAGCTCAGCTTTTTCCACAATGCAGACTAGACTTTATTGCCATAATCAATCCAAATTTCTTGGTATGCCATAAGTTCATTTTAACCATAACAAATTACTATACACATTGGACTAAGGCCCAAGCCTTTAAGAAGTGCACCAGAGTTGTAATTAAATTTCTTGAAGAATATGTGCTAACCAGGTTTGAAATACCCTACAATCTAGTATGTGGTATTGGCCCCACTTTTTCTTCTCTACAATTTACAGTATGGGATTATAACATAAGGTAATTTTAAATTTTTCTTCCAATTATTATCCTCAAGGTAATCATTTTGTTGAGTCAACTTGTTGTAACCCAAATTAAAAAATTTGCTACACTTAGGCATTTTGAAGAAATGAGTCCAAGTACTGTTAAATCTGTCAAAAAGGTCAAAATTGGGGTTTTGCATGTCTTGCATGGGGGTCAAAACCTTATAATTTTCAAAATCTGACAATCTGGGTCGGTTCAAAATGATCAAACCTACAATACCCAGATTTCGGTTTTTCATCCCTAAATTTTAGGAAAATTTCTATTTTTAGCAGTTTTCTAAAAATAGAAACTTTTTTCTGGGCTTTTCTGGGTTTCTTTCGAAATGGATACTTGCAAAATTTTCTAAAAATAGAAAGTTTGGCTTTTCGGGTTAAGACTGATTTTGATTGGTTTAAAATACTTCCTCATCAGGCTGGTGCAGTCAAAATCACAAAAAGATCAGTTTTACCCTACTGGGTCTATTTTGCTTTTTCAAAAGCTTTTTTGGAGATCCAAGGTCATCAATGGAGGTCAGTCGGCTGCCAGGGATCAGAATCAGATGTTCAAGCATCAAGCAGAAGCTGTCAACAATGAACGTGCATGAAAAACAGAGAAAGGAGAGAAGAATTTGAAAAAGTTGAAAAATGCAAAAATTTGTCTAACTCTGGTGAATCCAGGTGCCTCCAGTCAAGAAAGGCGCCCATACTCCCATGCCTTAGAAATTTTTTGCATCCGGCAGTCGAGACCAAGGCAAACACGTCAAACGAGGAAGATTTTGAAATTTGCAAAATAGTTTCTAAGTCTGCCAAACATGGGCGCCCCTGAGGAGAATAAGTGCCCATCTTTTTGAAGGATCAGATGATGAAGTCAGGGTTGGCTTCCCCGGGCAACGTTGTTCAGTTTCTCACCAACTTCGCAGTGGATGTCTTCGTCAGCTCATCCGAACATGCAATCATCCAGAAACTTAGATCAAACAAAGGTCACAGTGAGAGGTGTTTTAGAACTCTGAAAACGAAGAACAATGAAAATGGCTAACTCTGGAAGAAATGGGTGCCATACCTCAAGAAGGGTGCCTAGGGTTTAGTGCCATCATAAATCAATTTTCGGAGATAAACCATCTAGAAGACCCCTTCCAAAATCATCCTAGCTATCCAATGAATCTGTCAGCCAGTCATTCTGATCAACACAACACCCGGAATCACGAATTCATCTGAAGGTCAGAAGACAAGCATGAATTTGAATATCACGAAAATGGCTAACACTGGAGAAAATGGGCGCCCTTATCAAGGATAGGCACCTGACATTTCGGAGGGACAAATGAAGTTTTTAGCAGACGACGTCTCCAGAACAATGTTATCAGATTCAACCAGGCTCTGCAATGGAATATTCAGTTCGTTTGTCGGATCAACCAAGAAGTCGGGAGACGGAGTTGAAACAGGGTTGAAAATTGAACAGAAGTTGAAAACGGTGAAAAGTTGGCTAAGTCTGGGAAAATAGATGGCATACCTCAAAAAAGGCGCACAACTTTTCATGCCTTAGTAGAATTTCTAGAAATTTCAAAAAAATTCAAAGAGAGAAAAAACGCCTTTGATCAAAGCATGAGCTAAATAAGGGTTTTAAGAATTAGGGTTTGAGAAGTTGTTTCACAAAGCGAAAAGTTATTTAAGGCACCTCTGTGTTTCATTATTCATTATTTCTTGCAAGTGGCCTTCAAGGAGAAACAGAGCAGCAACTTCGAACCTATATTTTTCAAGATTCAAGAACCCTAGCTTGTTGGTTTATCATAAAATTTCAGATTAGCAATCAAAGAAGGTCTCCTTTTTCATATTTTTCATCAAGAACATCAAATTTGTGAAGAAGAAAGCTAATACTATTAATTTTCAGCAAGCTGATCCAATTTTGTTCTATCTTCTGGACAAATTGTTGAAGAATTTTCTCAAGGTTGCAGCCGCTGCTTTTTATTTTGCATGTCAGAGAAAACTTCAAAATTTACAACTTCCAATCTTCTAGGTCTATCTCAAATATTCTTCTAGACTAAACCCATGTCATAGCTTTTTTCAGTGAAACTTCAAGTGGTTGCTTTTTCAGTGAAACTTCGAGGTTTTCAGAATCTAATCAACTGGGTTCATCCAAAATGTGTTAATGAACAATACCCAGATGCTAGTTTTTTTTGCTTTTTTCGGAGAAAATTAGGGTTTGCTGTTTTTTTTAGTCTTCACTCCAAATTTTCAAAAACAAACGATCTGGGTTTTAATGAGATTCTAATCAAAACCCATATGTCTGAAAAATTCCAAAATATTCATCCGTTTGATGAAGAAAATCAGCAAGTTATTTTTAGGGTTTGTGCTAAGCTTGTCTGAGCATAGTCAAGTTTACAGTCAATCTTCATGTTTTTCAACATAGAGTATACTCCCATCGAATTCAAAGCCAAACAAATGTTGTATCATGATTATCTTAATGGATGATGTTGGGAAGTGTTTTTCAGTACCATCGTGGACATAAAACGTCATCATCTCAGTTGAAGAACGTGTAGAGGGAGTGGTATGAGCAAAAAGACAAGTGTCACAAAAAGTTGTGCAAAACTCTTCCGTGGGAGAATCAAGAGAAGTGTCAGAATGCATAAAGTTGCAGAGCCGCCAAGTCATCTTTCGAGGCAGCGATGTTTTTCAAGAACATAACTCATAAATAAGCTGAAGATGTCAAAGATTCTCTAAGTTTGATTGCAAAATGGGAGAAGGTCTTAGAAAAGCGAAATACAGCTAAAGATAGTATCAACACTCCTGATAAAGAGGCAGTTTCTCGCTTTTTGGTGGATATGATCGAGATTTAAAGCAACAATCTTCTAAAAGCTTTCTCCAAGCTTTCTTTCCATTCTTATCTCACGCTTTCTTTCTATTTTTGTCTTAATTCTTATCCATTCTTTGAAGAAGAAGGAAAACAAATGTAATGAGTTGGTGTTTCCTATTTTGGATGTTTTCTAGGGTTTAGATGTTTTATCTTCTTTAGGTTTAGAAATAAAGCTTGCATGTTGGCAAGTCTTAGTTGTAAAAGCAAGGAGATTTTAGGGTTCCCTACTCCTCTGCTTAGTTATAAATAAGAGCAGTGTTTGCTCATTTTAGTTTAGCCATGCTAGTGATAACAAGACATAAGTGTCTTTAGTACCTTCTCTTTGTTATTCAGTGTTGTTCACTTTGTGTAAAGAGCAAGTTTGCATGCCTCCTTAGCTGCAAATCCTTGTTTAGTGCATGTGTTATGTGTCAATTATAATCAGGTTGATCACATGTTGCAAGCATGTTGCTACAACTTGCTGTCCCAAAATTGTAATCTTTGTTCTAGGAGTTTGAGTGAATAAAATCCTGAGTGTGCTTTGTCTGCCTCAATATAAATATCTCAAATTTTCGTCTATTTGTTTTGTGTTGCAAGTGTGAGTAAATAAAATCTTGTAGCTTGCTTTGCTGCTCCTGAAATAAAAGTCTCATATTTCCGTAATACTTTTATGATCTCTTTTTCAGCTTGCTTAAAATGTACGTTGAAGAATAGTTTGTTTAAGTATTTTTGTCATAAATCAAACTCGTCCATTTCTAAATTCTCTTGCTCTACGTTTACTTGAGAGGGTAGAAACGTTTCAAACGTAGGTTAAGTTGTAGCTATCTAGTTTCATTAAAGGGAAAACCTCAGCCGCAACATCTAGTGTTCTATAACCTTGTGTTCTCGCAGCTAAACCAAAAAGATAGGCGTAATTAAGTTTAGATTACTTTTTTTATGCAACTTAGCAAAAGAGGGAGCTTCCCCTCCTAATTCGAAGAGCAGTTTACTACACATGCTGTTTGTTTCCAAAACGCATTTCAGAGATGCGATTTGAAACACCAACACAACTAATAAGAGCCTTTTGGATGTAATTACAAAACTTTTAGATAAAAATACCTGAGACTGTCAGAACATGTTGAAATACACCAAGTGGTCTAATAGAATAATAATCAAGGCTTCTTTAGAGACATGTCCTTACCAACTAGTGATAAGAAGGAAGTCTAGTTAGTAATCTGATGTATTTGGTTGAAAAAAGAAATGCTGCCCTACAACATTTCAATAAACATCAAGGGGTAGTGAAAAGATGGTTTGACAAGAAAGCCCTAGTGAATGCCTTCAAATTTTTTGATTTGGTTTTCCTTTGAGATCAACATGTGAAAAGAAATGTGATTATGGTAGGTCTGCTCCCCTTTGGTTAAGTACCTTTTAGATGTCTGAAATCCACATCAAGAGCTCCATACCTACAAT
This sequence comes from Sequoiadendron giganteum, assembly GCA_007115665.2. NCBI lineage: Eukaryota > Viridiplantae > Streptophyta > Pinopsida > Cupressales > Cupressaceae > Sequoiadendron > Sequoiadendron giganteum. Next base: position 126,933,910 of record CM021104.1, read on the forward strand.
TTACAAACTGCATAAACCCTCACCCTCACACTAGTATATCCAAGTTTTGGGTATTCATATAGGTGCTATGTTCCCACTCAGTGTGTACTCCCAAGCATAGTTACGAGACTACCCCAGACTCGCCAGGACTCGACGAGTCCTGAGTCGAGTCACCCTGGCCGAGTCCTGGGGGCTGGGACTCGGACTCGGCCGAGTCCTACCGAGTCTTGGTTGGACTCGCCGAGTCCAGGCAAGTCCCATCAACAGGACTCGACAAAGGCAAGGTTTGAAAGTGCAAAAAAATACATAAAATTTGATTTTTTTTTTTAAATTTATTTACTTATTGTGAATGCAAAATGATGTATGCCATGGAGGTTTGTATGGTTTTGGAGGTTTGTATGGTTTTGGAGCTACCCCTCGACCCCGCAAGGGGCGCTGCCCCCAGACCCCCGCAAGGGGCGCTGCCCCTTGACCCCCACAAGGGGCATTGCCCCTTGACCCCACTAGGGGCATTGCTCCCAGATCCCCACAAGGGGCACTGCCCCCAAACCCCTGCAAGGGGCATTGCCCCTTGACCCCATTGGGGAAACTGCCCCCAAACCCCCACGAGGGGCGTTGACCCTTGACCCCACTAGAGGCACTGCGCCTAAACCCCCACAAAGGGCACTACCTCTCAACCCCATCAGGGCAATTTCCCCGATACTTGAGATTATGGCTACTACGTCATCCAAGACCTATCTTAGACACATTCATAAGAAAGATGCAGGCTCTTTTGAGCCATAGACTTCTAGTTATTGTTTTGAATCTTTTGATATGTCATAGATTTCATATTCCATGAGTTTTGTATACATTTGAGTCTTTGACTATATATCTAAGCGTGCTATTGTCATATTTGTTTGGAACATTTGATGTCATGGATTTCATATTCCATGAGTTTTGTATACATTTGAGTCTTTGACTATATATCTAAGTGTGTTATTTTCTTGAGCAACTCAGCTACAATTTGTGTTTATAGTTATACTTATATGATCGATGTATACTTGTGCTAGTGATGAGGACCTTGATTGGGTTGACTGGGTAGATAGAGAGGTTGAGGCTATAGCCATGGCAGAGGAGGAGGCTAAAGCATGAGCAAACACATCCAAAACTAATGTTGGTGAGGGTGGCATGGAGTCACAAGCAAAGACTATGGCTGCAATTGCTACATCATCTAGGACCCACCTTAGATGCCTTCGTAGGAAGGATGCAAACTCCTTTGAGCCATAGACTTGTAGTTATTGTTTTGATATTTCATATTTGTTTGGAACATTTGATGTCATGGACTCATATTTTGTACCACGCACTACTCCTGGTTCTCAATTGTCGCTTGAGAGCATGGGTTGGAACAAGGACGCACATGATGCAACAAAAAAGACAATTGTAGACTTTTGGTACTACTGCACCATTCCCTTCCATGTAGCCAGGTAATTCTTTTTCGTTTAATTGTTCTAAAATTTATATTTAAATTTTATTATTTTAGAATCTAGATGTATCTCATTATCGAATTCAAATTTAAAGTTAAAAACTTAAAACTTTTCATTTTACAATACTTATGTAAGTAACTTTCATCATCCACGATCCTTGGACGCCTTCGTAGGAAGGATGTTGGCTCCACTATGCCATAGAGTCGTAGACTTATAGCTATTGTTTTGATATTTCATATTTGTATCGAACATTTGATGTTATGGATTTCATATTCCATGAGTTTTGTATACATTTGACTAATTTTATATATCTAAGTATGCTATTTCCTTCAGCGACGCAACTACAATTTGTGTACTTTATACTTATGTGATCGTTGTATACTTGTGTATGTGATCAAATTTTCTTTTATTTGTATTGTATTCAATAAAGGGTGCTTGAAACAAGTTTTAAATCTTTAAAAATCTCTAAATTTCTAGGGTTTTTTCAACTTTTTTTCATTTTGCCGAGTCCGAGTCCCGAGTCCCCGAGTCCCGAGTCAAGTCACCCTAGCCGAGTCTGAGCCGAGTCCAAGTCTCGTTACTATGCTCCCAAGTCCATGCACCCATGTAATTTTAGGATAAAAATTAATTTTGAATTATCCTATGTTATAATTTATTTATTTTTAAATTGCTGAGTTTTGGTAGAGTTTTGTTGACAAGTCCAAGTCGGATTTGTCATGTCAATCTTGTTGAGTCAAACATATTTTCTCCAAAGCAATGCATGCATGCATGTAAGAAAAATATTTTCTTGTCCTCATGTTTAATTCCAATTTTGTATCCATAAAAGAATCATAGAATTCAAATACAATGAAATGGCAGGATATGTACAAGGTTCAAGGATACAACCATAAGACAAATGGAATGCATAATAAGAATAGTTCAAGGACATTCTCTATGATAAAGATGAAAATCATTGACTTCATATCTGAACAATCATTACATACACAAAAATTTGTTTTTTTCTTTTTTTATTGGTATCATGTGATCATTTAAGAAAGTTAATACAATAGTATTTTTCAAGACTTAATGATGATCTTCTCTTAATCTTGCTGCAAGAAGTTACTTGTTAGCTTGGAGGTTTTATTTTATCACCCATGTAATTTTGCAATACTTCTCAAATAAATTAGAAATAATTAACCAACTTGTTTCAAGTTATAACTAGAATCATAACTCTTAGTAATTCAAGGAATAAAAATGTGCAAATGTAACATAAATATTGTATCCAATAATGTCTGTATTAGAGTGTGAGAGTATAAAATAAGATATACAGTGAAAGAAGATGAGATAGAATGTACCTTTACCCAATTTGGAACCTTAGCTCCATCAACATTATCACAATATGGTAAGTATGGTTTAACATCAAGCACAGGCTGCAAAAAGTAATCGACTTCATCAATGTCTATCCTAGGAACATTCCAATAAATTTATCATTTATCCTTGAAAGAGTGAAATGGCAATCATGGATCTCAGTACTAAAAGAAAAGACATTCTTCCCTAAGCAATTCACTGTGGAGTATTTTAATTTATCCTAAAACGAGTGGCATAGATCTCTGTATTGAAAAATGAAATATTTTTCCTAACCAAATCATTTTGAATATTTATATCAAAGCCATAGTAAAATGCCGTTACCGTCCCATCAACCAGGTCAACACCAGAGAGCAACACCATACGCCCATGTACAGCTTCCACCTAGCAATACATTGTAAGTCAATCTCCTATCCATAAGCCTAATATATTGCATTTTTATTGTCTTCTTCACATCTATAATTGCAAGAACATACATAAGGAAAAAACCAAATGTAGATGAAAATAAGCATGCATCTATAAAGCAAAATTAATTAAACAAAGGAAAAACAGAATGCATAATGAATATCATTCTCAGTAAAAACATCCTCTACTTGCTTCCTTGTCTAACAAGAAATATGCATTATAGTTTATACTTAATACAAACATAAAAAGATATTTAAAATTTGTTTAATCATGAAAAAATATGGACAATATCATATGATCTATAAGCTACTTAGTTACACTGTTTGATGAAGTTGCAGGGATTGATGGGTGTCAACATGATACTTTGAGTTCCAGACATTGCAAACATCATCAATTCTATATTTAATTTGCAATAGATGTCCTCATAGTCCATTCCTGCTTAATGTTAAAGCAGAATCAAGTGCCAAATTATAATTACATTAGATTACACAAAGAATAATTATGGATGCCTTCAATGACTCGGGACCTCTATGGATCTTTAAGAATGGGATTGATATGTGATATATAAACACATCAAGCTTTGAGATATTCTAAACATCTTACAATACAAAGGCAAGGATTCTACTTGTCCTATGAAACAACTAAAAACATCATCTGATTCTGAACAATACTAAGACAATGATAAATATGCTGAATATAATTGCAACATATTTCAAAAATGGATCACATATGCTACAGTGCAACTCAAGATTAAAATAACCAATATTTTTGGGAGCGCATATATTATATTAAACCATGTTAACATTTTAATTTGTACCTTTCTGTACAACAAAATGGAACAGCATGTAAGTTAAAACCTTTGCTTGATTTCATAAGGAAAGCTCCATTTTACAAAGATTCAAGGAAACAATATATTTTCTTCATCAAGAAATTGAAAAATAAGACCTAAAACTAGTGGGGATTTCTCTGAGTGTGTGGTAATGCAAATTAAAAGCAAAACTATCTTTTTTTTTTCAAGTTCAAGACAATCTTTTATGATTTGCTTAACACAATAAACTTAAATGACAAGAAACACTCACACTTTTCAGCTAAATACAGAAACTAGAAAACATGAGTTCAACACAAGTATTGAATTGATTCGAACAAAAGACGCACAGTTCAATAAAAAGAATCAAGGAATTCCATACAAGCCCACAATCACCTGGATTTCTTTGACTCGGGTAATACAAATTAAAAGAGAAACTATCTTTTTGTTTTCAGGCTAGGGCACAAGGTAATTCAGCATTTCTGCATAAGACCAGATTTTATGATTTTGCTTAAAATAATAAACGTAAATGACAGGAAACACTCACACTTTTCAGCAAAATACAGAAACTTAAAAACATAAGTCCAACACAAGTATTCAATTGATTTGAACAAAAGACACACAATTAAAAAAAAAGAATCAAGGAATTGTGTATACGGCCACAATCACCTACTACATGGAGACCTACAATACTGAGCCTGCAAATGCAACAAAGAAATTTTATTTATCTATGAACGCATACACAAGATTTCATAAAAGACTTTGAATAGTTCATTAAGAATCAAATAGGCATACCAAACTCTGTTGAAAATCAAAGTACAAATTGCACTTGTTTATAAGTGTTTACAAAGTTTTGCATGAAATAAGTAAAAAGTTAACTAAAGTTCCCATGCTATCTATAGTTTTTTTGCACACAAAACGAGAACAAAATACAAATTTGACTTTAAATATATTTGTCTAAGATCTGAAATCTTCAAATAGATTTCTGATAAGTATAACTGCAATAAAAAATAAAATTTCTTGAAGGTCACCTAAAGATATCATATCCTCGAATAAATGATCTAGACACTTCACTAAAATAGCACTCCAAAGATAGAAGACATCCCAAAAAGTATATACAACTAAAAATAGCTATTCTAGAGTACCTCTAGATGGTCCTGGTGCAGCAATAACAATAGCAGCATCCTCTGAAATGTATATCAATCTCAGTTACCTCCTCAACATCCTCAATGCTTCAGGCAATGGAGGATAATAATTGAACATTCTCATTCCTTGTGGTACCCATATAAAAAAATTGTCTTATGTCAAGTTTTTCAGATAAAAAATTTGTCTTATGGAAAATTTTAAGTTATGTGTCTGAATTTTTGTCTTGTTAGTCTATGTCCTTATGTATTCCTAGCAAGGTTATGATTATATTTTTGGGTGCTCATCATGACATAGATGGAGATCAAAACAGCCAAGAGAATCAGGTCTGTTTGCAGAAGACAGAATTTAGTTTCAAAGTCTAAAATCCTTCACCAGACACACCAGAAAAAAGGACCTATTCAAGGTTTTGAAAAATGACAGACTGCATATACAGTTGTCCCCTTGTATGTGTGATCTCATAAATTCAAATACAAAAATGAATTCCCTTTACTAGGCATGCACCTTATAAAAGCAGAAAGTAGCATTTCAAATTGAAGTCCAAAATCCCATTCTCAAGGGTACACCTAACAAGCGCAAAAATGAGCATGTTGCCACATGAAATTGCACCTTGCTGAACACAAAGTTCAGCATTCCAATGATACAATGGAAACAACCTCAAGGTGTGGGACCTTTGCATGTATGAAGTCGAATCTTCGGAGAAGGCCAGTTCGATCCAAGTGCAATGTGCTGGTCCAACCCAATACATGAAAACCTACCACTATCCTACTCTAACAGCTCATAGGGGAAAAGGGGAGAAGGAAAGCATGAAAGGGAAATGGAGGTGGTACACCAAGAGGGAAAGTTGTTTCTTCCTGGCTAAGATTGCGCAACAACACATTGAAGAGGGACTAGGGGACTCTCTCAGATCTCTATTTGGTTGATTCCCAAAGGCAAGCATGAAGGTTAGGGTTTGACAAGGTGCTAGAAGGAAAAGATATTCTCAAGCAGCAACTATAAACAATTTAACTCAAACATACATGCATGAAAAAAGAGAAAACACACTTAAATATGAAGGTAATGAGCTTACACAAGCATAAACAAGTTGAGAAAAGGAAAGATTGATCAATTTCATTGATGTAGAGGCAAAAAGCCAATCTTTACAATTGCAGAGTGCAAAAATGCAAGTCTGCCAAAGAAAAACCCCGGAGGAGCCAGAGGAAGAACCCTTAAAAAGAATACAAGTGTTGCTTTTATAGATCATGCATAACTTAGATGATCTCAAACCAAACCTTAACCCAGCTAGGGTTAGCAGTCAAGGAGATATGATCAAGGAAAGATCTGCTCATGAAATCCATGCTAGAAAGAGAGTTTGGAGAAGCCAAGACCTGCATGCCATACTCATGCCATAAAGGCTCTGACAACATGAGAAAACATTCCATCATATAATTCCATGAATGCAAACCTGGGACTCCCGAGAAATTTGCGTCTAAATCATGTCCTGACAGGAGAATTCCCACCTACAGCACACAAAAGAACATCTGCACCACCCTAGCCATCAATGCAGTATGGGAGAAACGTAAAAAAACAATACAGAGCCAATCAGATTTGATCTAATTGTTGAAAATGTAGTTGTGCCGTTACTCTAGGTCCTCCCATGAACACGACATGCTTAGTCGTAGGAGTTTGAATTTAGGTCATTCAATCATGGATGGACACCTGAGATCACAGCCCTAATAGAAAAGCTTAAAACATAGTCATTCGATCATCATAAGATATATGATCAACGGCCATCGCAAGCTCCCCTCACATCGCATATCGCTTTCACGAACACGTGTCATCTTCCTACAATCCCAAAATCAACCAAGGTCTTCAAAGATATGGCCTACGACATGGCAGGGAATTGCCATGATTGCTCCACGTAGCTCAAAAAGGACCCTCAGATCACAGGCCCGCCACCATCATTGCTTGAAAGCCTGTAGGGTCCACTTTGAAAGTTGGACGAACATGTGGCACCTTTCTGCTATCCCACACTTTTATTTCTATGAATATTTCATTCTATGTGGGATGGTGGGGACCAATGAAAAATGAACACCTGTCGAGTGGGACCAGGCTGAGCTTCTCTTAAAGACATTTTAAGCACATGCTCCAAGTTTTCACTTAAGTCAAGGCCATCACCTAGGTAATGAATAGGTTGATTGGCAAAAAGAAAAGTTTTAATAACCTTGTTGGTGACCAACAAGGGTTTTCAAACCAATATGGAACACTGAAAACCCTTTATCTTTATCACTTTAACATCATCGAGCGGAGAAAGAGAAAGTTTAGACAACTTTGTCGGAGACCGACGCAAGTTTCCAAACTTGGGCAAAACTTTGAAATGACTCAACTTTACTTAGACAAGGCTTTCGAAGGTTAAGACAACATTTATAGACACCAACACACTTTAGAACTTCGCAAAGATGAACCTTGTGTGATACGTCAAGAGTAGGAAAGGTTATGAAAACCTAGGCAGTGACCAACAAAGTTTTGAGAACTGACCAAAAGACTGATGACTTCAATACTTAGCCAAATTTAGGACTTTTAGACCTAGGACTTACCCAAACTTTCAAAGGAATGAGAGAAAGTGAGAAGGAAGAAAGGCGAAAGATGAAAGTTCGATGTCCAAAAGCCAAAAATGAGATTTCAGGGGTCTAAGATTACGAGGAAGGCCTGCGCCTTGCTTGAAAAGATGGAAAGCAGTAACAGGGAAGACCGAACCCCGAAGTCCGACAAACCAAGACTTGGACAAATCTTGAAATGCCTTTGATCGGGCTTTGGAGATCGGATGGTAGGCTTACGGCTTACCAGAACTAAAAGGTGGAAAGCGATAAGATGGAAGTCCAATCCCCGAAGTCCAACAAGTCAAGACTTAGACAAATCTTGAAAATCATCCTTGGGACTTCAGTGATCAAGGGTAAGGCTTAAGGCTTACCAAAGGGAAGCGGTAAGGGTTAAAGGATAAGGCCGATGGTCTTAACCCGAAACACTTAGCAGAAAATTGAAGGCAAAGAAGGAGTGGGAGCGATGAAGAAGGCACGCGAGTAGAGAGGTAAGCAAAAGCTCGAAAGTCCGAAACTTCAGGACCTAGCCAAATTTTTGAAGGATAATTCATACAAGATGGCCCATGTAGGATCTCTCAAATCGGTTATTAATGATGGGTCAGTAAAGCGTGGCATGAAATGTCAATAGAACACTCAATTCAAAATCAAATTTCTTTATATAGGCAGATGCCACTCTTAGTAAAATAGGTGTTTCAAACCATGCATTGAAATCGCATTATTAAGAGCACACTTGGTAAAGGTCAACATAAGGATGCTACAAAGACTCCAAAGTCACTTGGAAGACTCACAGCACCATTGCACAACTTGCAGTCAATCAGAAACATGCAATAGGTGCTACAAGAAATCTTGCACCCATAGAGAACACCCACTGAACTCTTGCATTAGCTCAATAAACACCTGTAGCACCTACTACTGGTCATAGGGAGCCAAATATGGGACTTATAACACTTCAATGATGCTTATAGCTGCATGCATGATCCTTGTGGTAGCCTATACTATGTCTAGCAACCTAAACAACACCTGTAATAGTGTTATAGTCTACAGATGGTCTACAAATGATCCTATCGTATGTACTTAATTTTGGAACCTTCCCAGTCCGAAACACTCAAACCATTTTTGGATCAATTTTTATAGTCCAGAGCTAGTTTAGCTTAGGCTTACATTTAGTTTAGAACTCAGTGAGCTTACCCTCCAAATTTGAAGAGAGGTTTTACATCAAACACCATTCCATTTTGTGTTGTCTAACAAAAGACAAATTAAATGCTAATACAATTCAATTCACAAATGAGAAACAAGTAATTTATGGTCTACAACTTGATGCAATTCAAAACAAAAAAATCGTATGAGTACAATATACAATAAATCACAAAAAAAAATTGGATACAGAATGTCAATCAACAAATGCTAAAAAAACTTCGCCTGAATAAGGAAAGATAACATATCAGCATACATCTGTAACACAAATAATTTCAGACTACACAAAACACTACATAATTAAATATGACTTGCTAAACCATCAACTAGAAGCAGTAGTATAATTTTTGGAATGTCTTTAGGAAAATGAACTGAATGGAACATTTTAACTTTGATTTATATCTCTATACAAGGCACATCAGTCTATTAAACCATATATATTTAAATTGCAAGGGACATCACATAAGAAAACTGGAGCTTTTTAAATTGTTTTAGCTGTCCAATAGTTTACAGTTAGTTGCATTTGACATTCTTGGACAAGATGACATCTTCTAAATAGCTTAATATGGGCCTCAGCTCAAAGGGACTAAATATTCATAGAAACATTCTTTGTTCTGTGTTCTTTGAAGGAAAACTATTGTGTAAAATGATCTTGACATTTCACAAGGAATATCAAAAAATTGAAAAGAAAAAAACTAATTCAAAACTACAAAATTCATATTATTTAATATATCATGTTCAATGCTCGAGTAGTCTACAGTATCTAAATTTGTTGATGAATGGTAGCTTCGGTCAGTTAAGATTAGGCTATTCTTCAGAATAATCAAATTAGGAAAATAAGTGAAATCGAATTTATGAGCATAGATAAAATTCGATATATTAAATGATGTCGAAATTTTGTATTTTAATAAAATCCGAATTCTATACATATCAGCCACTTTGGTTTTGTGTGTGTTAAGACACTAACCATTTGTCATTGATAGTGAAGGGACCTGCGCGCTCAAAGAGACGCATCCCTTGAGCGGATGAGTCTCCACTTGTGGAGACACGTCCTCTCTTGAGACGTGCCTCTTAGAGGCGGGTCTCCACCATACTTACGGTGGCTCCCCCATTGATATGCAAACATCGAAATCAATTAATGTTTTGCAATCAGTACATTCGGCATTTAGAGAAGAAATCTGAAAATCGTATTTTGACTTAGAATTTTCTTACACAGAATTTCAGACCTTAGTTTATTCTTAGATTTTAGGATCCTATTTGTGAAAGATTTGATTACATTTACATGGTATCAGAGCCACGTTGTGTGAATCCAAATCAAATCTAAAATCTGTTTGCTCTAGAAAAATTTGTATTTTTTAAAATCGAATTCACATCACATTCTTCATAATGTCAAGTGTGATCAGATTTGAAGATCGTCTTGCAGGAGCAAACAATTTCACATCATGGAAATTTAGAATCGTGATGATCCTTAAAGAGAATAAGCTAGACTCACTTGTGAGAGAAAATAAGAAGGAACCTGAGGCTGAACCTGAGAAAACTCAATGGATTGAAAACAATGAAAAGGCCATGAAAATCCTAGTAGATGCAGTTAGGGATCACATAGTGCCCATCCTAGCAAAACATGAAACTGCATACCATATGTACAAATCTCTTGAGAGTACTTATGAGATCAACAACACCTGCAGGACTCTAGCATTAAAAAGGCAAATCAACAATGCTCAAATAAACAAAGGAGAGTCCATTAATGCATACTTCATGAGGATTATTGAACTTAGGGATCAATTATCCACAATTGGATATCACATTGACAACAAAGAGTTAACCCTAAGTGCACTAGGAGGCCTACCAAACTCATGGGAGTCATTTGTTCAAGGAGTAAGTGCGAGATCTAAACTCCCTTCATTTGATAGGCTAAGAACTGACTGCCTTCAAGAAGAAACAAGACTTTCCACAAAAGAGAATAAACAGAAACACATAGATGAAGACATTCATGTTCTCCACACAACATCTAATAAGAGGAGTAAGAAAAACTCCTACAAGAAAGGATCTTTTAAAAGAAAAAGAAATTCCAATGGAAAGGAATCTTATAAGAAGAAAGATATCTCTCAAGTACAATGCTTTAGATGCGATCAATATGGTCACTATGATGCAATGAAGTGCCCTAATAGAACTAAACAACAAGCATCCTTTGCCAAAGTAGAAAAGTCAAAACCAGATCATGAATCTGAGAACTTTGTGTTCTATACAGCCCTTTCTAGTCAAGTATCTGACAACACTAAAAATTGGGTAATTGATAGTGGTTCATCCAGACACATCACAGGGTTCAGAGAACACCTCGACTCTATGACTGAAAAGTCTGATGAAGAAGTAACCATCAAGGATGATTCTGCATACCCTCTAAAAGGGGTTGGAACATGTTCCATCAAGTTGAAATCTGGGATTTCTCTGCAACTCACTGGAGTCTTATTTGTACCTGGAATAAAGAGAAATCTTATATCCATCTCTGCCCTTGAAGACAATGGTTACAGAGTTACATTTATGGATGGTAAAGTTCTAGTATGGCATAAGAACTCAACTATCAAGAAAGCCCATACCATAGGCATAAGACAAGGGTACCTTTACAAACTATGCACTGAGGTTAAACAAGCCCTTACCCTTGACACTGTTGATACAAATGAAATCTGCCATAGAAGATCAGGACACCTCCATTTTCGTGCCCTACCTTCTATGGAAAAACTTGTTACAGGCTTACCCAAGCTAAAACCATCTCATGAGGGAACTTGTAAAAGTTGTGCCCTAGGAAAGAATACTAAAGGATCCTTTCAGAATAGCCTGAGTAAAACCCTTAATGTGTTAGAACTGGTTCACTCTGATCTTTGTGGACCCATGTCTGTACGTTCTAAAGCAGGATTTCTATACTATGTCATATTTGTAGATGACTTCTCTAGGAAAACCTAGATCTATTTCCTTAAGTGTAAAGAGTCAATAGAAATCCTCAAAAGATTCAAAGAGTTTAAAGCCCTCACTGAAAACTTCTCCGGAAAGAAAATAAAAACCTTAACGACAGACAATGGGAAAGAATATACCTCTAAGATTTTTAAAGAATTCCACATGAGTGCTGGAATTAAGAGGGAGTTCATAGTTGCCTACAACCCTCAACAGAATGGGGTTGCTGAGAGAAAAAATAGAACCATTGTAGAAGCTGCTAAGGCAATGTTGCTGGACCAAAACATTGAAACGTCTTTCTAGGCAGAAGCCTCTAGGACTGATGTCTATATCCAAAATAGATGTCCTCATTCTCATCTTGATAACAAAACTCCTGAAGAAGCCTTTACCGGCATAAAACCTGACATTAGTCATTTTAGGATTTTTGGCTGTCCTGTCTATATTCATGTACCCAAAGAGAAGAGATTCAAACTAGAACCTTCTAGAAAGAAGGGAGTATTTGTGGGTTATAGTGAAACCTCCAAAGCATACATAATATTCATACCCGAGCAGAAACAAATTGAGTTGAGCAGAGATGTCATCTTTGAAGAAGACATTGCATTCAAGAGGGCAAGAAGTTCTAATGAGACAAAAACCTATTCCCCTAGAGTACCTGAAATGGAACCTGCTCCTGAGATTCAGAGGGAGCATCCTGAGGAATTGCCACATGGACTTCCTGCCACTTCAAATGACGATACAAATGACACCGGCAGAAAGAGACCACTTTGGGCCAGGAAGATGATCAAAGAAGCAGAGGATCATGCAGCACCTAAAGGAACATTCAGGGAGAGTAAAAGACCCAAACGGTTCTCTAGCTATGTTGCTTTAATGAACATCATAAACTCTGAACCTGCCAGTGTTACAGAAGCCTTCAGACATCAAGCTTGGAAGGATGCAATGACGGAGGAATATCAGTCCATCCTAAAGAATGATGTATGCGACATAGTGCCTAGACCAAAAGAGAAATCTGTTGTCTCTTCTAAATGGCTCTTCAAAATCAAGCATGTTGTTGATGGCAGTATTGAAAAACATAAAGCATGTTTTGTGGCTAGAGGTTTTTCTCAAAAGGAAGGTATTGATTATGAAGAAACATTTGCACCTGTTGCTCATTACACATCAGTGAGAGCAGTATTAGCCATTGTAGCAGCTAAAGGCTGGAAGATCCATCAAATGGATGTGAAAACTGTCTTTCTGAATGGAACCATTGAAGTGGAAGTCTAACTGGAACAGCCTGAAGGTTTTGTGATACATAAATCTAACTCACATGTGTGCAGGCTGAAGAAAGCTCTCTATGGACTTAAACAGGCTCCCAGGGTCTAGTATGAAAGAATTGATAGCTATCTCTTGGGATTAGGATTTTCCAAAAATGATGCTGACTCCAATCTCTACTTCAAGGTAATCAAAGGTGATATGCTTATAATTATTTTATATGTTGATGACCTGCTGATAACAGGAGAAGATCACCTCATTGCTCAAGGGAAACAGGATCTAATTTCTGAATTTGACATGAAAGACTTGGGTATTCTACACTACTTCCTCGGTTTGGAAGTATGGCAGAAATCAAAAGGCATTATACTAAATCAAGGGAAGTATACTATTGACATTCTGAAAAGATTTGAAATGTTGGACTGTAGACCGATGTCTACACCTATGGAAACCAACCTTCACAAATTGAAAGAAGCAGCAGCAGAATCCAAATGTGCAGATCCAACCCTTTACAGACAGATGATTGGATCCTTGATGTATCTGGTTAACACCAGACCTGATATTTGCTATGCAGTAAATGTTCTCAGCCAGTTCATGTGTGAACCAAAGGAAATTCACTTAATGGTTGCGAAACATATTTTGAGATATCTTCAAGGCACTATTGGATATGGTCTTCTTTACAAGAATGATCAACTAGATCTACATGGGTACTTTGATTCAGATTGGGTTGGAAGTGTAACCGATCGGAAAAGCACATTAGGATGTTGCTTCAGTTTAGGATCGGCTATGATCTCCTGGATTTGCAGAAAACAATTTTCAGTTGCATAGAGCTCAACAGAAGTTGAATACATTGCAGCCTCAATGGGAGCAAGAGAAGCAATGTGGCTTTGTAAATTGCTTGTGGGACTCTTTGGTGAGCCCTTGAATCCTACAATTATTCATTGTGATAATCAGAGTTGCATAAAACTCTCTGTGAATCCTATCTTTCATGACAGATCTAAGCACATTGAGATCCCCTATCATTATGTAAGAGATATGGTGGAAAGGAAAATAATCCAGTTGGATTATATTAGTACAAATGATCAAACTGCAGACACTCTCAACAAGCCTCTCTCCCAGATCAAGGTAGAGCACTTCAGGAAGAAACTTGGTATGGTTGAAATGTAATTTGTTATTTATGTTTGAAATACAAATTGTTTATAAATTGTGCTAATATATAAACATGTTTAATGTGTAAACTCTTTTGTCATGTGTGTGACTCCATGACTTTATGGGCCTACTCCCCCTGTGTACATTATCGAAAGGTGACGATCTTGCTAATAATGAACACTTGTATTTGACATTGTAAAGTGACGACTCTACAATGATAAACTATCATGATAGATATCATGTGACTTGATATCTGTGGACATGTCATGATAGTTATCTCTTGGACACCTTGATGGATATCATGGGACTTGATATCTGAAGATCATTGTGATCCTTAAAGAGATAATCATGGTGGATATTTATATCCGTGGATATGCCATGATTTATGGTAGACATCATGTGACTTGATGTCAGTGCACGTACCATAATGAAGATGTGTATGAAGAATGTCATGTGACTTGACAATATTGAGAAACGCATACCATGTCTTCGTTATCATGTGTGAAGGTGATATCTTCACTTATTTGATTTGAAATATCTTCCCTAGCTAAGAGGGAGTGTTGATGAATGGTAGCTTCGGTCAATTAAGATCTAGGTTATTCTTCAGAATAATCAAATTAGGAAAATAAGTGAAATTGAATTTATGAGCATAGATAAAATTCGATATATTAAATGATGTCGAAATTTTGTATTTTAATAAAATCCGAATTCTGTATTTTATTTAAATCTTATTGAAATCTGACAACTTACTATTTTTAGTAAGTACTTAATTTGAGGTCTTTCCCTCAGGATTTTGGGATTCTAACTACTTCAGCACATTCAAGCAGCTTCAGAATGCCTACACATGAAATTTGAACGGATTCAGACAGCTGGCTATTTTTAGCAGTTCAGCCTTCAGAGGCTATTTTCGGGGTTTAAACGTACGATTCTCCAATGCATGACTAGAGAATAGATTTGGGTTTTTCAAGACCTTTGCAATGATATAACATGCAAACCAAAATGAAGACTTTCAGTGGTTCAGCCTTCCGAGGCTATTTTTAGGGTTTGCATGTAGTGATTTTTAGTGCATGTCCGGATATTCTATATGGGTTTTGCGAGAGCTTCGCAGTGGTATGACATGCAAACAGAATGAGTCAGTTTTAAGAGACTTACTATTTTTAGCCAGTGTCGGAACGTTAACCAGTTTTCTGGGTTTTTCTGGGTTTTTTGAGATCCCACGAGCACGGTGACATGCAAACTCATCCGACATCAGACTGACCACTTTCCGGACACTTACTATAAATAGCAGCTTTAGCCCAGCGGTTACCCAACACTTCAGTCCAGCAAGCAGAGTGACAAACAACAAGAATCAAGACAATCGGAAGCAGTCCAGAGCGCATGCAAGTCAGATTAGGGTTTCCCCTGCTGTGTTTAAAAATAGATGGAAACAAAATACAGAGATGTCAAAATGAAGCACGCCACCGGGACCAACACCTTTCCGGCTGCCTACTAGCAAAATTTGAGCACGATCTGAGTACTTACTATTTTTAGTAAGTCATCTCATGGCTAAAAATAGCAGGTACTGTGCTAGAGACAAGTGTGAACAGGTTACTCACAGCATCAAGGACAACTAGAGCAAATTTCGAAGCAAACTGAGATACAAAGTTGATCAATTTTAGGGTTTGCTAAAAATAGCAAATGGCTAAAAATAGCATGCGCTGTGCCAGAGAAGATATAAATGAGGTAGCAAGGCCAAGTGGAGGCACAGCCACGCCTGCTCCAGCTCAGAACAGGATGAAATGCAAGAAAACCCTAATTCCTCCGAGTTTGCCAAAAATAGAAAGCCAAGGAGTGGCTAGGGCGTTGAAAATGTATAAGTGATAACTGGCATGGAGCCACATAAAATACGCCTGAGGTAAGGAGAAAATTTGCTAAGGGTGAAATTTCCTTCACACACCCTAAAATGCGCCTTCAAAGATAAAATGGAAGTGGCACATGCTAAATGCGCCCAAGATTTCCCTGAGCAGGGGTCAAATGCGCCCACATGAGGCAAGGACATGGCAAAATTCTCTAAGGCATTGAAATTCCTTGAGGACCCCTCAAATGCGCCCAAGGATGGAGGCAACATAGGCTAAATGCGCCCAGGGGAGGTGAAAGGTCACTGGATGAAGGCGCTTTCCTTCACATAGTTGAAATGTGCCCAAAACAAGAAGCCCACCATGTGAAATGCGCCCAAGGGAGGTGAAAGGTCATGAAGGGCGTGGGAAATTCCTCCTACCCAAGGCAAATGCGCCCACAAGTTACTCTTACCCATGGTAAATGCGCTCAAAGGAAGCCACAGGAGGTAAAAGTTGAAAGGTAAAAGAGAAAGCGCCAAGGTAAAGGAAGTTTCCCTCTTGACACATGAAATGCGCTTGGAAGTGGAAGCCCACCATGCAATACGCGCCCAAGGGAGGTGAAAGGTCACCATGGGCGTGGAAAATTCCTCCTCACACCCCTATTTGCACCCAAGAGTGGAGGCTGACTAGGCAAAATGCGCCCTAGGTTGGAAGTGTTATGTGTGATATGCGCCCAAGGTATTTTCCTCCTCCATGCGCTATATGCGCCAAAGGTAAAGGTAAAGCTAGGGGTGGTGTGATTTTAAAATGCTAAGGCTAGATAATTTTCCCCCTTCATGTGTGGTATGCGCCTAGAAGCAAAGATTGATACAAGGTGAAGCACGCCCCTCATGGGTAATCTAAAATGAATTCCCTGGAAACATTTCCTAAGGCAGATGCTTGCTAAGGCGTAGAGGATGAGATGGAAGTAGACATACTCAAATGCGCCCTTCAAGGGTGATAAATTTAAATTTAAAATAATTTTCTAAGGCATTTTCAAAGGTAAGAAATACGCCTAGGAGATGATACTAGAATTTCCAGAAGCAAGATGATACATGCCAGGCAGAGAGAAAATTCTTCAGAAGGAAAATCAGAGAATAATGCCAAGGTGGAGAAACTGCAGATTGCAAGTGTGGAAGACGTCCGGGGTAAAGGGAAATAAACCTTAGCCATTTTATTATTTTTGAATAATAAAAATTAAAAATACCCCTTCATCCGGATATACATGAAAACGATGGATTCTTAAAAGAATTTTCTTCTGGGTATTGAACGTTGTCGATTGCAAGATGGTTTGAACTTGTTCCATGCCTTGCTCACGTCGTTTCAGTGGATACTTTTGCCTGGTGACTATTTTGATAAAATTCCTAAGGCAAACTTGAAGAATTTCTCTAAGGCAAACGAATGAAGTGAATGAGATGTTTCGCTGGAAAATTGAATTAGGCAATTTTGCCAAGGCAAAGATGAGATTAAATGACTTAGCCAAATGAATTCGAAGTTGTTCAACAAAAGTGAGTGATTTAATATTTTAAAGGATTAAATACGATGAGGCAAGCCAGTGCAGAAATGATGAAATTCATAATTCTAGAAGCTTGAGATTCTGATGCTTCGGACGACAAGTGTTGCGACTGGAAAAGAGAGGGAAAGTGGAATTCGAAAATGTGCTAAGTATAGCCTCTGCTGGAGTTCGACCTGGCTATAATATTCTGAGTCTTCTTCATCCTCCTCACAAGTTGCTGAATGCAAGGTTTTTCTTGAAGGCTGAGTAGCAAGTTTGAAGTGGCTGAGACTGCTGAAGTACGAAGTTTCTGAGGAGTTTGGGATTGCTGATTGCTGAGAGGTGCGAACTTCTTAGTTTCCAATTGCTGAGTGAAAGGCACGTTTTGACTTGCTAAGGCTGCAATTGTTGAAGGCACGAATTTATGAAGAGGTCTCATTTGACTACTGAGGTACGAGATTAAGTCTAGACATTTGTGAAGTGTTGCAGTTCAAGTTCACAAGCTTGCTGAAAAACGCATTTGGGAGAAGCAAGCAAGTTGCTGAAAGTACATTTTAGAGGAGAAATACGAATTTGAGAGAAGTCTCAAGAACTGCTGCAAGTACAAGAAATTCACAGTTGAAGTAAAACGTTGAAGTAAACAAGACAGTTGAGGTTTGAAGCTGAAAGTGCAAATCGCTGCAACCCTTTTTATTCAAAAAAATCTGCTAACACCCTCAACAGAGATTATTTCATTATCTTAAAATCTTGTTTTCTAACTCTCTTGCCCTTTTTGCAGAATGGCCGAATCAAGCAGAAGAGCTGTAGGCAGAAACAACCACACCGAATCCAGACAAGCAGTGATCAAGAAATTAAGCAAGTCCTTCCTGCCAGAATCAAATTTTACATCAAAGTTGGGCAAGCTAGCTGACACAAATTTAGGCTCGTTCAACCTGGAGGCATTCAGAAGAAGGATGATGGGGACTGGAGGCCATCACCCATCGGTGACTTCACACAGTATTGTCAAGAGCGGATTGTATGCAGCTGCTAGTTTCCCGCCAGCTATTCAGTGTCCAGAACTCATCATGGAATGCGCGCACCACTACAACACATAGCAGAGAACGATCATTTCGCCAGATGGCAAGATATTGGCCAACCTGACACCTGAAGCAATCGGGGAAGCGTTCGGGATTCCAGTGCATGAGAAAATGATCTATAAAACGAAAGAAAGGGCTAAAAGAATGTATTCATCCACAACTGACCAATGTGTTGATTTGATAAACACCAGATGGATGATCAAGCCCAAGCCAACTCGTACAAAACTACCCAAACAGATAATCTTAGAGGACTTGAGACAGGAGTTTGGTGATTTGATAATGATGTTGAGTAGAGTTGGAGGATGCCCTCAAGCATTCATCTTCGAACCTTGGATGTTCTACTATGTCAACTTGGTACTAGAGGGCAAAGATCACATGGATTGGGCACTGTTGATCAGTGACTGCATTCACAAGCAACTCCGTGGTGTGAGGAGAACGAAAATGTTTTATATGAGCTCTTACCTTGTCTATATGTTGGCTCGCATGACAAAGTATAGGGGGATCTCTTACAAGAAACCAATTGGGTGTGGTTCCCATCAATTTAAAATACATGAGGCTTGTCCACAATTGCATTTGACAAGCACAACTAACTACAAAAGGGTCAATGACAACTTCACAATGCATATTACGAGGACCTTGCAGCAAAGAACCCATCACAGAATATCTAGGGAAACACAGGAGATGATCGAGAAATTCGGATGTTGGTTTATCCAATTTCCAAAGTTCACCTGCATAAGGCTGCAAGGATTCTCTTCGTATCCCTATAGATTGCCCCGGTATCCCACCAACAGAATAGTGATGCTAGAGGTATCTAGGCAACTCATTGCCTATGATAAGATTCAAAAGAAGAAGAAGAAGAAAGGTGGACTTGGATTCCCAATTACCATGGGGAATTCAGATGAGATCTGCCCATCGCTGCAAGCAGCAAGGGAGGCAGAAACTGAGCTCCAATTCTTCCACCTTTCCTACCACACCAGCAGGCACCATTACGATCCCCACAGGAACATCAAATGGATATTGTCAGAGGAGTTCAGGCACAAAGCACAGATCGAAGACTTTTGGGCCAGTGCAGTTGATGAGATCGAGATTAGGAAGAGAATGTTCTCTCGGATACTATTGGTAATGATCAGAGAGTGCGAGATTGTCCCAGCGCCAGATCAGATTGAAGAGGACATAAACGTAGTACAGGCTGACTACGAGACAGTGAGAGATACGCCTCTACCACTCCCAGATTGGTCGGAGCCAGAGATCACCGACTTGGATACACTCTGTATCCCGATCTTAACATTTACACGGAGTTGGGTAGAGAGGCATGTCAGCCGACTTAAGGGACGATCAATTCCCCTTACGTATAATTTGATGGGAGATCACAGATCACCAGCAGTTAGGCAGGGCAGGCAGGTGGATCATACTCCAGAGCCAAGAGGAAAAGAGCCAGTTCAGCCTGAGCCTTTGAGAGTTGAGGAGTCCTTGCATACGCCATCTCGAGCAAACTCTCCAAGTTTACAGGAAGTATCATTGTTTGCTGATCAGAGGGAGAGATTACAGGCAGAACAGGCAGTGCAAGTGGCAAGTCAGCCACACCGTAGAGAATCAGTGGGCCAGAGCATCAACATGGCCCGAGAAGATAATCAGCAAGAAAATCAGCAGAAGACTGATGAGGGGACTGCCACAGATACTCAGTTTCAACAGGAGATTGAGGCAGCTCTCGAGGATGATGCCATTTCAGATCAGGATGCCCAGAGCTCAGGAGACACTGAGCCTGTTGATGATGATGAGCCTCGTCGGAACGATGGCAGGGATGAAGTTCACGAGGTAGAGGCCGAGGTTGAGCAGCCTTTTGTTATATCAGACATGCGGCAGGAGGTGCCAGAATGGCTAAGGGATAGGATGAGACGTGATCCTGTGGATGAGACCGATCCTGCAGCCGAGATGGAAGAATTGTTACAGAGGATCAGCGCACCTCCAACAAAGAAAAGGGCTAGGAAGTTCTCCAAAATATCCACGGATGAAGATGGATCTCGAACTTTACATGTGGCAGTGCCTCGGGTAGAGTGTGATCGGGATGAGGCCGTTCCCGAAAATTATGTTGTTACAACTATGGAACTTGGCCGCCCTACTGGAGCACAAATAGTAGAGGAGTGCGATAATTCCTATCGAGCACTCAAGGATATATTGTCCTATGTTGAGGGCAAATACAAGAAGTTGAAGGTAGAGCACAAGACGCTGATTGGCTACGTGCAACACTTGTCCCGTCCTTGTGGGCAAGAGAATCCGGCAATTGAGCTTCCAGCTGAATTTTCCAGGGAGTCAATCAGTGGGTTAGAGGATTTGAAGAGAATGGCACAACAGGCTGACAAATGGGTTGCCAGCGTCCGTGTCAAAACAGGAAAGTTTATGGAGGACCTTGCACATGCCTATCGGCAAGCCTCCGATATTATGGCAAGGATGGATGCAGTTAACCATGTTTAGGGTGAGGCGCGTATCCATCAGACTAGAGTTGTTCTCCGTTTAGGGGCTTTGATGAGCATACCTCAACAGATTTTGGTCGAGGGAGGTGTTATTCAGCAGGGGGATAGATACGACTTCGTCGGATGGTACTCTTCAGTAGTCACAGGCCGAGGGTTCTACGATGCATCACAGACAGATTCTGTCAAGGTCAGAAAGGCCATGACGAACATCTTAGATGGAATTCTCAACACATTGGAGGCGATCTTTGCCAGGAGGTTGACTTCCGAAGAGGTAACTGCAAAGGGATTGAAGAACAGATTGACACCATTCTTTTCTAAGGTGAAGACCTTCACACAGGATGACTTCGAGAACACTTGTACGTTCTCCAGTATCATACAGAACACCCAGGACGCCCTTGTTGCCTGGAAGAAATCTTATGCCCGGCATGGGCAAACAGTTACAGTTCTCGAATTTCAATTGGATCACATTCCTCCCATTTCCGATCAAGAAGTTGAGGCAGTCTTGGCCAAATTCATCAGATTTGCAGCCAGCGAGAAGGAGAAAGGAAACGCCCTTCTGGACGATGACCTTCTGGAAGAAGACGACGTGCATTGATGGCGAGTAGTGGTTCATTGATGAGGAGTGGAGGGCGCATTCTTTGCCCCACTCCTCTCAGTGGCGGTTTTTAGGGCTGAAACCCTAATCAGGGCTTAGGTGGCTCGATCTGAGCCTTCCATTGTATTTCAATCTAAGTTGTCCACTGGACTGGGCTAGATATAAAAGGGGCATCCCCCCTCATTTGTAAACAGTTAGAAAATAGATCAGAGCTAGACAGAAATCAGAGAAAGAGTTGAGCTAGATAGAAGTTAAAGTAGAGCTAGGAATTAGCTTAGTTTGGAAAGGAAAGAAAGACTTTCCCTTTGAAAGTTTTTGCAAAAGATTGTTGTGTAAGACTCTCATAATATTAGTATTTCATTGATTGGTGACTTCATTTTGCATTGTGGGCAGTTGACGATATCTTTTCGTCTTTCCAATTCAAATAGAGTAGAGTAAAGTAGATTTTTTTTTCATGCAAGTAGTGTTAACTGTAGAATGTGACGTTGGTTTGAGCATGTCTTCCTGTGTCCATACCACTAGCAGGCTTGCTGACGCTAAGTCTGCCCCTGCGTGGTCAACTGGAATCTCAGCACCTAACTTCGGTTGTGATTTGTGTGCCCACTTGCTTCGTCGTGAAGGGGTGCGCATGTTGAATCTCAATTTGAACATCTTATCCATCCTTTGAAGATTGCACCAGCTTTGTAAGAGTTGTCCGAAGGGGAGACGAAACAAAGTTTGGTTTGAAGATTGCTAAAGTTGGTCCGTGCATTCCACCCTTAGAGATAAATTGTAGGGTTCCTATCCTTTTTCCCTTTGAATTCAATATTTCTCTGTCCGTTCAAATACCAAAGCATCATAGCCAAAACCTTTCATTTGCTTGAGTAAAGAAATCGAACAATTACGTAAGTCCCCTTGGAATACCCAGCATATTCACATCAACCAACTGAGTCTATTCGCAATAAAAGGAAACTTGGAGTTGAACACATGAACTTTCACGCAATCTTAGCATGTAGAATACTTTGATCAAGAGAGAATAGAGTAACCGTTGGACATTTTATTATGTGTTGGCGTTGTCATAAAACACACATCAACAAGTACATTCGGCATTTAGAGAAGAAATCTGAAAATCGTATTTTGACTTAGAATTTTCTTACACAGAATTTCAGACCTTAGTTTATTCTTAGATTTTAGGATCCTATTTGTGAAAGATTTGATTACATTTACAAAATTGAAACATCTTAAAATCATAGAAACAAAAAATTGAAATGATATACCTTTGCAACAGTAAGGCCAATTGGGCAAGGCCGATGTGGAGATCGTGTTGCAAGTACTCCCTTCTTACCACCTTGCAACCTTGGCACTCTCACCTATCTATGTCAAATACACTTTACAACTAAATAAAATATAAAACAGTAAATGCAATTTACCATGTATTTGACTCTAACAAAGATATCAATGGTGCACTAAAAAATAAAGTTTCCTCACCAAAGAATAGAGAGAATCTAAATAAAGAAATATTTTTCACCCAAAACTAAAACAGGTACAAGACCTTTGCTCTGAAATTTGAATGTGCCGGTTGCTCCCACAGCCTTGACAAATCAGTGTTCATATGGAAAACATAAAGAATCCAGCAATGAGAGAATTCTGCAAGTCCTTCAAGGGCAGTTGGAGGGACTCCACCAGAATATAATATCAAACATGCCCTGGCAGAGGGCACCAGTAATGGCTGTCGTGGTGTCCCATTTCTGGAAAAAAGGAAGGAACTAATTATTCATAATTTTCAATATAGATTATTTCCTCAAGTGCATCCTTAATGGTAAACATTCTATTAAATGATAGCTACTTCTCATTCAGTATCATTTCATTTAGAGCAACCATTTTGTTATATATGCTAAAGCTCCAAATATAAAGAGAGCACGTCATTAAACTACAAAAACTGTTGATTACCAAAATATTGTTGCTGGGCATGGTAACAAGATTATAATAACATGGAAACAAATCAAGCACTCACAATTTTTAAAGGGCTACTACAAGATAACTGTTTTGAACATGTACTCAAGAGTGCATTGAAAAAGTATCCAAAGAAGAATATAAAATAAATATCCACTTAACCAACAAACAGAGTCAAAACTGCAAACTCACTGGAAATAGCATGAGAAAGTGCTTTCCCTGGCAATTACTTGATTTTTCTATTGTATGTGCACCCCAACTCATGCTTTCTTTGATGGGTGTTACAAATTTCAATGACCACTGCCATCTTTGAGCAACTAAAATTCAATCTCACACTTTAAATATTTTCTCGCAAGCATTTCACTCCTTCATTTTTGTGTTTGTATAACAGTCAATGATTCAATTGCCACCCCTTTGAGCTTGGTTGGAAAAACTGCAATCAATTTTCTTCACTGTTTGTCCAATGACAATCCAAATCATGAAGCATGTTCTACAATGATAGATAGAGTCCTTACATCCAACATCTGTAAACTTCAATAATTCAGCCATTATTGTGTTGGTCTGCAATCAATGCTCCATAGGCACAATTTCCCTCCACTGGAAATTTGACTTGTATGTTTAATGCTCTCCTAGTGCTCTTAAACACGTGTTGACCTCCAAAACTTCCCTCAGCCTGAACAATTCTTGCATCACTATGGTTGTCTTCTTGCCCTTTTTGGTTAACTACTACATTTGTTCTCTGCTCCCGGTTGTTGATAAAAAAGTCCTCAATACTCCTTATGTTTCAACAAAGACATCTCTCTCCTCATTAGACTCTATCTCAAGACAAGAACTTCCCTCTTGTAAAGGGGGTTGCCTATTGATCATCTTCTATGTGGACTCCTCTTTGACACCTTCCAACTCAAGCTAGTCAGCTGGGTCTGCAGCTTCATCAAGAACGGGCAATTGCTGAACTATCTAAGCACTTAGCACACTAATTAAAGAGTGATCAACTTGTTGGCTCTTATTACACTCTCCAATTTCAATTTTTGGCATCAAAGTTCTATTTGATCCTGGTGGAAGGTTATTGGTTGTCCCCTATAGTCTCTATCTTCATTCTTTTTGCTCCAACAACTGAATTTAAAGTCTTATTCATTTCTTCTCACTAACACCAGTTGCATCTTCCACCTATATTCGAGATTAAGCTTCTACGTTCCTTCCCAAACAACAATCTTCAAACCATTCTTCTTTGAGACAATACTTCTCCCATTCCTCGCACCTTTGTAATTTTTTGTCATTCAACTTCTAGTTCTTTCTCAACATGGAGGTCTCAAATAATATTATAGAATCATGCCAAAAGTCTTGGTAGATTACACATCAACATGTCAATATTGTCTTGACAAACAAGGTTTTACTGATATAAATGTCTCCCCTAGCCCCTGGGGCTAGAGGTCATGGTTTTGGGGAAAACAAAATTTCCTAGACTTTGGGAACAGCAATGGGACGGCTATTAAAATAATATATAAAAATAATACTTGAGTTTTTAAAATACAAATATGATTATTTTTAACAAAAAGTAAAAATAACTTAACAAAATAAATTAGACTTCAAGGTGTTTTTAGACAATTTTGGTGAGCTAAATTGATTTTAAAGGGGGTTTAAAGTAGTCGTATACAGGGCCATCCCAAGGATGTTGGGGCATCCCCAAATGTTCTAAAATATAGGGTTATAAAACTTGGGTGTAAAACATGATGTCAAACATATATAGCCACAATATAAGACATGCAATCCATCACATAATAGATCTACAACTTTGCATAGTATCATGGTATTCAAGGATGGCTTAACATATCGCATTCATATTCCAAGTTAGATAGTAACAAAAGGTCAAACAATGTACTTCAACAAAAAGAAAAATAACTTAATAAAATAAATTAGACTTAGAGGTGTTTTTTGACAATTTTCCTGAGCTAAATTGATTTTAAAGGGGGCTTAAAGTAGTCGTATGCAAGGCCATCCCAAGGATGTTGGGGCATCCCCGGATGTTCTAAAATATAGGGTAATAAAACTTGGGTGTAAAACATGATGTCAAACATGTATAGCCACAATATAAGACATGCAATCCATCGCATAATAGATCTACAACTTTGCATAGTATCATGGTATTCAAGCATGGCTTAACATATCACATACGTATTCCAAGTTAGATAGTAACAAAAGGTCAATAAATAACATCATATAGTTACAAAGGATTGGGCCTCACATTGATGTAAGGCTCAACATTTTGTAACGCAATATGATGCTAGCTATTGACATTCTATTATTGTCTAGCTTAGACTAAAGTGTATGTTTGATGTAACCTATTCCTATACAAGTTATAGATCTACTTTGTGCTTGATTGAATGCTTGAATGTTTTACTAAATTGTAGGTGTACATGTTCAACATCATATTTTTACCTAAATTACATTGTTATTTTATTGTCACATTGCATACATTTTTACACCATGATTGGGTGTGCTTCACTAATAAGTGGGTGTTTATGTATATTGTGTCAGTTGGGCTATCCCTATGTTTTGTGGGTTTACAATACTAGATAACATTCTATTTTGGAACAATTGATGAGACTAAGCTGCATTGATTATTATAGTCCCATTTAGCTTATGAAATGGGAAGTATAGTGTTTGTCTTACATTATGTGACATAACCTTGCAATGATATGCTTTGGCTACCACCATCATGAATGATTATACTTTTGGTTGCTAGTTATCTAGATTTAGGTCGATGCAAATTTGGAAATTACACTATTGTTATAATATGATGAACATTTTGATGTTAATTGATCATGCAATGATGGAAACCTTAATTATATTGTATCGCTCAATGTGTTTTATTGTATCCATTAAAACTATTGTATATTATGTTATTTCTGATAATTGAGATGTTATAACAATGTACTCCAACAATTTATGCTCAGATGTATTAAGAAGTGTAATAAGTGTGCAAGATATAAGTAAAATCAGGCAGAAAATTTGAGGGCAGCTATTTATGGGTCCTTCGACATGCAGCAGCAGGCCCATTAATGCTAAAAGTGTTGTATGTTGACACTTTCTTTTGAAAGGAGATAGATCTCCACCAGGCTTCATTTGTCTAGACTAGGCTACCAAGAAGAGTTGTAAGTCAATGCACGAGGGGCCTATTGGAAATATTGTCATTGATGTCAAAGGTGTATAGACAATTGTTGAATTTGTTGTACCCAAAATTAAATTTTTGCTTCAATAAGGCATTTTGATTAAAATGGTCTAAATCTTGTAAAATTGTCATCAAAAGTCAATTTTAGGTCAAACGAAGAATGCTTTTTGTGGGTTTATTGTCCAGAGGATACTAGAAAATTTTGAAAATTAGGGTTTTGGGCCCCTATTTTTAGGAAAAACCCTAAAAAATAGGATCTTTCCATAATTGATTGAAAATAATTTTGATTGGCTTATTTCACTTCACGATCACATTGGTCAAGTCAGAATCAAGAAAAAGTCAATTTAGCTCTGGTGGGTCTATTTCACTTTTTCAAGAGAAAAGTTAGGACCTTCGAGGTCTTCAATGGCAATTGGCCAATACCAGGTGTCGAAATCAGCCTCAAACTTGATTGAAAATAATTTTGATTGGCTTATTTCACTTCACGATCACATTGGTCAAGTCAGAATCAAGAAAAAGTCAATTTAGCTCTGGTGGGTCTATTTCACTTTTTCAAGAGAAAAGTTAGGACCTTCGAGGTCTTCAATGGCAATTGGCCAATACCAGGTGTCGAAATCTAAGCCTCAAACTTGATTGAAAATAATTTTGATTGGCTTATTTCACTTCACGATCACATTGGTCAAGTCAGAATCAAGAAAAAGTCAATTTAGCTCTGGTGGGTCTATTTCACTTTTTCAAGAGAAAAGTTAGGACCTTCGAGGTCTTCAATGGCAATTGGCCAATACCAGGTGTCAAAATCTAAGCCTCAAACTCATCACAAAATATTCTATGGCAAACTATGCTCAAAAAGATGCTTCGCGACAGAGGGGATTTTCAAAAGGTGAAAAATGTAAAAAATATTTAAGTCTGGAAACCCTACGCCTTGCTACAAGGGAGATGCCTTTGCACTCAACACCCTAATCAACTTTGCAGTGTCCATACACGTAAAAAATGGTGAATGCAATCAAGTACTTGCGTCAGCAACGGCAATGCTTCACCGCAGTCAACTCATCCTAGCAACACAGTGATCGCAAAGCACAAAGAGGTGAAAATCATCAAAAAATGATCAAGTCTGAAGCTAATTGCGCCCTTGCAGGCCAAGGGCGCCCTTGAATTTGAGAGACCAAAGGTAGTTGTCAACACTTGCAAAACCAATCATCTTCTCCAAAATTCTGCTAGCTTTCTAGGGAATCCATCCGATTTTTCAAACACCAGCAAACGACGTCAAAGGCAGAAGATGTTGAAGGTCAACAAACATCCAAAATGGCAATCTTTTACGGAAATTGCACCCCTGTAGCCTAGGGGCGCCCAAGAATAAGAGTCATCAGATGTTAGTTCTTGGATTTGTTATCTCCAAGTGATCCAACAAGCAATCCAATAGCCAACTCAGAAGATATATCAAACAATGATGGCCGTTGATCCAACAAGCACGTAAAACGAAGGATGAAATGAAAGTCAAAAGGTCAAATGTACCCTTGCAGGCTAGGGGCGCCTAGAATTTGGTCAGCCAGATGAGGTTTTCAGCAGCTATCTTCTTTAAGAGATCTGCTCATAATCCTTCTAGTTACGCGATGAATCCAACAATCAGCTCTAGGGACTTGTCAAACGTTTGTGAATGAAGATCAAGCGTAAAACACTGAAGACGAAAGCAAGTTGAAAAACATGGAAAATTGACTTAGTGTTAAAGAAAATGCACCCTTCTTGGAAAAGGTACCCAGCGTTCTGGGGCCTCAGATGCAACTTTTTGACTTCGTAACTCCCAGGATCATCTCTTCAAAGTTGTTCAATCTTACACCGGAGACGAAAGCAAATTGAAAAACATGGAAAATTGACTGTGTAAGAGAAAATGCACCCTTCTTGGAAAAGGCACCCAACTTTCTGGGGCCTCAGATGCAACTTTTTGACTTCGGAACTCCTAGGATCATCTCTTCAAAGTTGTTCAATCTTCGTGATGAGATCATCAACATGAACATTGGAGCAATCTAGTTCCCGGCAATGAGGATCAAACTGGGGCATTTCGTCAAAGGTTACAAATTGCAAAATATATCTCAGAGACACAATTGCGCCCCTATAGGCCAAGGGCACCCTTGAATTTGAGCCTCATAAATCAACCTTTAGACATTGCAATACCAGTCATTCTATCTGAAATTGAACTAGTTTTTCGTTCCATATCTCGGCATGTTCGCGGGAGTCATCAGTCACCTACAACTGCAGATTGAAGCACGGAGGGTCAAATTGAAGAGGTTGAAAAACATCCAAAAATATGGCAATCTAGTGAAAAAAGCACCCTTTTGGCAAAAGGCACCCAAAATTTCAAGCTATCAGAACTAGTTTCTGAGGTTTGCATCTCCCAGCAACATCTCTTCAAACTTGATCCAACTTCATGATCAATCTGTCAGCTAAGCTTCAGGATCAACCGGGCATCCAAAATTCAGGGTCAAACATAGGCAGTTTGTCACAACAGAAGTTGAAAATCTTTAAAAAAATTCTTACTCCCTCAAGCTTAGGCACCAAAAGTCAAAGTGGGCCTAGTTGACTTTCAGTTGTGATTTTTGCATGCTTCCTCTTGCATATGGCGTCCTAAAATTAGAGAGCTTTCAGTTAACGAGAGATGCACAAGAATTGATTCCTCAATTAGGGTTGGCGCACCTAACTGACACTCTCACCTCCAAAATGCTTATTTATTCATGCTTGGGCGTCATTTCTCCATTATTTCTTGTAGGTTGAAGCTAAAATCAGCTATTTTCTCTCCAACGCATTTTTAAGGAGCAAATGGAGGCCATTTTCTGTGTTCTTCACAATTCCAGGTTCAGATTGCACAGAGGAATATTTTTCCATGCTTCATCTTTTCGATATGTTCTTGCCAGGAATTCAGCAGATTTGGTTTATACATAGGCGTTTTTCTTGAGGATTGAAGGAGGCAGTTTATAACTTCTATCTTCTCCCCCTCACATTTCTTCTATCCTTGTCTTAGGTTTTCTCTTGCATGTCAAAAGTAAACAACATTTTTTCACAGATCTGGCCATCTAGGTATGTTTAGTATAGTATTAGCAACAAAACCCACATGCCAGAACTTTTCGGGAAAATTGCCCTTCTGCCCCTTATTTTTAGGGTTTTCAGAAAAAGTCATCATTTCAAAAAATGGAGAAACTGAGCTTGATAGCACTTTGGTGGCTACAAAACCCATATATCAGAATTTTTCGAGAAAAATAGCCCCTGCAACTTTTGTTTCTAAAAAGTTGTTGCATGCCCGAGGAAAAGTCATTTTTTTGAATTTCTGATGAATGATCTGGGTCAGCTTAGAAATACATTCTTAACGAAACCCACATCTCATAAATTTTTAGAAAAATTGCCCCTCCAGAAGCTATTTTTAGCCTCACCGAAAAAAGTTGACAGAACATATCCATGTTTACAGTCAACAGTCTAGTTTTTCAATATGCAATTCACTCAAACTGAATTCAAGACCAAATCAGTCTTGATTCACGATTTCATCAAAACAGCTGATACTGATTTACATCAAGTGCATCCGGAGGTTGACTTGAACGCTTCAAAAGGCATAGACCAAACCACACTTCAAAACATCGAGCAATCTAGGTTGCTTGAAGCGGCCTCATTTCCCATCTCAGCATAGTGTATAGAGTTTGTAATTGCTTGTGTAAAGCATTACAACCCTACTACAAGAGAAATTCAATCAGTGGATGGGCGAATGGTATGCGGTCTCAAGCCAAAAGACATCGAGAAGTGCTTCGGTATTCCTCCAAATACAAATAATTTGGTCATATCCATGGAGGAATGTGAAGAGGAAACTTAAGATGTTGTTTATCAAATATAGAGATGCATTCAACATGAACATAAATAGTGAGTTAAGTCTTTAATTAAAAATGTAAATAACATATATATTGGAAATTAAAAGATGTCAATAACTAAGTCTTTTAAAAAAATACCTGTTGTAGAGAGCTTTATTGAGTTGTAATCTTGGGGCATTAGTGTCCTTCTTAGGTATCTTTGTAGGAGGGTGGATCATGTGGTAATCTCTACCATATCTTTCAAGGTATCTTTGTAGGATAGTTGATGTGATAGTCTCTACTATATCTTTCAAACTCCCTTATTTTGTTTTATATCTCTTGCAATTGGCTTTAAATTATAACTGCATAGCTTCGTCTTGATTTCATATAGCTTATATCATGCCATCTATGGTTTGCATTATTTGTGCAGATGTTTTCCCAAGTTCTTTTGTCATCACATGCCATGGTGTTAATTTGTGGCAAAAATTTTGAAATTTCTCTTATTACTCTAAGATGAATTGTTCTATAATGTCCCCTTTTGGGATCACCTTATACTTTGCCCTGAAATCACAA
This sequence comes from Sequoiadendron giganteum, assembly GCA_007115665.2. NCBI lineage: Eukaryota > Viridiplantae > Streptophyta > Pinopsida > Cupressales > Cupressaceae > Sequoiadendron > Sequoiadendron giganteum. The sequence goes on from CM021104.1 coordinate 126,965,153, forward strand.
TTCTGAATGAAACCAATAGCAGATTATAGTTAAAGATACAATTTCCTACACAAAATTGAAATGATGTAAGTCTGGTCATGGAAACCTGCAACCATGTTAGATGAATATGATATGAAATACATTTAATTCTAACTCTAAGAAAGATTATATATAACAATATAATAGGTCCGAACGACTATGTGGGCTCAAGCATAATGAGGACATGATGAGGTGCCTCAAGTATCCTCCCCTTATGATTGAAGACCCTCTTTATTTTCTTCAACAATTGATTCACTCGGGGATAGTTGGGAGATTGCACAATAGGGTGCCCTTCTAGTAGGTCTCCCTTTGCATAATAGGGTGCCCTTCTAGCAGTTCTCCCTATAACAAGGTGCCCTATTAGCAGTTCTCCCTTAATAGGGTGCCCTCTTAGCAGTTCTCCCTTTGCATAATAGGGTGCCCTTTAGCAATTCTCCCTTTTGCAGCCCTGCCTCATCCCTTCATGACCAATTGTCACTAAACCAGAATAAAATTACTATTAACAATATCAGAATTATGATAGTTGCCAGGAGACTGGCATTGGTACTAGTACGGGAGACTAGTACCGGTACCGTACGGCTTTTTTTTTAAATTAGGAGACAGGGGTACTTGGAGACGCCATCAATTTTAATATAAATAAAAATTAATAAATTAATAATTTATAGAAAATATCATGACATTATAAAAAAATTCACCTAATAATTTTTTAAGGCTTTAAATTTCATAGGAGATGCCAAAATTTCCGTCGAGAGACGGCATGTCAAGTTCCCATGTTGTTGGAGGCGTTTCTGAGGACGTCTCCGGTACCGAAGACACATACCAATCTCTGAGATGCGTCTCAAGGGGCAAGAGACACATCCCTCGGCAACTATGGTAATTATATGCTATATCTGTAATAATATCAATAATTATATGCTACATAATATGCTATGATGTCAGTGCTTAATATCTATGATTTCTGATCAACTAAGCATCATACCATAGGTTTTGATTATGTTATTGCACTGGACGAATCTGCTATATACTTGTGAAGGCTTATGTCGGTGGTCTATTTCTCTGCTCTTGTTTTTATCACTACAGAATACATATATAAGAAATGTTGTGTTTTATCCTATGCTGCCCTTTGCCTTTGAGATCTTCTTCATCTTATACCAAGGATGGGCTGAAGGTCGCCTCCTTTCAAGCTATGTTTTCATCACTAGTCATGTTCCTTTGTTCATGGCTTAACTAATCATTCAAGGATAATTAATTTATTAACATTATCCCTTAATTGCTGCCCCTCCTTAGCAAATCACCACCAACTTGTTTAAATATACTCGCTCTAATAGGAGTGATCGGGTGGTTTAAGTCGGCCAAGTGTAAGCAATTGGAAGTCGGCTTAGAATGTTTAAAATGTGGTGGCGTTTGTGGAGGTCGGCCTCCTGTAAAAAGCGTCATCATTTTTATTATTTATTTTATTTATTTATTATCATCGGTGCTGTTATGTGTTGCGAATGGCAAGGTATAGCAGTCCTCCCCTCCCAAATTTCCTTGTCCTCAAGCAACTTTAGGTTTGGATGATCAAATATGTTGGCTCCTTCCCATGTTGCATCTTCAGTAGGTAGACCCTTCCACTTGACAAGGTACTCGTCAACTATTTTGTTTCTTAGTCTTTTGTCTCCCATATTAAGGATAGTCTTTGGTTCCAAGATTAACTTGCCTTCATCATCGAGTGGTGGCAATTCTAGACAAGGGATGACATGTTGCCCCAACACCTTTATAAGGCGAGACATAAGAAACACATTGTGAATTCTACTATTTATGGGAAGTTCCGACTCATAGACCATTTCTCCTATTTTCTTCAGTATTTTATATGGCCCATAGAATCAGGGCTTAAGTTTTTATGTTACACTGGCTTTGAGTGATGACTGTTTGTATGGTTGTAACCTCAAAAAGACCAAATCTCCAACCTCAAATGTTCGTTCAGTTCTTCTACTATTTATGGGAAGTTCCAACATAGGCCACTTCTCTTATTTTCTACACTATTTTATATGGCCCGTAGAATCGAGGCTTAAGTTTTTCTATTCCACTGGCTTTGAGTGATGACTATTTGTATGGTTGTAACCTCAAAAAGACCAAATCTCCAACCTCAAATGTTCGTTCAGTTCTTTTTTTGTTCACATATACCTTTTGCTAGTTCTGTGCCTAGTGGAGGTTATCTTTAAGCGCATTTACGATGTCCATATTTTGTTGTATAAAATCACTAGCTCCTGGCACACAACTCTCTAAGCGGATTAAGTCCCCAAAAGATGTTGCCTTGTATCTGTATAATGCTCGAAAGGGACTCATCCCTATAGACATGTGGTGAGTGTTATTGTTAAAATATTCTCCTAAGTGTAGCCATTTAATCCACCCATTTTATTTTCTGGTGACATAGTTCCTCAAGTACCCTTCCAACCATTTGTTGACAATCTTGGTTTGTCCATCGATTTGCAAATGATAGCCAGTGCTGGGAGTTAACTTTGTTCCAACTAGTTTGAATAGCTCTTGCCAAAATAGACTAAGGAAACAACTGTCTCGATCACTCACAATATTTCGAGGTAGTCCATATAACCTGAAAACTTATTTAAAGAAGACTTCAACCACTTGGGGGGCTCTAAACTCTGTTGATACAGCCATGAAGTGCACATATTTGGTTAAGTGATCAACCACCACATAGATGCAATCTTTTCCTTGTGCCTTAGGTAGCCCCATTATGAAGTCCATAGATATGCTCTCCCATTTCTGATTGGGTATGGGCAAGTGTTGAAGTAGCCGTATTGGATATGTATGTTCCTCTTTGTTTCTTTGACATACCATGCATTCCCTAACATGTTTCGACACATCTCCTTTAAGGCTTTTCCATGAGAACCTCTCTCTGATCTGTTTATAGGTCTTGTAATACCCTTGATGTCCCGCTAATGGGTTGTCATGATAGCTTTTTGAAATCTCCTTCTTTACTCTTGACCCAAGTGTGATGTATATCCGATCCTTATAAAGAATGAGGTCATCTACCACCCTATACATTTCATCTTGTATATTTCCTTCTATTATATCGTTCGAGAATGAGTCCTTTGCATATTCTATGAGTATAGATGTTTTCCATTCTGTGTATATTGTTGTCATTGAACCCAAGTGGGATCTTCATGATAGGGCATCAACTACAATATTGTTTTTGCCCTTCATGTATTCAATGTCGAAGTCGTATACTTGCAGTTTACTTACCCATTTTTGTTGTCTATCATTCAAATCCTTTTGATTTAGGAAAAACCTTAGGCTATTGCGTCAATCTTCATAATGAATCTCCTACAAATTAGGTATTGTTTAAACTTTGCAAGGGCATGCATTGTAATGTCCCCATTTTTGCCTTTCGCCCTTCAATGCTTGATAGCCTATTTTCGAAACCCTGTAGGCTTGTCAGAGGTAAAATTAGGGTTTCCTATGCTATTGGGATTCTGGAGCAATTTTGAGGGTTTGCATGTATGAGTTTTTGATGCATGTCCGGTGATGTTTTATGGGTTTTTGGAGAGCTTGGTGTGACATGCATCTCCATCAAACAACCTTTTCCAAAACTTGTTATTTTTAGCCAACACATTGGAGTTTCGAGATTTGGAGTGCGGATTCTTACTAGGTTTTCTGAGAGATTCGCAATGGTATGACATGCAAAGTGAGTGGAGCAACTTTTCAAAATTTACTATTTTTAGCAGGACTCCAGTTGGCAGCAGCACAATAAGCTTTTCACTTTGAGCGGAGCAGTTGAGTTTTCCCTAATTTGGCTTTCTGAGGTGCATTTGTGAATAAATGATTTATTTAAATCATTAAATCATTTAATGATTTTAATATTCTATGACCTTGGCCTAGCATAATAACTTCATGTTGTTTTTAAAAGTGGTCATAAAAGGGAGGACGTCTCATGAAAGAAATATTTAATATTTCTAAAGTCAGTTAATTATTTTAAGGATGGGACACCACTTTGGAGATGGTTATTATTTTATTAAAAGTTTATTATCTCCCTAAAGTTTGGACGCCAAAATAAGAGGGAAGAAATATTTTAGAAAATTAAAATATTTTTCAAGAGCAAGAAAGGGAGTTTTTATGGAGAAGCTAAAGGGTCACCTCAAAACTTATAAAAGAAGGCCTTTGCTCTCTCATTTATTATCTTGGAAAATGTTGTAAAGTTATGTTGTTGAATTAATTTCAGAATCCAGCTAAGGGAAAGCTTAGTAAGTTTACTCCATTTTTCGGGCCTGAAACTATGGTACCCTAGATGGTTGTTTGAGAATGTGCTTCATCCACAAGTGCATATTGTGCATCAAAGTGAAGATATTGGTGAGAATTTCCAGTTTTAATGTTGTTGGTTCACATACAACTGAAATCTAATTTTGTTAGCAGCTTTGTGAATAAATTTTATTTCATTCTGGGCATTTGTGCTATGTGATTGTTGACCATGGGCGACCCTTTCCATGAACGCTGAGATTTAATTTCAAAGAACCTGATTGTTAAGAGCAAAATCACCCTTCCAACCAGGCCGTACCCTCTTAGAGCACATTGGGATTCGTGCGAAATAAATGAGAAGAATTTGATGTTGTTTTCTGATTTGTTCTTGGGCACCATACTCCTAGAGAGCCTTTGCAAAAGATTTCAGTCAATTCGGAGGTAATTTGGTGAAGTTACGAGCATTTAAGTGGGTTTGCAGTTGTTGGTAATTCATTTCCAGAATTGCAGATTTTATATCAGACTTGTTTCAGTTTGAATTTCTAGTCTTTTCTTCATCAAGTTTAGTAGATATCTAACATGGAATCATCCAGTATCTTGGTGCTTTGAAATTATTGTAATATTCATGTAATTTTGAAATATTCCAAACCAATTTTTTTTGTTTTTTCAATTGCAAATTACAAACAAACGCACCCGTTAAGGTTAGCTCTAAACCAAAACGATGCTGAAGCAACTCTAACCAGAATGTACACCAGGTTCCCGATGAGGGCAAGGCGTGAGCATTGGTCAGAGGATCTGAATGCCGAAACAAAGCAGGAAGGAACTCTAACCAAGGATGGCGCCAATGATGGCGAGCATATGGTCAGAGGGTCTTAATTGAAATGCTTATACAAGAACTCTAACCAAGGATGCGCCGGAGAACGACGAGCATGTGGTCAGAGGGTCCCTACCATCTAATATACTGAAAGCAAACTCAACACCAAGTATGTGCTACCCAATTCCAGTATGGAAATGAGGCGACCATATGGCGGAGATCAAAGGAATACAATTGCGATTACAGAAAGTAAAGTAAGACTAAGAGAAGTGCTGACAGTAATACTGTTCAGCTTACAATGAAATATATAATGCCTGCAAGATCAAGTATTAGAGCTCTTCAATTTGCTGCAACAATAAGGAATCTTTCACAAGCCTTTAATGATTTCCTAACACCAATCCAAGAAGGAGAATGCAGATTTCCTCAAATCTGTTATGACAGACCTGCACTTTAAATTATATAACCAGCATGTCTGTAACCCACTGAATTGCTCATATATCACTCAAAACTGACCCAAATGACTTCAAGTTTGATGCAATAGACCTTCAAAATGATGGCGCCTAGTTTAGTAATAAGAAATGGCAACTAAAAGTGGTTATTAATTACTGGTACGAATCCCCAGGCACTCCAGGAAGTACGGCTTTCAAGGAATGACGAATTTGCTTTATAAAATCACAAACTTCATATTAAAATCTGCAAATATTCATGAAGGGTCGCCACCAACAGGGAAACACAATGAGACAATACCCAGAACGAGAATGTTTATGATTTGAGACTTGTGAACAGAAACATACATTCAGCAATCATGACCAGCAACTCTGGAATCCACTAAAATGCTCACAACTCACTCAATACTTGCCAGAATGACATGAGACCTGATGCAAACGAAAGCTATAATGATGGCAATGAGGACTAGACCAAGAAACAGCTAACAAATCGAAGTATTCTTTTTTCTAAACATTTGCCAGGCAGACCAGAATGGTACGGCCAATAGAGAGAGGCGATTTTGCTTTTAAAAAATAAACACTCAATATTAAAATCTGAATTTTTGCAAGAAGGGTCGCCCCTATCAAAGAAACTCAATGAATCAATACCCAGAACGATTGTATTTTTATTTTCAGATTTATGAGTGAAACTACAGATTCAGCTTGACTTCAGCAACTTCAAAATGAGACTGAAATGCAAATCTAGAACTCCATAAATGCAAGATACTCAACTGAAATGCAAGACAAACCTATTACAAACTATCTCTCAACTAGTTGCTATCTTTCAAGCAAGAAGAAGAGCCAAGCTAGGAGGCATTCATTCCTCGAAGCAGTCCCAAAGCCATTCCGGCAGCATAACAATATCATAAAACATAAGATGATCAAATGAGAACCCAAGGCTTCCTTTTATAATTTTCCGTTGACCTTCTCGAAACCCTAACCTTCTTTTAAGAGTCAAACCCTAATCCTTCAGCAAATGGCGTCCTTTTCTTCAAGCTGTAATTTTGACTTTTAATTATTAATTTATAACCTTGGAAATGGCGTCCCACTTAAGGCTTTTAAATCAACCTTAATAAATTCAATATTAACTCAATGATGGCGCCACCCTTCAAGTCCACTTTTTAAAATAACATTAAGTTAATAGACTAGGCCAAGGTGATAAAATAACCTTAAAATATAATGTTATTTAAATAGAATGAGCTTATCTCTCTGAAACTGCATTCCGAAGCTAGAAACTGAATAAGCCACTTGAGTCAACTGAAGAGGAAGGTCAACTGTGCCAAGACCAACAGGTTCACTGCCCGAAATAGAATTTACTAAAAATAGTAAATTCCTGAAGATGCTCAGAATGCCAAGAAGAATATACCAATGCGAAGCTCTCTGAAAACCCAGAAAGAATCCGCTATTGAAACAACCAACTCTGAGCCAGAACATCCTTCAAAATAGGAAACCCTAATTTTACCTTCCGACTAGCCTACGGGTCTCCAAAATAGGCCAACGGTCACTGAAAAGATCAGGCTCGAGAAGGGGACATTACAAATTTGCAGCTTTTTTTCATATTGTAAGACTGTAAACAATAGTACTGTTCCAATTTATTATTGCTGCAATTCTTTCTTAATTTCACATTAAGCACCCCTGGATGGTATTCCGCCAGTGTAGAGAAACGAATTGTTTAAGCCTTCTTGTACCCCACTGTCAAGTGGTGAATCCCCACGCTTGAGTGGATGCCTGTCGCAGCGGATGAATTGTTTTATTTGTAATTTCATTCCCCCCACTGTTTTAGTGGAAGTGTGGAAAATCTTTCATGGCTGTTTATCCGTCTAAGTTCATTTCAGTTTTGTAATAAGTACTCCGCCATATGCTATCACCTCGCCTTCCAAGGATTTTGATGAACATTCTTGGCGTTGAGTTTAATTCCTCTCTTTCAATTGTAATCATTTCATTTATTGAGTTAATTAGATCCTCTGACCATATGCCCACCCCTCCTCCCTCATCGGGTCTTAGGGCGCATTCTTGGTTAGAGTTACTATTCCGCATCGTTTTTGTTTGAAGTTAACCTTAACGGGTGCATGGTTGCATTGTATTTGATATTAAAAATCGAAAAAAAATTGAGAGGGTATTTTTCATGCATAATTGCTAACATCTCCTTGTCGTAGACTGAATATGTCCTTTCTATGTCTTTGAGCTTCCTACTCTCAAAGGCTATGGGGTGTTTATTTTGCATTAATACTAGCCCAATGCCTTCTCCTAAAGCATCACAATATAACTCAAAGGGTGAGGAGAAATCTGGTATTGCCAATACGGGGCAGGAACTCATCACTTCCTTAAGTTTTTCAAAAGCCATTTGCACTCCTTCACTCCAAGTAAATGCTCCCTTCTTAGTTAGATCGGTGAGTGGTGCGGTGAGTTTTGAGAATCCTTTTACAAACCTTTGATAATAACTGCATAGTCCCAAAAACCCCCTAAGTTGTGTTAGGGTTTTGGGTCTTGGCCAACTTCGAATTGCCTCAATCTTTTCTTCATCCACTTTTACTCCTTGGGCACTAATCTTGTGTCCTAAGTACAAAATTTCCTCCATACCAAACTCACATTTGGATAATTTGGCAAATAAGGAATGCTGCTCAAGTATCCCTAGTACTTCATCTACATGCTTTAGGTGTTCCTCCCAGGTCTTGCTATAGATTAGGATGTCATCAAAAAAGACCAACAAGAGCTTCCTTGGTTGCCCTCTGAAGATATGGTTCATGCAAGATTGGAAAGTGGTCGGTGCATTGGTTAGCCCGAATGGTAGGACAAGAAACTTGAAGTGACCATAGTGGCACCTGAAGGCTGTCTTTGGTATGTCCTCTTCCCTTAGTCTGATTTGGTGATAGCCCGATCTTAGTTCAATTTTAGAAAAGTAGACTGCTCCGTGTAGTTCGTCAATAAGCTCATCCACTCAGGGAATGGGGAACCTATTCTTTATTGTTTTCTTGTTTAATGCCCTATAGTCAATGCACATCCTCATTGTGCCATCTTTCTTATTTGAAAGCACAACGGATGAGGCAAAGGGGTTAGAACTTGGTTGGATATGTCCCATTTCTAACAGTTCTTTTATGGTCTTTTCAATTTCTTCATTATATTTGTGAGGGTGGCGATAGGGGTTGGTGATAACTGATTTTAATCTCTCTTCTAGTTTGATGGAGTATTCAAAGCCTCTTTTAGGAGGGAGGCCAAGAGGGATGTCACCAAAGGCCTTTTTATGCCTTTTTAGTAATGGATGTATGTCTACATGGACTGATTGCCCTCTGGGAGTAGTTTTATCTAGGATCAAGCATTGAGCCACCCATTCTACTTGGTCATGCCTAAGGATTTTTTCCATCCTCTTGGTTGAAACTACCTTGGGGAACCCATCGGATAGACCTTGCAATAGAACCCTTTCCCATTATGTTCAAAACTTATTTCCAATTTTTGGAAGTTCAGGTTGACATCCCCTAATGAGTGTAACCAAGGGGTGCCCAAAATTACATTGGTATCCCCTAGTTTTACAACGTAGAATTTATCCTTGATTTGATGTTTTTTCATAGTGATGTCACATTGGGAGATCTTCTTTGTGAATGGTGTGGCGAATCCATCTGCTAGAGCCACTTTAAAGTCTTTTGTTTCTAACCTTAGTCTTGCCACTAAGATTGCCCTTAATTTCACCTCGGATTCTAAAGGGGTGATGTTTTGATACCCTTGAGATGGAGGCCAAGGTTCCATACTCTTCGTCTTCATCATTGCACTTTATTTTCTTGCTTGGCTTTTCCTCATTGGTTGTTTCTTTATTGGGTATTGCCTGTATGTTGTGTGCTTGACTTTCTCTCCACATACATGTCCTGACTCCCACTTTTCTTTGCACCTGTAACATAAGTTCTTCCTTTTAAGATCCCTTGTATTAAATATATGTCCCGATCCCCATGGACCTTTGCATTCAAAACACATCATTCTTTTTTGCTTGCATATATGATTGGGCTCCCATCTTTCTTCACACTTGTAGCATAGGTTTTTACTTCGGAGTTCTTCTTGGGATTCTCTGGCAAGGAATGGTCTTCTTTGTTTATCCCTTCCATGGAAGTACTTATCATCCCTTTTTGAGTGGCCCCTTTCCCTTTCTCTTGTTTTGGCGTTTAGATGTGTGGCCTTTTGGATTGCTTCCCTAAGTGTGGTAGGGTCAAAAGCACTTACGAGGCCATGGAGTGAATTAGATAATCCTTCTATGAATAGGTAAGTGAGCCTCCCCTATGATATTTCTAAGACCATAACTACTAATCTTCGGAATTCAATGATATATTCTTCAAGGGTTCCCCTTTGTCTTATTCTTCTTAATTCTTTAAAGTGCTTTTGGGGGTGTGTTTGGTCAAACCTCTCAATAAGTAACTTTGTGAAGACATCATAAGTCTTTATGTTTTGATGATTTTGGGTGATTAACCCATGGTGCCACCAATCATGGGCAACCCCTTCTAAGTGCAATATGGCAAATTTAATGGCATCTTCTTCTAACATTGGGTTGAGAGATAGGTAGGTTTCAAGTTTTTGGACCCGTGAACGTGTTGTGGTTTTTCTTGATCCATCAAAACTTGGGATGGCCAGCTTGCCTACAATGCATTGTAAATCTTCATTAGATTGATCCTTCCTCTTCCTATGGGTCTTTCTTTTTCCAGCCTTACAATATACCTTAAAAGGAATGCTCCTCTTGACCTCAAGGTCAAGCCTTGCATATGCTGCAGCAAGTTCATTCAATTCAGAATTAGACGTCTTAACTTCCTCTTCTTCCCCTGATGACCCTTCCCTAGAGAAGAAGGGAGGCCAAGTTACTCTTCGGGTGGATCTTGTTGTGGTGTTATTTTCCGATTGGCTTGGGGTGGCTTCCCTCCTATTTCCTTGGTGAGACCTAAGAGCATCTATGTTGGCATTCATGTTTTGTAGGACTTGGGTCGTTTGTTCCATGAAGGTTCTAAATTTGTTCCATTTGTTACCTTGCTTGGTCTTGGTTGTTGTTGTTGTTTTGAGCTATTTTCTTTTTCTCTCTCAAGGACTCTCAAGGTTGTTTGGCTAACCATCAACTATTTCTCCCCTCAGGTTGGCAGAATTATGCTCTGATACCACTTGTAATGTCCCCTTTTGGAATCACCTTATACTTTTCCCTGAAATCACAATTCTGAATGAAACCAATAGCAGATTACAGTTAAAAATACAATTTCCTACACAAAATCGAAATGGTGTATGTCTGGTCATGGAAACATGCAACCATGTTAGATGAATATGATATGAAATACATTTAATTCTAAGTCTAAGAAATATTATATATAACAATATAACAAGTCCCAAGGACTATGTGAGCTCAAGCATAATGAGGATGACATGATGAGGTGCCTCAAGTATCCTCCCCTTATGATTGAAGACCCTCTTTATTTTCTTCAACAACTGATTCACTCGAGGATAGTTGGGAGGTTGCACAATAGGGTGCCCTTCTAGCAGATCTCCCTTTGCATAATAGGGTGCCCTTCTAGCAGTTCTCCCTATAACAAGGTGCCCTTTTAGCAGTTCTCCCTTAATAGGATGCCCTTTACGGTACCTTTTTAGCAATTCTCCCTTAATAGGGTGCCCTCTTAGAAATTCTCCCTTTGTATAATAGGATGCCCTTTAGCAGTTCTCCCTTTTGCACCCCTACCTCATCCCTTCATGACCAATTGTCACTAAACCAAAATAATATTACTATTAACAATATCAGTAATTATATGCTATATCTGTAATAATATCAATAATTATATGCTACATAATATGCTATGATGTCAGTGCTTAATATCTATGATTTCTTATCAACTAAGCATCATACCACAGGGTTTGATTATATTATTGCACTCGACGAATCTGTTGTATACTTGTGAAGGCTTATGCTGGTGGTCGATTTCTCTGCTCCTGTTTATCTCTGCAGATCATATATATAAAATATGTTGTGTTCTATCCTACGCTGCCCTTTGCCTTTGAGATCTTCATCATCTTATACCAAGGATGGGCTGAAGGTCGCCTCCTTTCAAGCTTTCATCACTAGTCATGTTCCTTTGTTAACAGCTAAACTAATCATTCAGGGATAATTAATTCATTAATATTATCCCTTAATCGCTGCCCCTCCTTAACAAATCGCCACCAACTCCTTTAAATATACTCACCCTGATATGAGTGATCGAGTGGTTTAAGTCGGCCAAGTGTAGGCGATTGGAAGTTGACTTAGAATGTTTAAAATGTGGTGGCGTTTGTGGAGGTCGGCCTCCTGTTAAAAGCATCATCATTTTTATTTTATCTATTATCATCGGTGCTGTTTTGGGCTACGGATGGCAGGGGCATGACATGTTCCATGGGATAAACACACAAAGAGAAACAAAAAGAAGACAACTATTCTTTAACTTCAATTGCACCTACAATAAAACAATAATTCAATAATCAACCACAATATTTTTAGGCCAAAGGAATGCTATCACCAAATTAGGTTCAAATACAGGTGTTGCATAACATTAACAATTGAGAGGCAACATTTAATCAAGACTTAAACCGACTTCACCTACCACATCTAGTTCAAAACAAATATAGTTATATAATGTCAATTCAATTTCATAATAAAGATTAAGTTCAATATAAAGGCAAGCCCATCTCAGACAAGGAATACATAATCAGACCGATGGCCCAACTCAAGGCAAGATGTGTGATCAAAACTGGGCTTTACCTCAGAACAGGTATGAAAAGAATAGAGCCCTATCTTATGTTTTGCAACCAAATCATCAATATCAAGTATGGAAAATGCATAAAACTAAATACAATTTAAGATTCACATCTTGTGTTTTATGGGCTCAAATGAGATTTGGCCATCCGCGAGTAGATTTTCTTGGTTATAGCAGTAAGAACAATGAAACTTGTCGACAGGTAGAAAAATCAAACAAATCAATATAGACATGGTACCAGTCAAACAACAATTCTCTTGGTGAACATCGCAAAGTACCAGTCAGCGGAAGGTTAAAAGATGACAACAAATGCCCTCATAACTGACTAATCTATGCTGATATTAAAATGAACAACAATCATATGGTATTTTTGCTCAAACTCAAATAGATCAAAGGAGAAAGAAAATTGAGGAAGGTAAATTTGTGAGGACCATTTAATTGCATTCTAGTGTGCTAACGTGGCACCAATAGGCCAAGCCAACATTTCAACTTATTTGATGCCAAATATTTAACGCTAGGCTGGTCAAGAAAGAAAAAACAAAAGTTTACAGTTAAAACAAAATCAGGAGAATTATGAGGATGAAGTCATAATTGGTTATAGACGAATGCCATCCTCTTTTTTTACACCAAGATTTTCCTGTGTCAAACTATACTCCAATAACTTGAATATAAATTTGGCTGCTCCTCTGTGGAGAGGTCTTTTGAGAGTCAGTGTTGTTTTTTTTAGCTTGAATAGAAACTTCCACAAGGTTCAGTGTGAACGCGCGGTGACAAGTTCAAGTGGTTCGAGTTAGTCTATCTTGCATTTCACTTTAGTGAAGTGAAAGTGCTTTATGTAGCTAAATAAGCCTAAATAAAGTATAGATAAATATTTAGTTTTATCTTCCATCTTGTCCTTCCAAGTGACAAGGATGCTTTTCTAAACATATATCTGATTTTTGGAAAGTTAGGATTTTAGCTGAATCAGTATAAAAATAGGAGCAAGATAGAAAATTGTAGGCAATTCATTCAAATTGTCTTTCAATGGACTGAAAGACTAAGCTTTCCGGAGGCCTAGAAAACTAGATGTAACACACCAAAACAACATAGTACATGTTAGTTTCTGTGCAAAAGTGAGTTATATCAGTTGTGGAGGTTTCTTTGTGTGTTTTTCAAAGAAATGGAAAACAAATTATAAGGTTTATTTATCAATGTATGCTTCCACTTTTTAAAGATTTCATTAATGTGTGATTGATTCAATGTTTCTAACATTAGAAAATTGGTCACCTGGAATTTTGAAAAGAATTCTTCAGTCAAAACACTCCACGTGAATATACTGAACTCCCCTAAGATAGGTTTATAGTTTTGGCATTGCGACTTTTATAGTACGATATAAATATTATCAAACTTATGTATTGTGGATTTCTTGGAAAATGAAGGGGTGTGAAACTTTAAGGAGATATCACATATGGAAAGTTGTGAGGAAAGTCGCGAGGTGGTAGATTGGCCTAATCTCTATAATCTACTTGATTATGATCATTCCCCTTAGAGTATTGTTTTGTGATATTGATATGGCCCATTGAAGCCTCTAGAGAGAGTCTTGTGTGAAATCATTGACAGCAATGCTTAAGGCAGATTCATCCCATCACTTGAACAAGTCTTAAATATCTTCTATCTCACCAGTATTCTATACAGGATTGTTAGGTTTCTGTGTGGGCATTGTGACAATGGCCGGTGGAGGCTCCCATGACTTGTTTCGCCACAGGAGGGTGGTGGACAGTAGTCTTAAGAAAATGTTTAGTTGTAATAGTGTAGGGGAATTAAATGTCATTAAATCCATCCCTAACACAAATGGAATTGAGGATACTGGTAGGGTTTGTTCAAAGGGCACCATAAGGATGATTTATTAAGAAAGTTTAAGGTGGCAACGGTTGATGCAGTGGTAAGAGCAAGCTTACTTGATCTTCTGGTTCACCCTCCATCCAAGATGGATGTTCAGGAGGATGTTACAATGGGTTTCTAGGCTGATCCTTCAGCATTAAAGTTAAAGGGCAAGGAGCCTATGGATGGCTCAGAGATTTACATTAAAGCCATGGATAAGACTGTCAAGGCTTTAATGGTGGAGTTGCAAACACTAGGAAAGATCTGCCAAGACCTTCGTATGGTCATGAAACATATAGTGATCACACATCGTAAAGGGATTATGGAGCTAACAAGAGGTTATATACCGCCTCTATTGGAAAATGATTGACTTGTTAGGGTTGTGAGGAGAGCTTAGCTTATAAAGAGCTTTAAATTCAATGGTAAGGATGATACCATAGGGTCAATATTTCCCTCAATGAAAATGGTTGTCATCTTGGGCAATGAAGTATAAAGTTAGGCATTTGATCGTTGGCCCTCAACACCATCTACAACTGATATGGCTCAATGGGCAGTTTTGCAGATGCCCTAATGTGGTTATCAATGTCGTGTTTTCATCTTGGGAATACGGTTTTTAATGATGCTATCTGTTATCAGGTCGATTGATCTGATAGTAGTTTCTCCCTGCAGTGAATATTTTGGATTGGTTAGTGATATTTGTTTCTGGTTATAGTCCTGCTACACCCTGTTGAAGGATTGCTCATGCAACATCATCATTTATGAAATTTAAGGTGTTAATAGTCTAAGGGAAGGGGATAGAACCCCATATATTATATTTAAAAAAATATTATCAAACTTTGTTTTATTAAGATTTACTGATCTCTTTTGGCTGGCTTAGTTTCTTTTGTGACAATTTCTAACCTTTAATAACCTAGCAGCTCAAATATTATGGAAGTTTCATAGAGTGAAACGCTTTGATCTGATTGAGGTATGCCTACAACCATAAAGACAATTAAATTAAATATCAGTCTTTGAATAAGTCTTAGATAGTGCATTTGAAAACTCTATGCACATGTTTTATCGTATGTCAATGTTAATCAAAGTATTAATTCTGGAAAACGTCCCATTAGAAGATTAATCTTTACTTGGTAAAGGTTATTCTTTAATTGTAATTATTTATTAACTTGTAGGAATATCCCAAAAGAATCCCTACAAGTCTTTTGTCTTTTTATCTTCTCACTCATGTGTGAGGATGACTCATTTTATTTTTAATTCCTTCATTAAGGAATATTTGTAACCACCTCCTTAAAAGGTTCTTGACAACTTGCACACACATTAGATGAATGGTGGCATTCATTAAGTTGGGAGTTACATTCTAATTCTAACTCCACTTCTCACCTCTATATATTGAGGTGCCTCTCTTCTCATTCTTCATTCAAGCAAGCAAGCTTAAGGCTTAAGTGCGCTCTCTCTCTCTCTTTGTAAGCATTTTGCCTCCATTCATAATATTGGGGTTTTTTCTGGTTTTTTTGCCTTATGAAATACTTGTGTCTCCTTTGCATTTGTTGGTGTTTGGTTTGGCTTCTCTATTTCTTGGTAATCTCTTTCCTTCAAACAATGCTCATTAGTTAGTACTTTCCATTGCTCAATTAATTTTCCTTCCATGGTATCAAAGTTTTGGTATTACTAATCTTGTGAGCTACATTGTTGAAGGTTTACCGAGTTTTAAAGCACACCCTTGGAGGCACTCTAGAAAGGAGAAGAGCCAAAAATTTAATCTTGCTTCTTGTTTAATAATATTTTCTAACCTTTGTGCAGGTTTTCTTTTATCTAAAGTTTTTTAAGTATTTTTTGTTTGCAAATTTCAAAGCAATATAATTTGCATGCATGTTTAAATTTATGCAATTTTTTAGAAACCCTCAAATAAAGGGTAGTAGTTCAATTATTTTTTTTAAATCCATTATTTCTGCATGTTATAATTCGCATGTTCAAATTTCTTAAAAAATCTTTTTTTTGGGCTCTAACAGTATAGATTTTCTTTTTAAATCAAAAAATACAATATTTTTTCAAAGTCTATAAAAAAAATTCTCAAATTTTTTTTACAAGATATTTTTTATATCTGTCTTTTTAATAAAAAAAATAATATTTATAATTTTAAAATAAATCCTAAAGCTTTAAGTACAAATCAATAATAATTTAAATTTTTTTTAAATCAACCCTGTTTTTGTAAGGGTTCGGCCCCAAGTCTGCAACCTTCTTTTCAAAACAAAAAATATAAATTTCAAAAAGATAAAAATAAAATTACAATATCAAATAAAAAATTTAATCCTTTTGAGGGCTTCAGCTGCTTTAGGCCGACCCCCTGCCGCCTCCCTGCAACACACACCTTTGTTTATTTCCTTCAGCATTGCCTCTTTCTGCAACCTTTGTTTATTGCTTGTTTCAATCTTTCATATAGCCTTAAATCAAGCCGCTGGTTTCTTAAAGCAATAAGAGTTTTCTTTGTAAAATCAACAAAGCTTAAAAATAGTAAAACCTATTTTTTAATAAAATAAATCCTAACTTTTATGTTTTAAGTTTAAATCCCTCCCTCGTAATATGCAAAGATTCTTTCTTTTTTAAAGTTTTCAAATCATACGAGCTTTTATTAGTAAATTTTTATTTAAAGTCCTCTTTAAAAATTTATTTAAAGTTTATTAAAAGTTTTATTTAATTTCAAATTTAGTCTTATATTAAATATTCATTTTAACTAATTAGTTGTTTAAAAAAAAAATACTTTAATTCAATTTTAATTTATTTAATTTTTTCTAATTTCAAGTTGTATAGTTATTCATATTCAATAATTATTCAATTTTCAATTATATAAATCATTTAATTTCAGAATTTATTTTGTTTTTATAGTTCTTTTTTAACTCAAAAATTTAATCAAAATTAGGGCATTGCTTTTTCTTTTTCAAAGGGATCTATTTTTTTTTTAGACCTTAATTTTACTCAAAGGGAGGTTCTTGACACATTGCACACACATAGATGAATGGTCACATTCATTGAGTTGGGAGTTACATTCTAATTCTAACTCCACTTCTCACCTCTATTTATTGAGGTGCCTCTCCTCTCATTCTTCATTCAAGTAAGCAAACTTGAGCCTCTCTCTCTCTCTCTCTCTCTCTCTCTCTCTTTGTATCATTCTTAGGCATTTTGCCTCCATTCATAATATTGGGGTTTTTCCTTGTTTTTTCCCCTTATCAAATCCTTGTGTCTCCTTTGCATTTGGTGATGCTTGGTTTGGCTTCTCTATTTCTTGGTAATCTCTTTGTTTCAAACAATGCTCATTAGTTAGTACTTTCCATTGCTCATTTATTTTTCCTTTCACGTCCCTTAAACTTAATTCCATTCTGCAGCAACAGCAGATTATAGCAGCTCAATACAAAAGATACCTTGTGGAAAAACATGACTGTACAATACCAATTGGTGTCATAGGATATGGAGTAAATTTTGCATCTACACAAGTCTTCTCAATGTAAGCATTCCTTAGTTCCTGCAAAATAATTGAGTAAATTAGAGATATAAAAAAAGTAACCGTTGTAAGAAAATTAAATAGGGAAACAATTTTGTCCAAGAAGATGAGATGTCTTTGCTTCCAGCTACTATTATTACTAAACAAAATACAATCCTTCTAATAAAATGAGAAAAAAATCAGAGATATACAACTAGGACACCAGTAAGGAAAAAAAACTTATTCCTCTAGGTCAGGAAGATATATTCCAACATCAAAACCTTAAAAATGGTATCGATCTTGTTATATAAGGAAAGTAGATTAGTTTTCTAAACAAACCAAGTTTCACCATTAACGTTAAAAAAGGGAAAAAAATTAATTCAAGGACCAAGTGCCATCTGCTCTATGATTGTGTAAAGCCCACTCATAACCTCCTTGTCAACCTTGAAATTTAGGCAAAATTCACTCCAACGCTCTTTTTTTTACTCCTCCTTGTGCTTGTAAATGAAATGAGTATGCTTTTTAGAGTGTTGGAGCTTATTTTATGTGCTTAAGTTTTAAGTTTTTTCTTTTCTTTTACTTTTTCAGTTTTTTTAACTGATGTCAACCGAGTCTACCCGTTGGGACTTGCCGACTACCCAAGTCAGGAATCCCTAGGCCTCATTTTGACCTCCTTGCCTCAAGACTCACCAAGTCTTGACAAAACTCTACGAGTCTTGGAACACCGGGATAAGGTCAAGAACCAGCCTCCAGCTTGGGATGAAGCCCTTTAATAAATAGGGTTGATGAATTAAGCTATTTCCCATAGGTTGGGATTATGCTTCTTGTAGGTAAGTTCAGGACCAAAGACAAATCCTACAATCATAATATAAATTACTTGGGTCTCTGCCCCAGCCCCTCATACCTGTAGCAATACCTGCTTCATTCTAGGTATCCTCGGGTTGCCCCAAATACCAAGTCTTGCTTGGGTACATATTGGATTTGTCAAAGATGAAACTAGCTATGTTTTAACACAAGACCGAAAACTAAAAGAACTAGATTATATTTTTATTTTTTTAAGTTAAAACAATAAAAAAACAAATAAATTATAATCACTACATAACTCATTCATAACCTGCCCCTCTCACCCCTCCCCTCATTTCACCAATCTTCATGTACACTTAGGGCTGAAACTATATCAAAGTAGTTTTCCAAATTCATTGTTATGCTTTTATTAGATCAGTGCAATTGTTTTTGTGCTGCCAATGGGAATTGAAGAGCCTGCAGCCAGGAAAATTCTTTCTTTATTTGCAGTTATGTAAAATTGGAACCAAAATTTGTCCTGAGAAAAATAAAAAGAGTTTACCAAAAGAACAAATTCTTGCATTTGTAAAAGAGAAAGATGATATGGAGAATGTGGCTAAAAGAGCTCAATCTCAGTCTCACCCTTTGTCAAGGAAAACGTTGAATAAGCAACCTGGTTCAGGTGCTAACCCAGCCACAGCCTCCTCAACTCTTTTTGATCACAACATTCTTGTCAGTGGACCATACTCGACTTTCCAGTAAAGTAACAAAAAAGCACAGGCCCATTGGAAAGGGATTTTAATAACAAATTGAGGGATTCAGATGCTAGCCAAACACAGCCTCCCCACCTCTTTTGGATCAGAGCATTCTCTTCAGCAGAACTTACTCAAGTTTCCCATAAAGGAACAAACAAGCACAGGCCCATTGGAAAGGGATTTTAATAATAAATTAAGGGATATTGTCAATGACCTCATTGAGCAATCTATTACTGGTGGGAAATAGTGAAAGGCATCAATTCAACACCAATGTTACACAAGCCTTGGTTTTGAGAAAGGTATGCACCATACCGTTGACTGAGGCAAATGTGCATGTGGAGAATCTGTTCTAGCCCATAAGAGATTGTTGGAACAAAACTAGGATGTTCATTTGAGATGGATGGAAAATCTATAAAAATATGCCCTTTATAAATACATTTGAAGTTTTCCCTAAAGGGGCAATGTGTTTGAAGGCAATTCAAGGATGTTGAATTAATTGCCCCATTGAGTCAATGGGACCACAAAATGTTGTCCCAGTCAACACAAATAATGCCAAAAATCACAAGACTGCAGGGTAATTAGTTGAGACAAGATACCGACATCTTTTGGATATCATGTGCCATCCATTTGCTCAACTTGATGCTGCGCATGTTGGGCAACAAAATTGAGTGGATTAAACCAATCTAAAGGAATGCCAACAAGATTCAAATGTTCATGACCAATCATCACATGTCAAGACAATCTTCAGGTCATTCTCGAAATCAGGGTTGTTAAAATAAGTCAACAAGTGTTCTTCATTTTAAGTTTTAGTTTTAATAATTTTATTAGCATCATCTACTTTATTTTTGTTATCCCTAAAACTTGTCAACACAAATAGATTAGGGGGCAGCTCATGAGACAAAGTCCCTACTCTATTATCAAAGGAGGTTTCCCTTTATTGAATACCTAAGGATATCTTGCAAATGATGAAATATACATACATATTAACATAAATATAATCTTGAGAAATTTAAATCCATTTCCAACCATCAGCAAAAGGCCAAGGGAAGGGGCCAATATCCTTTGGAAAGCAAAGATTATCATAGCTCAGTTAAGGACTAGCTCGCATTGTCTTCTATGTGAAACAGGTAGATGGAAAAGGTCAAAAGACATATGGGAGGAGAGTGTGTCTTCTGCACAGCTGGGGCAATGGAAACAGAAAAGCACTTTATTTTGAAATGTATAGCTTACAGTGACATCCAGGTCAAGTACATGAGTAATTTAGCAGTAGCTTTATTAGAAGATTCGTTCAATAGGGAGATGGTTGAGAAAATGGGGGACTTCATTATCAAATTGAATAGAAGAAGATCAGCACTTCAGACAGCAAAAATTGCAGGGTCCACTGTCCTATTGGCCATTTTTGGCCTTGTGGACATTAAAGATCTTCTACTCTATTCTAGTATAAAGATATTTTATAAAACAAATAATTAGAACTCCATGCAATCATAAAATTTACCTTATTCAGAAATATAAATACCAAGTTCCTCCTACTCCTACATTGCAGAATATCAAGTATCCACTTGGAATAAAGCAAAGAACCAAATGGAAGTGACCAATTCCATCAACTAACAAGCAATAAAATCTTGTTGAAATTGAGCAAAGAATCCACAAGATTATATATCTTCTCACAAAAATAGACATCTTAAGTCATAAACATCTTACAAAATGTCTTCTCTATTAATGCAAAAGAAGTTGTCTTTACAAAATATAGAAGTTGTTCTCAAAGTTCTCGCTGTCGATTTTCAGAAAAAAGATGTTTGCAAATGACAATGGATCCTCTTTAATAACACTTTCACGTACTTACAAGTCATTACTAGTAAGTACCTCATAAGTATTAAAAAACTACCTCAAACCTTAAAACAACTTATGTCAATCAAGTCACTTTCAAAACATAAAGTGGGACTTAAAGTCCCTTTCAAATTATAAGATGTGGTGAGGCCCATGAATTCAACGTGAAAGCATGTCATGTGTAGCCTATCATTACTCAACTAGTTGAACAATGGCCTCAATCCTTCCAAAAGGAGATGATCCACCTACAGCAGAGTTCCACTTGTCAATGACTTTACTCATGATGAGATCCAACGAACCAATCTCCCTTGAAAGCAATTGACTTGCACCCTCTTTGTTTTCAGCTCTTTCACATGTTTTTCAATTTGATAGTATTGGAAGAGAGATCTTACATCGCCTTTATGAATGATTTGTCAATGATTGCATCTAGCTAGGGAGAAGTGAAACTTTTTTATAATTTTGCTGATTTTGAAGAAGACTAAGTCTTTATTTCTTTCTGATGGAAAGAGACTCTTCAATCAACCTTTGGAAATGAAACACGATAAAGTAAAAACATTTAAGTGACACTATATAAACTATGATAAGATCTTTAAAGAATAATGCAACAACGTTGAAGAGTAAAGGACCACTCTAATGTCATTTGAAGACTAAATCCCATGTTGACTCATCAAAGATGTGACCAATGGAATCCACTATCTCCCTCAACGAAACTCTCACCTAACTCCAAGACCCGAAGGTCTAGAGAAAATCCTAGTGCATAGAGATCAATTTCTATGCACTCTCTTGCAAAGTTTGAACCAAATCTCATAGAAATAGGAGCAACTACCAAAGGTGAGCTAAAGATAGTCATAAACAAATATTTTTAAAGTTGCTCTATAGGTTGTTCATTCACTCATGCAAATGAGTTTGTCATGTTGCTCCCTGGATGTGGGAGGCATTTCTACAGCAATAGGAACATGAATACTTACACTTGATGCGTAGATCTTTTCAATGTATTCATTCAAGGCTCTTTCTTCAATTTTGAGGTGAGCCAATTCATCAAGCAGCTTTCTAAAGTGTAAGTTACCAAACTCCACAACTTGTCCCACCATGTTTGGAATGTCCTATTGATTAATTTATAGCAAAGCATGACTTTGAACCTTGAAATCTTCAAACCTTTCATTATCTAGGCTTATTTCACCCCTTGGGATGGTCATGTCAATCACCAATTGACCCAAGAGGACTCCAAATCTAATCTGTGCTATATGACTAGCTTTGGGTGTCTAGTGACATAAATGTATCACATTGAAAAGTTCAAGTTGAATTTGGGAAACTGATTTCTTCTTTGCAATGCAGCCTAAAGAAAATCCTCATCAATTGATGAGACAATTGATTCTTTTGGAATTGGAGTCCCTATTGCTCTTGGAACTAGTGCAATTGGTTTGCTAGATCAATATTTTTCAAGATTGGCTTCCTTCTCTTTATCTATTTTCCTTGATTTCCTTCTTGATTATATGTACTAGTTTCTTGACCACATTTTTTGGTGGTCCCTTGTTGTTTTCTGTTTCTTTGCTTTTGTTTTCCCTTTTTGTAGGGCCATTCTAGGTTTCTCTTTCTAGTGGACATTAATATAATTTATTTCTTTCTTTCTTTCTTTCTCAAAAAGGGCTAGGATTTCTTATGATCTTTCTTCAATTTGGATCCTTATCATCATTGTTAGCTCCGGCTCCTTTGCCACACCTAGTGGATAGTTTCTTGACTACTAAATAGTTTGAACACAAGAAGTTTATTTGATCACTTTGTTGTTGGACAACATTCAATGTGTACCCACCACAAATTCCACCTACTATCTCTACGACCTATGTTTTGGTTAGTTCTTGGTAGGAAATGATGGGTAGCTTAGAATGAGAGCCAAAGTGGGATCTTCTCTCAACTTCATATGAATAAGAAAATCCCGTATTACTCTCATCATCCCTACAGTTAACAAATCTAGAAATGGCAATGTTATTGTGTGAGGACATTGGTGTCAACCCAAATAGATGATTTAACATTCTCCATTCATGCCACTATTTGCACACCTTCTCATCATCTTTATAGTTCTCCCAGAAGTCATTACCATTATGAGCATGCTTGAAACTACTTCACAAGAACTAAGACACTTCTTCACTCATCTTTCCTCTTGGATCAAAATGGTTCCTCATGTCTTCCATGGGAAGGCCAAATGAAGAAGATCAATGCTAAAGTCTACAGGCATTGCTTTATCTTTGCAAATGAAATGACCAATCTGAATTGGATATTTGATTGGCAATCATTGAAGACTTTGTGGACCTCCCAAGTTTGCCAAGCAAACTCCATGAGGGGAAAATTAGGCACATAATGAAGCAATTTGTATGGTCTTCCTCTAAAATCTAAAACTCTGATAAACATGTATGCTTCAATTTTGATGCACCAATTAGTCGACCATCTCATGGAGTTCATGCCTTCTCCACAAAGTTAAGAGATGACCAAAAAAATGAAACCATCATTTATAACCCCAAAATTTCTCTCAAAGCTCTCCTAATAGAATCTTGGGTAGTGTTGGGAAAGGTGCACTATACATCTTGCATAATAATAATAATGTTAATAATGTAAAATAAATATTTAACTGTGGTGCATCTAAACATGTGGATACCACATGGATTAGGCATTTTTGGGAACACTTGTATGTTTTATGAGACATTTGGATAGATATTTAATGTAGGTGTCACATTGGGAAATATTTATTATGAGAATCAATTAGGACAAATCATTTAATTTTGGAGACATCATTTAGTGAACTCATGGTTTTGAGGCACACCCCTAGTCTCAAAAATCACCAGCCCAAAGATTACAATGTTTGCGTTTTATAACTTAATGCGACTACAAATATTTTACCAAATTACAATGTTCACTAGGCCCGTAACGGCCAAAAGTTTAATTTTTGATACAAAATGAACCTATTACAAAATCTGGGGAAAATGATTGTATGCCTCTATAGTCCTCTCCAATAACTTTCCAACACCTATTTGTTTTCAAAAAATAGAGATCCAAGGAGAAAGTTATGGCTTATCAAAGAAAAAAGCAACAACCAGCTTCAACCTATAATATCTAGAGAAAAACGGCAATTTTTTTTATTAGAACCTTTGTGGATGGAAAGTACACTCTGCCAAGTTTTTGTCAACTATTCATTTGCAAAAATCTGACTCCTAGGGATAATGTAACATAAATATGAAAAATGGTACTATTTAGGCTTACAAATCAAGCCCTAGTGGCCCATGGGTAGCACCATCAGTGGAGTGGAGTTTGGGCTAGGAGCAGAGGGATATCTTTTGGTGTCTTTATAGTTTATTGCATTAACATTCTCTTTTTGTGCACTCACAAACAATCTTCTTTTTCTGCCTAAAATGGATCAAGTAACTATTCATATTCTAACACCCTACAACTTTATTGAATGGAAAAGTAAAATTATTAAAATATTAAATGTAATATTAATGGTCATCTTAGCTTTAGTTAGACGTAAGTTTACTTTAGTTAACTTAGCTAGCTTTTAGTAACTCATGTTTTGTGTTTTAGTTCGTTTTAGCATCTTTTCCCTTTTTGCTTTAGTTTGCTTCAGCTAACGATGGTTTCTTTTCAGAAACATTGTCCTATAATTGTCTTTATTAGGAGTTTTCATCTCCTCTTGTAATCAAGCAATTATGAATATCAATTATCTTTTCATGGTACCAGAGCTCAGGCTCGAACCTAATTAGGTTTAAAAACTTCTTAGATGTGCTTCTTTTGCCAAAAAAAAATTTAAAATAAAAATCAAAATTTTGTGAAAATCGAAGTTTTTTTAGTGAAGTGTTTTTTAAAGGAAAAATTGCAGCAAAAAAAAA
This sequence comes from Sequoiadendron giganteum, assembly GCA_007115665.2. Taxonomy (NCBI): domain Eukaryota; kingdom Viridiplantae; phylum Streptophyta; class Pinopsida; order Cupressales; family Cupressaceae; genus Sequoiadendron; species Sequoiadendron giganteum. Next base: position 126,990,012 of record CM021104.1, read on the forward strand.
AAAAATCGAGGGTTTTAGGTTTTGCTGATTTTTTGACGGATTTGTTGTGTGACGGATTTTTGAGTTCGTGGGTGTGGCAGCCTTTATGCGGATGTGTGACAGATTTTTGGGCGCTAGGGTTTCTAGTTCGTGGTGATTTTCCAAAGTTTCATGGCAGCTTGAAAAAAAAATCGAGCTAGTTTTGACAGAATTTTTCTGAGAAAAATAAAAGTTCTACAAAGAGTTTTCTGAAATTTTTTGGAAAAAATTTACTAAGTGTTTTATGAATAGTTTTTTGAGGATTTTTTCCTATCTAAAAAATCGTGGGTTAATGCTAGGATTTGCAAACCAGTTTTTTGGGCGATTTTTTTCTCAACAAAAAAGCGTGCATCTAAAATTTTAAAAGAGTTTTTAAAAAAAAATCTATAAAAATTTTGCAGGTTTTTTTTAGGACTTTTTCTGAAAAAAATCTTACTTTTTCAAGAAGGTTTTTTTTGAGAAATCTTACAATTCGTGAATTGTGCCAGCTGATTGTCTAGAATTTGTGTGAGCTAATCACAGGGTTACCTCATTTTTCGTGTTTTGGAAAACAGAAGGGATGGTGTCTTTGTCTAGTACCATGTTGGAAAATACGCAAAGGTTCAACGAAAAAATTCTACTACCTGGAAGCAGAAGATACTCAGTTTTCAAGTGTCGGTGTTTAGATTTGGTTGTTCTGTGAGAAAGGATCTGTAATCGCGATGCAATTATGCTTCTCCAATTATCAGTCATCGATGATGTGTTTCCAGAAGAATTTGGGTAGACTATGTTTATGTTTGTACGATGACCATTAAAGGAGGATATTAAAATATTAAATGTAATATTAATGGTCATCTTAGCTTCAGTTAATCATAGGTATACTTTAGTTAACTTAGTTAGCTTTTAGTAACTCTTGTTTCGTGTTTCAGTTCGTTTTAGCATATTTCCACTTTTTGCTTTAGTTTGCTTCAGCTAACAATGGTTTCTTTTTAGAAACATCGTCCTGTAATTTTCTTTATAAGGAGTTTTCATCTCCTCTTGTAATCAGGCAATTATGAATATCAATTATCTTTTCAAAAATGACAATCTACTTGAAAAAATTAGGATTGCATAGGGTGACAATGGGACTTGAAATTGAACCTACAATAGATGAAAAAAAGCCAATATGGCATGATAAGTGTAATAAAGTGTTTGGAATCTTGTGTATGTTTGTATCTCTTGATTTACTCATTCTTATTGAGTCTGCCACTACACCGAATGATAGATGGACCACTTTGGGAAGACTCTTTAGTAAGCAAGATAAATTAAGAGGTCATCAATTGAAGAATGAACTCATAGAGTTAAATCTTTCTAGTTTTGATACTATTCAGGACTTCTTCACTAAACTAAAAGCCATGAGATTACAATTGAAACAATGTGGAATAGAGAAGAAAGATATGCAATTAATTTTGAGTATTATCTCTAAACTTGGTCCAAACTATAAGTTTTTGTTTCTAAATTTTATGCTACTAAAAGTGCTTTAGGAAACTTGTACACAATGCCTTCTTTTGAAGAGTTTGCTAATGAATTCACAAAGAAGCAGGATAAGTTGGTTTAAATGGGCGCTATAAAACATTCTAAGTCTCATGCGCTTGGCTGCAAATCAAGGCATTAAAGATCGAAAAGGTTCAAGCAAATAGAATAAGAAATAGAAGTGTAAATGTAATCAAATCTTTATCAGATAGGATCCTAATAAATCTAAGGAAACACTAAGGTCTGAAATTCTATGTGTGAGAATTCTAAATCAAAAACAATTTCCAGATTTCTTCTCTTTATGCTGAATGTGCTGATTGCAGAACATTAATAAATTTCAATGTTTTGCATATCAATGAGGAACCACCATAAGTACATATGGAGACCCGCCTCTAAGAGACGCGTCTCATGAGAGGACGTGTCTCCACAAGTGGAGACACATTCGCTCATGGGACGTGTCCCTTTGAGCACGCGGGTCCCTACATGACCGACCAACATTCGGTTAGTGCCTTAACACACACATAACCATAAGTGGCGGATATATGAATTCCGATTTATTTAAATATAGAATTTTAACATCATTTATTTTATCGAATTTATCCATGCTTATAAATTCGATTTCACTTATTTTCCAGAAATGTTTATTTTGAAGAATAGCCTTCATCACATATAAATGATGATGTTGCTTTTCAGCAATCATCATTTATATTTGACCGAAGCTACCATTCATCAACACTCCCTCTTAGCTAGGGAAGATATTTCAAATCAAATAAGTGGAGATATCACCTTCACACGTGATATCGAAGACATGGTATGTTTTCTCAATATTGTCAAGTCACATGACATTCTTCATAACACATCTTCATTATGGTATGTGCATTGACATCAAGTCACATGATGTCTACCATAATTCATGGCATATCCACGAATATAAATATCCACCATGATTTATCTCTTAAGGATCACAATGATCTTCAGATGACATCAATTCCCATGATATCCATCAAGGTGTCCAAGAGATACTATCATGACATGTCCACAGATATCAAGTCACATGATATCTATCATGATAGTTTAACTCATCATTGTAGAGTCGTCACTTTACAATGTCAAATACAAGTGTTTACAATGTCAAATACAAGTGTTCATTATTAGAAAGATCGTCACCTTTCAATAATGTACATAGGGGGAGTAGGCCCATAAGATCATGGAGTCACACACATGACAAAAGAGTTTACACATTAAACATCTTTATATATTAGTACAATTTAACAATTTGAATTTCATACATAAATATCAAATTACATTTCAACCATACCAGGTTTCTTCCTGAAGTGCTCTACCTTGATTCGGGAGAGAGGCTTGGTGAGAATGTCTGTAGTTTGATCATTTGTACTAACATATTCCAACTGGATCACTTTCCTTTCCACCATATCTCTTACATAATGATAGGGGATCTCAATGTGCTTAGATCTATCATGGAAGACAGGATTCACAGACAGTTTGATGCAACTCTGCTTATCACAATGAATAATTGTAGGATTCAGGGGCTCACCAAAGAGTCCCACAAGTAGTTTACGAAGCCAAACTGCTTCTCTTGCTCCCATAGAGGCTGCAATGTATTCAGCTTCTGTTGAGCTCTGTGCAACTGAAGACTATTTTTTGCAAATCCAGGAGATCATAGCCGATCCTAAACTGAAGCAACATCTTGATGTGTTTTTCCGATCGGTTACACTTCCAGCCCAATCTGAATCAGAGTACCCATGTAGATCTAGTTGGTCATTCTTGTAAAGAAGACCATATCCAATAATGCCTTGAAGATATCTCAAAATATGTTTCACAGCCATTAGGTGAATTTCCTTTGGCTCACACATGAACTAGCTGAGAACATTCACTACATAGCAAATATCAAGTCTGGTGTTAACCAGATACATCAAGGATCCAATCATCTATCTATAAAGGGTTGGATCTGCACACTTTGATTCTACTGCTGCTTCTTTCAGTTTGTGAAGGTTGGTTTCCATAGGTGTAGACATCAATCTACAGTCCAACATTTCAAATCTCTTCAGAATATCAATAGTATACTTCCCTTAATTTAGTATAATGCCCTTTGATTTCTGCCATACTTCCAAACCTAGGAAGTAGTGTAGAATGCCAAAGTCTTTCATGTCAAATTCAGAAATTAGATCCTTCTTTCCTTGAGCAATGAGGTGATCTTCTCCTGTTATCAGGAGGTCATCAACATATAAAATAATTATTAGCATATCACCTTTGATTACCTTGAAGTAGAGATTGGAGTCAGCATCATTCTTGGAGAATCCTAGTCCCAAGAGATAGCTGTCAATTCTTTCATACCAAACCCTAGGAGCCTATTTAAGTCCATAGAGGGCTTTCTTCAGTCTGCACACATGTGAGTCAGGTTTATGTATCACAAAACCTTCAGGCTATTCCAGATAGACTTCCTCTTCAATGGTTTCATTCAGGAAGGCAGTTTTCACATCCATTTGATGGATCTTCCAGCCGTTAGCTGCAGCAATGGCTAACACTGCTCTCACCGAAGTGTAGCTGGCAACAGGTGCAAATGTTTCTTCATAATCAATGCCTTCCTTTTGAGAAAAACCTCTTGCCACAAAACGTGCTTTATGTTTTTCTATACTGCCATCAGCAGCATGCTTGATTTTGAAGAGCCATTTGGAAGAGACAACAAATTTCTCTTTCGGTCTAGGCACTATATCCCATACATCATTCTTTAGAATGGACTGATATTCCTTCGTCATTGCATCCTTCCATGCTTGATGTCTGAAGGCTTCTGTAACACTGACAGGTTCTGAGTTTATGATATTGTTCATTAGAACAACATAGCTAGAGAATCATTTGGGTCTTTTACTTTCCCTGAACGTTCCTGTGGGTGTTGCATGATCCTCGGCTTCTTTGATCATCTTTCTAGCCCAAAGTGGTCTCTTTCTGCCGTTGTCATTTGTATTCTCATCTGAAGTAGAAGGAAGTTCGTGCGGCATTTCCTCAAGATGCTCCCTCTGAATCTCAAGAGCAAGTTCCATTTCAGGTACTCTAGGAGAATAGGTTTCTATCTCACTAGAACTTCTTGCCCTCTTGAATGCAATGTCTTCTTCAAAGATGACATCTCTGCTCAATTCAATTTGTTTCTGCCCGGGTATGAATATCCTATTAGCTTTGGAGGTTTCACTATAACCCACAAATACCCCCTTCTTTCTAGAAGCTTCTAGTTTGAATCTCTTCTCTTTGGGCACATGAATATAGACAGGACAGCCAAAAATCCTAAAGTGACTAATGTCAGGTTTTATGCCAGTAAAGGCTTCTTCAAGAGTTTTGTTATCAAGGTGAGAATGAAGACATCTATTTTGGATATAGACAGTAGTCCTAGAGGCTTCTGCCTAGAAAGAAGTTTCAATGTTTTGGTCAAGCAACATTGCCTTAGCAGCTTCTACAATGGTTCTATTCTTTCTTTCAACAACCCCATTTTGTTGAGGGTTGTAGGCAATTGTGAACTCCCTCTTAATTCCAGCACTCATGCAGAATTCCTTAAAAATTTCAGAGGTGTATTATTTCCCATTGTCTGTCCTTAAGGTTTTTATTTTCTTTCCAGAGAAGTTTTCTATAAGGGCTTTGAACTCTTTGAACCTTTTGAGGATTTCTATTGACTCTTTGCACTTAAGAAAATAGATCCAGGTTTTCCTAGAGAAGTCATCTATAAATATGACATAGTAAAGAAATCCTGCTTTAGATGGTACAGACATGGGTCCACATAAGTCTGAGTGAACTAGTTTTAGCACATTTAGGGTTTTGCTCAAACTATTGGGAAAGGATCCCTTTGTATTCTTTCCTAAGGCACAACCTTTACAAGTTCCTTCATGAGATGGTTTTAACTTAGGTAAGCCTGTTACAAGTTTTTCCACAGAAGGTAGGGCACGGAAGTGAAGGTGTCCTAATCTTCTATGCCAAATCTCATTTGAATCAAAGGTGTCAAGGGTAAGGGTTTGTTTAACTTCAGTGCATAGTTTGTAAAGGTACCCTTGTCTTACACCTATTGTTTGAGCTTTCTTGATAGTTGAGTTTTTAGGCCATGCTAGAACTTTCCCATCCATAAAGGTATCTCTATATCCATTGTCTTCAAGGGCAGAGATGGATATAAGATTTCTCTTTATTCCAGGTACAAATAAGACTCCAGTGAGTTGAAGAGAAAGACCAGATTTCTGTTTGATGGAGCAAGTTCCAACCCCTTTTACAGGGTGTGCAGAATCATCCCCAATGGTTTCTTTTTCATCAGACTTTTTAGTCATAGTGTCTAGGTGTTCTCTGAATCCTGTGATATGTCTAGAAGAACCACTATCAATTACCTAGTTGTGGGTGTTGTTAGATACTTGACTAGATAAGGCTATATAGAACACAAAGTTCTCAGATTCATGATCTGAGTTTGTCTTTCCTACTTTGGCAAAAGATGCTTGCTGCTTTGATCTATCAGGGCACTTCATTGCATAGTGGCCATATTGATCACATCTAAAGCATTGCACTTGAGAGATGTCTTTCTTCTTAAAAGATCCCTTTCCATTGGAATTTCTCTTTCTTTTGAAAGATCCTTTCTTGTAGGATTTTTTCTTATTCCTTTTATTAGACGTTGTGTTGAGTACATGAATGTCTTCATCTATGTTCTTCTGTTTATTTTCTTTTGTGGAGAGTCTTGTTTCTTCTTGAAGGCAATCAGTTCTTAGCCTATCAAACTTAGGGAGTTTAGATCTCGCACTTAGTCCTTGAACAAATGACTCCCATGAGTTTGGTAGGCCTCCTAGTGCAATTAGAGTTAACTCTTTGCTATCAATCTGATATCCAATTGTGGATAATTGATCCCTTAGTTCAATGATCCTCATGAAGTATACATTAATGGACTCTCCTTTGTTTATTTGAGCATTGTTGATTTGCCTCTTTAATGCAAGAGTCCTACTGGTGTTGTTGATCTCATAGGTACTCTCAAGGGATTTGAACATATGATATGCAGTTTCATGTTTTGCTAGGATGGGCACTATATGATCCCTAACTGCATCTATTAGGATTTTCATGGCTTTTTCATTGTTTTCAATCCATTGAGTTTTCTCAGGATCAGCCTCTAGTTCCCTTTTATTTTCTCTTACAAGTGAGTCTAGTTTATTCTCTTTAAGGATCATCATGATTCTAAATTTCCATGATGTGAAGTTGTCTGCTCCTGCAAGACGATCTTCAAATCTGATCACACTTGACATTATGAAGAATGTGATGTGAATTCGATTTTAGAAAATACGAATTTTCAAGAGCAATCTGATATTTAGATTTGATTTGGATTCACAAAACTTTGCTCTGATACCATGTAAATGTAATCAAATCTTTATCAAATAGGATCCTAATAAATCTAAGGAAACACTAAGGTCTGAAATTCTATGTGTGAGAATTCTAAGTCAAAAACAATTTCCAGATTTCTTCTCTTTATGCTGAATGTGCTGATTGCAGAACATTAATAAATTTCAATGTTTTGCATATCAATGAGGAACCACCATAAGTACGTATGGAGACCCGCCTCTAAGAGACGCGTCTCATGAGAGGACGTCCGCTCATGGGACGTGTCCCTTTGAGCGCGCGGGTCCCTACATGACCGACCAAAATTCGGTTAGTGCCTTAACTCACACATAACCATAAGTGGCGGATATATGAATTCCGATTTATTTAAATACAGAATTTTAACATCATTTATTTTATCGAATTTATCCATGCTTATAAATTCGATTTCACTTATTTTCCAAAAATGTTTATTTTGAAGAATAGCCTTGATCACATATAAATGATGATGTTGCTTTTCAGCAATCATCATTTATATCTGACCGAAGCTACCATTCATCAACAAGAAGAACCAAGGAGAGAAGAAATAAGATCACAAACCAACATCCTCACATTCAGCTTCTAAAGCCTCTTTATCTAAAGACAAGTCTAAGAAGGAGAGGGTTAAGTGTGCCTTTTGTAAGAAATCTAGTCATGATGAGCATAAGTGCCTAAAAAAGAAAATGGCTTCTCTCACCCATCTTCTTGATAAGAACAATAGTAAGGTACCAGATTCAACAAAGAAATATTCATCAGCAAAGGGCAAAGCCCTTGTTGCAATAGCGTCACAACCTGACACTTGGGTTATTGACTCAGGTGCTTCTCACCACGTGACCAATACACAAGAAATTTTTTGGATATGCATTTGTTTCAGATTTATAACAACAGTAACCACTCAAAGGCAATGATAGGATCTCTAGCTTCTCTTTCCAACAACACTTTTTACCAACTTTTTGTGTCAATGTGCCCAAAATTTAAATCTCAACCTCTACAACTTCTTGAATCATGTGAAATGTTTCTCCTTCAAGGAGTACTTGACCTATAACTTGGATGCTTGGAATGACATTTGTATAATGGTGATTTCAAAGCAAAGTTGAAAACCTTTTGTTTCTCCTGTATTGTAATCGTTATTGAGATTGATATATTGAGTGTCTTTGGAGGCTGGGTTTTTTCCATAAGGGTTTTCTTATAGTATCTTGTGTGTGTTGTTTCTTTGCTAAATATTGTGTAGATATGAACTTATTTACATTGCTCCTTTCATAGGATAGTTAGGAACTATCTAGTTTCCTTATAAGTTGTAGATGAGTTTGGGAAGTTCATAGCCTTAGGAGGCCAAATGTGATCTCTTAGTTCTCTTTGAAAAAAGTATAAAAAGGATGCTCATAAATGGTGGTACCTCCATAGCCAAGAAAACGTTCACTAAAATCTTCCTTGTTTTTGCCTCAACTCCAAAATACTGCAACACTATATTACTTGCTTTCCATAGAAGGGTGACACTATAAAAGAATCATGAAAGTGTAAGTGTTAGATATAGAAGTCATTCACAAGTCTTCCCCAATCCAAATATTAAGATATTGTTGTGGATAAGTTTTGAAAGTTCTTGGCCTCAAAAGGTTAGATTAGATCTCTTAGTAGTTAGCTATGTCACAATTTTTGCTGAATTTAATCTATAAAGTTTGAAATCAGACAAACTTAGAGAAAACTCAAAAAAAAACATTTGAATTTGCCCTAGAATTTGTATAGAAAAATGTTGAGGTCTTTTTCATTTTTATTCTGCGAGTCTCTATCCTACGAGATTTTATAGGCTGCAAGTGTACAATTTGCGCCTACAATTCAAACACAAAGTGTTCACTACTGAGTCTGTTGGCCACCCAAACCTTGTAGTCACAGACATGGTGACGTGGTGGCCACTTGCTATTGCAAAGTCCAAAAGCAAACACAAGTGACAACTGCAAGCAGCAAGACTATCGTGTATTCATTTAGGCTAAACATTGCAAGTGTCTATTGCAGAAGGCAAAGCTAGGACTACATCTGAATTGCTATTTTAGGTTCCGTGTTTTTTCTATTTTTCACTATAAAGTATTTGCCTTTATTTATGTTTTTTAGGTTTTTTTTAATTGTTATTTTTATTTTGCTTTTTCTATAAAATTTAAAACATTAAATTTTAAAATGTGACCTTTGTTTCATAAGTTGTATCTTGTTCTTTTCATTAAAATTTAATATTTACAAAATTTAGTAAAGATTTTAATTATTTATATATTTAGTATATAAAATTTAATATATTTACAATTATTAAATTATTTTTTTAACTCATTTATGTTTTAATATTTTTAAATTTATTATAATGGCACATTTTATATAGATTTTCAATTTATTTAGTAACGTTTAGGCATTTTGGTAATTTTCTGAATTTATTTTTTATATTAAAAAATTGCAATTTTATATTAGTAGAATTCAATAACAAAAAAAATCTCCTTTTTTTTGCCAAACTTAATCCAAATTTTATCATCACTAATCTTGAACATGAACACAAACACAAATACAATGACATACGGAGTAAACGGAGCTATAAAATAACATTGACAGCATATAATAATCACATGGCAATCGCACACAACATAGATATACTTCTTTATTCAGTATTCGGCAATTACATCATAATGTCTCCAGACAGAACATAGCATAGCATAGTAGAACTATCCTGTTTCCCGACTACATGACTCAAGTACATATAGTACGCTGGCAGTGGTTGAGGTACCAACCGTCACGTCCCTTCACTATAACTAATTGCTTCGTCAAGAACTTAATTCCCGAGGCAACTAGCCAACATGAAATGTACATAAGTACATAGATTATTAATATTAACTAATGTCTTATTTATTTATGACTCACTGTCGACCAAGTACACTCACGGCCGACTACATCGACTCACGGCCGACTACATCATCCCCCCCACAAAGTAGTCATCGACTGAAAACCAAGAATGCCAACTGATCCTTCTTTGCCAACTGATTGTCACTCTCACCCAATACTCCATCTCTCCGCCAACTTCTCCTCAAGAGCTGCAACTCTCGTCTACTCGGCAGCCAACTGCTCCTGTACTATGATGGCTGGTGGCATTGCAATTTGGCAATTCCAATAAATTTGATGGGGGTTTGGGGGCAACGCCCCCAACGGGATCAAGGGGTAGCGCCCCTTGCGGGGGTCTAGGGGCAGCGCCCCTAGCGAGGTCGAGGGGCAACACCCCTCACGAGGTTCTAGGGGCAGTACCCCCAACAGGGTCGAGGGGCAGCACCCCTCGCAGGGGTCTAGGTGTAACTCCCCCAGCGGGGTCGAGGGGCAATGCCCCTCGCGGGGGTCCGGGGGTAACGCCCCCAACGGGGTCGAGGGGCAACGCATCGCGCATCTCTCTGCCAACTTCTCCTCGAGAGCTGCAACTCTCATCTACTCGGCAGCCAACTGCTCCTGTACTATGATGGTTGGTGGCATTGCAATTTGGCAATTCCAATAAATTTGATGGGGGTTTGGGGGCAACGCCCCCAACGGGATCAAGGGGTAGCGCCCCTTGCGGGGGTCTAGGGGCAACGCCCCTAGCGAGGTCGAGGGGAAACACCCCTCACGAGGGTCTAGGGGCAGTACCCCCAACAGGGTCGAGGGGCAACACCCCTCGCAGGGGTCTAGGGGTAACTCCCCCAGCGGAGTCGAGGGGCAATGCCCCTCGCGGGGGTCCGGGGGTAACGCCCCCAACGGGGTCGAGGGGCAACGCATCGCGCACCTCATTTTCATGACTCTTCCACAGGTTCCAAATAGTGCTGATGAAGCTGGAAAATACATATTTTACATTGTTTTTCTTAGACTTTACTTTTTCGAGGTTGATGCTTGGTACGGCCTGCCTTTTACAAACTTCGATATTTGGTACGGTCTTTTTGACATGTACGGCCTCCTCCTCCATTGTGTGTACGACCTCCTTCCTTATGCATGTGACCTCTTCTTGTTTAAAACATACAACCTTCTTTTGTTTCAACCGTACGACCTTCTTTTGATCCACCCGTACGGCCTTCCTCTGATGCAAGCGTACAGCTTCCTATTTGCTTGGGCATACGGCCTCCTCAAAGCATACGGCTTCCTCCTTGCCTAGTCGTACGGAGTGCTTTCTCCTATCAGGTCATACGGACTCCTCTCTTCTACTAGATCGTACGGACTACCTCCTGCCAGGTCGTACGACATGGTTCTCCCTCCCCTTGCCAAGCCGTACAATGTGTTTGTTTGGTCTTCTGCCAGACCGTACGACGTGCTCTCCTTTCTTCTTGCCAAGTTGTACGTTGTGATCTTCTTCTCCTCTATGAACCTGTACGTGCTCACCTATTTCTCTATCAGGGCGTACGACATGCTCTCCTTTCTTCTTGCCAAGTCATACATGTGCTTTTCCTTCTCTGGTTTCCTCCTCAAGCCGTACGATGTACGGATCGGCTCTGACTCCCTCTTCCTTAGGTCGTACGATGTACAAATCAAGCTTCAACTTTCTTTGCCAAGGTTTCTCTCTTTTCGCCAATCTTTCCCTTTGCTTTTTATGCCGTATGGTCCTTGTGGTCCAACCTTTTATTTTGAATTTCCTTACTTTGATTTTTCGCCAAATTTTATTTTCCTTGGCAATTTCTTTAAATGGCCGTACTATGTAGTTTTTAATTTTTCGCCGAACTTTACTTTCTTGCCGAACTTTATTTTCCTGCCGAATTTCTTTAAATGGCTATACATCCTTAATGGCTAGGGCTTGGCGAATTTTTATTTTCATCACTTTAATTGGCCATATTATTTTTAATTTTTCAACACTTCCCACTTTAATATTTTCTTCTTCAGTCAACACTTTTCCTTTAATTCTTTTAATTTTCTCCTTTTGCCTTCTTTCTCTCTCCTTCGTCTTTGATGATTACACCTCAAATGATGAGCCTTGTAGCATGGATGTTGATGTTCAGAGACAACATAATGATTTACACCATCAACAAGTGTTCCCGAATGAAGGAGACAATGATGACTGTTTTGTGAATGAACTAGAAGTGGATAACACTGTTTTAAAAGACCTTCCGATGAAGAAATTGAAAAATACACTGTTGCCTTAGTTGCAAAGGCAAGGAATAACATACAATTGAGAAACAGAACTGTTTTAGGTGATTCAAGTAAGCCTTGCAGCCTCTTCATAAAAGAAAAAGATGTAACTGGAACAAATATCAATTTGGAGGCTAAGAATGTCATTTCAAAGCCTAAGGAAATAAGGGAGCCCCAAATATGGGCAAAGAAAGTTGATACGACCAAGACAAAGAATGAAGTTGTACCCCAAAATATCAAGGACAGCAAGCAGCACTCCTCTAATGATGAAACTCTCAAAGGAAAAGAAAAGGTAATTTCTGAAATCACAAATTTTCCTAAATTACCAAAGTACACTTCAATAGATATGTTTCAAGTACTTTCACAAGTTAGGGTTACTGTTCCTTTCTTGGAAATGATGAGTATAGATGAACATAAGGATAAGACTATTGCACTTATTAACAGTATTCCTACAAGTGGAAAAAGTAAAGTGGTTTCTAATCAAGTGAAATCAAAAGAGGATCAAGAAAAGCAAAAAAAGTGTGGAAAAAAATATCACAGAAAGTCCCCAAATATACTTAGGTACCACTATTACTGCTAATCCCAACCATGTCAATCCTTTTTTCTTAAGTCTGATTATTGATGGGAAAATGTTGAGAAATTGCATGATCGATTCAGGAGCATCTAACAATGTGATGCTAGTAAAAATAATGCATGCAATGGGACTAAAAGTGGACAGTACATATGGTAAGTGCTATGCAATGGATTCTAGGGAAGTACCTGTTATAGGTATTATAAATAATGTTCAATATAGACTAGCAGCATTTCCTGAGAAAGAGCTACACATGAGTGTTACAGTGGTGGATATTCCACCTACTTATGGCATGCTCTTATCCCGGCCTTGGAGTGCTTCAATGGGTGGGAGTATACAACGTGATTTGTCTTTTGCTACATTTTCTATTGAACAAAAAGATGTCAAGGTAGATAGGGAAAAAAGAGCCCCTCACATGATTGAAAATGTGGAAGAATCACCTGAACCTATTAGAACTTTGTGGAAACTGATCTAGAAAACTCCCGAGTTGAGGAAGATAAAACAGAAAGAACAATCTGCACCTATTGAAAAGGAAGTACTGAAGATGTCATCAAATGGTGATTTATGGATAATGCATTTTGATGGAGCTTGTTCCAAAGATGGCTCAGGAGCAGGAATTTTCTTTACTTCCCCACAAGGTAAAACATTTAAATATTCTTTCCTGTTGCAAATTGCTTGTACCAACAATGTTGTTGAGTATGAAGCTCTCATACTCGGTCTGAAGATAGCTTCAAAGCATGGTATTAAAGAATTAAAAGTCTTGGGAGATTCTGAGTTAGTTGTGTCCCAGATTAAATCCCACTTTGCAGCTAAAGATAAAAGACTTAGGCAATACAAAAATGCAATATGGGATACTATTGAGGGATTTAGTGCTTTTGGTATAGAATGGATTGAAAGAGGACAAAATGCTAAAGCTGACTTGTTAGCAAATATAGCTGTCAAACTGGATGATGTCACTTTTGGTGGCATCTCACAAATAGAAGTACAGACCGAGCCTACAATACCTGATAATATCTGTAACTGGCAAGTGTTTGATGATGACACAGACATATTGAAATTCTTGCATTGTGTGGATCAGTATGAGAGCCAAGAAATTGATTTTGGCTCATTTGTAACAAAAATTGATGGGAAGGAAACTTTGTTTGGGAATGAAGTGATTCAGCTCAAAATAAACACCATCCCTAGGGGTCTTGTTGCACTTGAAAGGGTATTTGATGGCCCTGATATGTCAAATACTAAGCAAACACCATCTCATAAGGATGATCTAGAAGAAGTAAACTTAGGAACAGAAAGTGCTCCTAAGAATGTTTATGTTGGAAAGAAAATGAAGCCACATGTTAGAAACATGTTGATTACCCTGCTTAGGAAATATAGACATGTTTTTGCTTGGTCCTATGAAGACCTTAAAGCATATAGGGAGGACTTATTCCAATATGAGATTCCATTGAAACCTGATATGAAGCCTTCCAAGCGAAAACAAAGACCGATTAACCCTACCCTGCAACCCAAAATGCAGGAAGAACTTGCTAAGCTAAGGGAGGCAGGAATCATCAAACCAATTAGACACTCATCTTGGGTCTCTAACTTGGTACCTGTTAGAAAGAAAAATGGAGATATCAGGTTATGTGCTGATTTTAGGAACTTGAATGTTGCTTCTTTAAAAGATAATTATCCATTGCCTAATATGGAGGCTATGTTACAAAAAGTTACAGGATGTGAATTGTTATCTATGATGGATGGATTCTCTGGGTACAACCAAGTAATGGTTAAAGAGTCTGAGCAATTCAAGACTGCTTTCACCACACCATGGGGAACATATGTGTATGTAAAAATGCCATTTGGATTAATAAATGTTGGAGCAACTTTTCAGAGGGCTATGGATCTAGCCTTTGCTGATTTTCTTGATTTGTTCCTTGCCATTTACCAAGATGATCTTACTGCCCATAGCAAAGTGAGGAGGATCATTGTCCTCACCTAGAGAAAAAATTTATCAGAGCTTTCAAATATGGGATATCTTTAAATCCTAGGAAGTGTACCTTCGGAATAAAAGAAGGAAAATTGATGGGGCATCTTGTTTCAAAAGATGGGGTGCGGATTGATCCTAAAAGGGTGATTGCTATTGATAGAATTACGCAGCCAAGAAATGTAAAAGGCATCCAATCTTTCTTTGGACAGATAAATTTTCTAAGAAGATTTGTCACAAATTTCACTGAGATTGTTCTCCCAATATCAAAGATGCTAAAGAAGGGAGAAAAAATAATATGGACAGGAGAAACATCCAAGGCTTTCCAGGCTATCAAAGATGCAATTAAGAAGGCCCCTGTCCTCAAGTTGTTTACTCGGTTAACTAACTCCTACGTATGCAAAGAGTAAACGGAAATAGTTGACAGAACATAACAACGTACTAGAAAGTAAAACATAAGATCATCACTGTTGTCTTTATTTATTCAACATAAGCCAAGTACAAATATTTCATGACAATCCTCACAATAGTAACCCAATAACCACGACTCTGGTACATATAGCGGCGGAGTTGGTTGAGTACCAACGATCGCGTAGCTTCATTACTCTTAATCACCCTTTCGGGAACTAATTCTCGAACTACCAAGTACAAGACAAAACACAACTAATTGCCAACTAACTAAGTCTTATTCATTTTATTCCTGGCCAACTACATCATCCCCCCCAACAAGTAGTCCTCTTCCAGGCGACTGAAATTGAAACAAAAACTTCGAACAGAGCAAAATTAAGAGGGAGGGAGAGAATGCGCCCCTAGGTGTACAGATGAAGAGGGAGTGGTGGTGGATTGTTGTTGGAGGCGCTCAAGCTTATGATTGGCCGCCTTCTGCCGCTCACGAGCTAGCTTTACAATCTTGACTGCTTCGGCGAGTTTGGCTTGAGCAGCTATCAACTCTTCTTTTGTACCCGCCAAGTCCTCTGTTTCAGTCAACTAAGTAGCCTTTTCTGCCAACTGTACATCTCTCTCTATCAACTGGTTATCCTTCTCGGCCAATTGTCTCTCCTTTTCTGCTAACTCTTCCTCCTTCACTACCAAGGCCTGTGCTCTCTTTGTGGTCACTTGGGCCAACTGCATCTGTGACTTGCAGATTTGCTCTGCTAGCTCTGCGCGGCATTCGGCCACTTGCCCCAAGGCCTTGTCCGGTTCCCTCTCCGTCACACTGATAAGGACCGATTGCTGGCGCAATCGCCAGTAGGCATCCCTATAGCATCGGTCCATGCCATGAAGTGCAGTGAGAACTCTTCCATGTCTTCCTTCCGCTGCCGATCTCCTTGGCTGCCATGCAGTTGTCATTTCCTCCAACTGTTCTTTTGTCGACACATTTGGCCAACCTCGTGCTGTAAAGCATTGAAAGAACTCCTTCTCACATCCTTTTTGCATGAACGCCAAGATGCACTCTGCTTCCTATGCTACTAATGGATCAAGTCCCGTGATGAGCTGTTGGCTTACTTCACCGACCTCCTGCATGTGTCGTCCCATTGCACTCAACTCCTGTATCTGCCTACCCATGGCACCCAATTCCCCAATGTACCTATGCAACGTGTCGATAGGGTCCTGAGGATCTGTTGGTGTCATCCATGCCTTCCGTACTGGTCCTGTTGATTCATCTTCGTTGGATGTTGCCTCTCCAGGCTGCCCTCGTCTTCGTCGCCTGGGTTGTTTTGGTGAAGTAGCGGCACAGCCTACTGGAGGGGTAGTTCGTACCACAGGTGCCTGAAGGGTGGCTCCCACTACTCGGCCGAATAAATTATCTCCCTCTAGCTGAATGCTCGACGTAAGTTGTTGTGTATCCAGAGCGTTCAAGGTTGGTTGCTCACCTAGCAACTCTGTGCTCTCTTGTATTGGCTGAGTGACCAGCTGTATACTCGACTCTCTCTGGATGCTCCCCTGGGTGGTGTCTGGTACAGATGTGTGTGTTGGCTCCTTGGCCATGCCTGGCGATGTTGCAGGAGTCTCTACCTGTTCCCCCATCCCATCCAGCCATGCATCCACTGCTTCGTCACCTTCCTGCATTCCCTCTTCACGAGCAACCAGTGCTACAGGCATTCCATGTATTGCTGGTGGGGAAATTATCGAGATGGCCTGCTGGGGTGTGTCGGCCATGGTTGCCTCCTCTACCTCCTATAACCCCACTTCCCCTGCTACGGAGACTTCATCCATGCTCATGTCTTCGCCCTCGTCCGATGACACCTCAATGGGTGATTCCTCTGTAGTGTCGCCCTCTCCTGTATGTTCTTCCTCTTGCTCATCCTCCTCCTCGCAAGGGCGAGTCATCTGTCGTCTCCTTTTTGTCAATGGTGCTCCTTGCTATGTCTCCTCTCCCGCACCCTGAATGGCCAGATTGGCTCGTCAATTTCTGCAAATGGCTGTAGTGTGCCCTAGTGACTAGTCCGTACTTGTCGATGGATTGCGTCGAGAAGTAATCCTATAGCGTGTTGTGTCATGTAGCATGCTTTATGTCTAAGGCCCATGAAATCTCTCATCCGCTCCAAAAGCCCACTTGCCCAGTTGTAGACATTGTCATCCGCCAGTCTTGTCATTAACCCAATCATCCATATGGCAATTTCAGATGCCCTGCTTGCGCCTGTAAGCCTGCTCTTGATCAGGTCCAACACACACTTCCACTCGTCATTGCCGAGAAAGTGTTTTCGCAGCCCTCTTTTGCCTGCGCCCTAAATGGTGTCTTTTTCCTCTTGTGTGAGGTTCGACCGACAGACCCTGCTAACTAGAGCCTCCTGCTTTTTCCTTGACATTTTACCTAGCGGTTTCATTGGCACCATCCCTCAAGAAGGGATTCCAAAAACCCTTGTGAATTCAGGGGCGCCATACCATACTGACACTTCGTAGCCTCTGAATTTAATTGTAGATCGGTGGCGATGTCTGTCGTAGCCGACTACTAATTAGCACAGGTAGGGTTCAAAGTCTCTCGTATTAAAAAATGGTACTTGTTCTGCTTTATCCACCTGGGCTCTCTCTAATGCCTATTTCAATATGTGTGTATCGGGCGTTGTAGCACACCATGATCGGCATTCTGCACAAGTAAGATTTTCCCATGTAATTGTGTCTGGGGTAACTGCATCATCACTGCCCTTGGCCTTGCTGGTATTGGTTGCCATTGTTCTACCTTTGTGACATTTGTTCTCCAAATAGCACCAATGCTCTTCGCTCTCGTTGCACTTGCCTGCCAGCTTTAACTTGCTTGCCAGATGATTTAACTTGTTCGTCTGAATTGAATTTCTTGGTGTAATTGGTAGTTGGTGACGGTTGCAACAACGGTCACCTGTCACCCAATTCGCAATGGGTCCTTTCAACCTAAATTCCACCCGACAATTCCGTACGGTCGTCTCCCTAATGCGTACGACCCCCTGCTTAATCCGTACGGTGCTCTTCAATTGAGTTTGTACGGCACCCTTCTCCTTAATGCATACGGCCTTTGTCCATACGGTATCCTCCTTGGCACGTACGGTTACTTGACCTTTCCGTACGGGCTTCTCTCCTTGCGTACAGTCCTCTTTTTGGTGTACGGATCTTGACCTGCACCATACGGACTTCACTTTAACTTGGCGTACGGACTTCACTTCAGCTGAGCGTACGGACTCCCTGTCTTCTAGGCGTACGGACTTCTCTGAATGTTGTACAGATTTTTCTTTCACGAAACGACATACAAATTTCCCCTTCAGGAGATGGCGTATAGATTTCCTTTTGATGAGTGGCGTACGGATTCTTGCATACGCCATACGAGTTCCCTGTCACAATTTCGTACGGCCTTCTTGTCACCAATCCATACGGACTTTCCTTGGCAAGTTTCTTGGCAATTTTCTCTCCTCTGCCGTACGGCCTTTGTCTCCAACTCCTTCTGTCTTAAATAAAAGGTCTTTGCGCTCCTTGTTTTAAATAAGATTCCTCTTTTAGGTCGCACATTTCTTTGTACTTTTATTATTATTTATTTTTTCAATACTTTACTATTTTTTTCCCTTTCGCCTACTTCCTTTTTCTCGTTTCTTTTTTTTCACTACACTTTTTTTTCCGTTTTTTACTTCTTTTAATTCCATTGTCTTATTTTCTTTTTTATTTCCTCTCTCCCTTTTTAATATTTTTATTTTATTTTTCCCTCCTTTAAATATTTTTCCCTTTTTTCTTTTCTCTTCTCTCTCTTCTTCTTTTCTCCCTTCAGCTTTTTCTTCTTCTCTCTTGTTTATTTCTCTCTCTTCTTTCCTCGTATTCCATCATCTTCTCTGACTTTTAACTTGGATGCGTAGTACCATTTACATGTGTGCGGGAATCGTTTATAACATTCCTCTTCACAACAAGTCCCTATGTATTGAACGTCAAACCATTTATCCACTAAAGGGGCAGGACCTGTACCTTTATAGCTACCGTCCTCCGTATTGTTGGTACCAGGTAACATCTTCGCCCTCTACCATAGGGGATCTCGTCGGGTTGGGTATTATTTTCCAAAGTCCATCCTTTGTCGCTATCTTCCTTACCCTCGACACTTTCCTTCTCTCTCTCCTCATTTGCTGAAGTATTTCTTCTGTATACCCGTCCACGTGTGATAGGAACTTGTCCTCTATCATGACCACAGTTTTTAGACAAGGCGTCGCCTTCTCAAAGTAGGCCTCCCATTGTTCCTCGTCCCATTCGTCCTTTTCTTCGTCATTATCTTCAGCGTGGGGTTCTTTTGTCGCTTGCTCTTCCTTCTCCTTTTGTGCTTCTTCATCTATTTCTTTTGCCAGATACCCTT
Source organism: Sequoiadendron giganteum (assembly GCA_007115665.2). Classification (NCBI taxonomy): domain Eukaryota; kingdom Viridiplantae; phylum Streptophyta; class Pinopsida; order Cupressales; family Cupressaceae; genus Sequoiadendron; species Sequoiadendron giganteum. The sequence goes on from CM021104.1 coordinate 127,009,341, forward strand.
ACTGTGTGCCTTCATATGGGGCGACGTGCATCCTATGCCCACCCATTCGTTGCCAAAGCGTCGGTGTCCCGAATACTGCATTGGTCAGGTGTTTGTTTATCCGTGGTACTGCAATTCCTTCCACTTTCTTTTACACCAGTCTCTCCTCCATTATCTAGTTCTTGCTTGATTTCGTCCAGGCTCCCTCTGCTGCATATTTGGGGCCTCCCAAGCCCCATTCTTGTTCTCTCGGTGCCTCCATCTGCACAGGCCAATCTTCCTTGGTGGCATAGCCTAACATGTTGATGGCTATCGGATGTTCCTTCTCTTTCCTCTCCTGGTATACCTTTAGCTTCGAACCGTTTATTGCATTATGCAGGAGCGATCCATCCAAGTTCTCCAGTTTTATAGAGCCATTGTCGTATACTTCTCTGATTTTAAACGGTCCTAACCACCGTACTTTGAACTTCCCCGATTTGATCTCGTTACAGCCGTTATACTTCAAAAATAATTGTCCTAGCCGAAAGTTCATTCGTCGGAGGTGTTTGTCATGCCAATGCTTCCTTCTCCGTTGCATATTTCCCATGACCCATTGTGCCATCACTCTTCGCTCGTCCAGTTTGTTGAGTTCATACAACCGTTCTTTCAAACTCTTTGTATCTCCTAACTGGTTCTCCACGACTATCCTTAGGCTGGGTACCGTGTATTCCATTGGTACCACTGCTCCCTGGTCGTACATCAACTGGAAAGGTGTGTGTCCTGTTGTTACTTTGTACGTCGTACAGTACGCCCATAGGACGGTTGGTAGCCGCTCTTCCCAATTGGCTTCCTCTACACCACATGACTTGTGAATGATTGCCACTAGCACCTTATTCGTAGACTCTGCTTGGCCATTGGCTCGCGGGTAGTACGAGCTTGATAGGTTGTGAAATATTTGGAACTTCGTTGTCATCAGTCGAATGACGTGATTCACAAAGTGTCCTCGATCACTCGTAATTTGCATTGGGATCCCGTATCGTGTCACTATCTGTTCATAGATGAATCTGGTTGTGCTCTGGGCTGTGTTATCTGGCAATGCTCGTGCTTCAGCCCACTTCGTGAGATATTTTGTCGCCACCACAATGTAACGACACCGGTGTAGGTGACTCACTTTTAGTGGTTCGATAAATTCCAATCCCCATCGCACAAACAACTCTTGAGGCTGGGATGGATAGAGTGGCATAAAATCCCGCTTGAAAGGTTTTCCCACTCTCTAGCAGGTATCACATCCTAGCACCCACTCCCGTGCGTCCGTGTGCATAGTCGGCCACCATAGTCCTGCCAAAAGAACTTTTCTCGCTATGGCATCTGGTCCCATATGTCCGTCGGCCAGGCCCTCGTGTGCTTCCTTCAACACCCCTGGTATTTCTTCTTCTATGACACATCTTCGGAGGATCTGGTCGGACCCCATCTTGTATAGCAAGCCATTGATTAGTTGAAAGGTCTTGCTTTTCAGTACAAGCCTCCTCCTCTTTGCCGGTGCTTTCCTTTGGAAAGGTGGATGTGGATAAGTATTCTCCGATCTTTTCATACCATGAAGGGAGTAGTGCAATCTGGAATAGGTGCGCATCAGGAAAATCTTCGTTCACCCCTCCTCCTGCCGGTTCGCCCAACCGTATTCTTGACAACTTGTCGGAGATCACGTGACTCTTCCCTGACCGCACTATGATAGTGAATGTGAACTCCTGAAGTAATAGCAGCCACCTACTCACTCTGCCTTGGATTATAGGCTTGTTCACCAAATACATTAGGGCCTGATGGTCCACATAGAAGGTGAATGGCATAGCCAACAGATAATGCCTAAGAGTAGCCGACTGGCAAAGAATACTGGGTGGTCCAGCCCGTGTGCTCCGACTTGTGCGAGTGCTGCTCCTATGGCGAAGTTTGAGGCATCCACATGTACGTGGAATTCCTTGTCCCAGTTCGGGTATGCCAGGATGGGTGAGCTGATTAGCTAGTCCTTTAGTTCCTTGAATGCTTTTTCTTGTTCTTTTGTCCATATGAAAGGTTGTCCCTTTCTTGTCAATAAGTCGAGAGGGTACGATACTTGTGCAAAATTCTTGATGAATCTCCGATAGTAACTGACATGGCCGACAAAGGACTTTACACCTGTGACGTATTGTGGAGCCTCCATATGCACAATGACCCTTATTTTATCAGGATCGGTCTTTAACCCGGCTTTGCACACAATATGTCCCAGTAACTTTCCTTGTGGTACCATGAACCTGCATTTCTTTGGGTTCAATGCGAGACGTGTTGCTCGGCGTCTTTCCATGCATTCTCCAAGAGTCTTGAGATGTTTTTCCTTGTCACTGAAAATGGACCAATCGTCTAGGAACGCCCTGAAGTTGCCCACCGACATCTTGTCAAATATGTGTAAAATTATCCTTTGGAACGTGGCCAATGCATTACACAGCCCGAATGGCATCCGATGGTACACGTATACTCCATCTTCGACCACAAAAGTTGTCTTCAACTTGTCTTCTTCGGCAATACAAATTTGGTTATATCCAGAGAACCCATCCAAGAACGAGTACATTTCATGCCCAACAACCTCCTCCAAGATGGTGTCGGTGAAGGGGATCGGAAACGGGTCCTTGACTGTTACTATGTTCAAACCCTGGAAGTTGACACATAGTTGGATTTGCTTTGTTTATTTCTTCAAGGAAATGACAATAGGTGATACCCACTCGCTGACATTTACTTTGAAAATGATGCCTGCCTCCAACATCTTCTCGATCTCCTCTTGTACCTTTGTGGCATAGTTCTTATTCATCCTATAGGTTCTCTTTCGTACGGGTTGGGCTCCTAGTACGAGCGGAATCCTATGCACGCACAGCTCCAGTGGTACACCTTTCAAATCCTTGTACGTCCAAGCGAAGGTGTCCTTGTACTCCATGAATATTTTAAATGTCGCCGCCTTCAATACTAGGTCCCAGTCATCACCGACGAGAATCTCCCTAGGCTTCTCTTGTTCCCCCAGATTCACCCTTTTGAGAGTTGGTTTCTCGTACTTGATGAGTTTATCTTGTTCAAGCTTATGGGCTGGCATCTCGTCTAATTCTGCTTTACCTTCCTTATATTTGCCATACTTTGGCGAGAATGTCTCACTGGCCAGGCCCTTATCTTCGCCTTCTTCTCCTTCCTTGATATGCAGCATGTTGCAATCCGCGTGAAAAATTTCATAATCCTCCATCTGCCAGTGATATAACCCGTTCAGTGAACTGGTTTCATCTTCCGAACAACTTCCTATTTCCAATACCCCTTCCTCGTTTGGCTCCATTGTTCTCCTTTCTTCATCGCCATCCGATCCTTCGTCAGATTCTGAAGACACCAAGTTCTCACTGATCGCCTTATTCTTCAAATCGATAATATACTTCTTCCCATGGCTCTCGATCGAGAGGGTATTCTTCTTCCAGTTATGGTTCGCCTTGGCGGCGATTAGCCATCCCCGTCCCAATAGTGCATCGTATGCTTTTCTTTCTAGCGGGATGACGACAAAATTCAATAGGAATTGTTGCGTACCTATCACCACTTTTTGTGCAATCAACATACCGATTGGTTTGATATTATGTTGATCGGCGTCCACTAGTTGGAATGTCGACGGCCAAAGTGTGGGCTTCCCGAGGCTCTTCCATGTATCCTCAGGTAGTACGTTAACTCCCGATCCTCCGTCGACGATGGTATTAGAGAGTTTCATCCCTAGGATTTCCATCTGTACGACAAACGGTTTCCTCCCGCCACTTATTGCGAGTAGCATTGGATCCGTAGTTGCTCCTGTCAGTTATGTGGTGTCTTCGCTCAGACCCATTTGAGTATTGTCTGTCATGATATTTCTGAGTGCTACTCTTAGTTGCGGCATGGTTTGTAGACGAGAATGGAAATAAAGACAGTTCTCTCAAACTAAAATGCTACATAAGTAGCATGGCAGATGTTGTCAATGGTATTTCTCAAGTACAAGTTAAATGCAACTGTCAGACCATAAACCTTTGTTGGAGGTGCAAACTGATCAACTGAGAACCTAGGGTAATGAAAAGAAGATAGAATTGTAGGAAACAAAAAACAAAAACAAGAAACTAATTAGTTGGCACAATAATATCTATACCCACACTTAGATCCTTTTAGTATGCCTGAATCCATTTCTAGAAATATGTGTATAGGAAAGTTAATACATCTAGGTTTAAATCATACAAGTTGCCAAAATATGTGGATACTATATTTTCTTACTTAGAAATATGAAACCAAACTAGTACAATTATGATGCAAAAAAGGACTCAACTAAACCAACTTGACACTCTCAAAAGACAGTTTCACTTGCAATCATGCTTTGGTGCACTCTAATGCAACTTGGTGACCTTGTCCATGAAGCCTAATAAAAACATTCAACAAATCCAAACTTGTGAGACGGTGCCAAAGACTTTGACCAAACAATTACAATGAAGGTTTATGACTGTAAGTGAAGCAAAAATGCAGCAAAATGTCCTAAAGTTCTCCTTCCCACGTGCAAATGGAGACTCCAAACCCTACATGGATGACGCACACATCAAAACAAAATTTCCTACAAGGTTTCATCGTTTTCCCATGGTAGGAACTCAAGATATAGCATTTTTTCAATGTCTAGATGTAATGTCCCCTTCTCAACAATGACCTGACAGTTGGCCGTTAGTCTATCCTAGTGACCCGTAGACTACTTGGAAGCAGAATTAGGGTTTCCTATCTTCTAGGAGGGCGTTTCAGCTTGTGTTGGAGTGTGCTTTTGGAATCTTGGTGTTTGGTTGGCAGCTCTTTTCTGGGTTTTCAGAGAGCTTCGCATTGGTATATCTAGCATGATGATCCGAGTTACTTCCAGAATTTACTATTTTTAGTAAATTCTATTTTTGGCAGTGGTCTTGTTGGCTTCAGTGTTCTTGACTTGCCTCATTAGTGGTTCAGTTGACAGTAACTGATTTGGCGCATGGATGCAGTTCTAGAGAGATAAGTTGTTTTAATTAAAATAATGTTTTATTTTAATTATTTCCCCCCTTGGTCTAGCCTCACAACTTAAGTCATTCTTAAAAGGGGACTTCTATGGGTTGGCGCCTCATCCAAAAGATTTAAGTGAATTTGTACCTTTGTTTAATAATGTTGATTTAGAGAAGAGGTACGCCACTTGAGGAAGAATGTAAAAAGTTAAACGGCGTGGAATTTACCTTGGGAAAAAGGTACGCCATTTCTTGAGTCAATAGTCAACAAGGAATTAGGGCTACTCTTGAGTGGAGCGCACCTTCTGGAAGCTTCTAGAGGTGCTTAGCAAATTTATATAAGGAGGTTTGGGGTCTTCATTTCACTATCTTGAATTTTATGCAAAGTTATGCTGCCGGAATGGTATTAGGATTGCTTTGAGGGATGCATACCTCCTAGCTAGGCTTAGCTTCTTGCTTGAAATATAGCAACTAGTTGAGAGCAGGGTTCTAGTGTACTGTTTTTGCATTTCGAAATTGAGTTCATGTATTTCTGTCATTTTCATAGTTGTTGTTTTGCTTGTGGCTGATCTAGATAATCAAGCATATGTCTATGGACGATTTTATTTTGCTTATGGGTATTGAAAAATTGCATTTGGAAGGTTGAGGCGACCCCTTCCTCCAAATATCAGAATTTATAACCATGTTTTGGATTTTATAGAGCAAAATCGCCCCTTCTCTTGGGCCGTACCTTTCTGAACTTGCTTGGTTTTGCGTGCCAAATAATTAGTGATCTTTTGAGTATGTTTTGTGCTTTCATCTTGGGCGCCTTCAGTACTAGAATATGTTGCTTTTTACTTCATGAAGTTTGGGCGTGTTTTGAAGAAGTTATCTCCATTTTAGTGATTTTTTGTGTTGCTGATTCTGCAGTTTCAGTGCAGGTCTGCATAACCAGATTGGTAAAAATGGGGTTTGGGAGTTGAGTTTAAGTCTTGGAAGTCTAGCAGAGTATAGGGGAGTCCTTTACAATTATTGCAGCATGATATACTTCCTAATCACGTATGCTTAGCAGGCTCTCTATGATATTGTAAGCTGAATAGTAGTACTGTCAGCCATTCATCTCTCATACTTAACTCATTGTAATTCCCACGATTGTGGAAGAGGTCGGCTTGCCGCCTATACTTTTTTGTACTGCATTATCATGTTGTTGATCGGCTGAGCCATCAACCTACTCCCGCTGAATAAATGGTCGAGTTGCATCTTTGAATTCCGTACTGTACTTTCCATTCCAGTCCTCCCGCTGAATAAGTGGTAGAGTGATTGCTTTCCCTTCAGTTACTTTCAGCAAGTTATTATTTGCTAATGATCCCCTTTCGTGTATGCTCTCAACCTTGCCCGCATTGGGATCTGGGTTGATTAGAGGAGAGGGTTACTTTTAGCCGGTTTATATTTACACTAATGCTAATGGGTGAATCTAGCTGTGTAATAAAATGAAAAAATTGGCCGGGGTATTTCAGTGGTATCAGAGCCATGATTCTGCCAACCTGTGGTCCAGTTGAGTTCAGATATAGATGAGCGGTAGAGCCCACCGATACTACACCAGAAGTCAGGCAGGACAACTGCCATATCAGTTTCCGAATACACCAGAAGCAGACACTTTTTCCGAGGCACTCAGAGAAACAGGGCAAACAATTAACAGAGGTAAAGTCGTGGCAGAGATGGCAAATGGCAACAGACAGCCCATGGATGATAGAGAAGATAGAATGGAAAGGAAGTTTGACGAGATGATTGACATGCTGGGTCGATTACTTGCAAGGATGGATCAACAGGCTGCAAACAATCCGTCTCATATTTGAAACAACTCCAACGGTGAAAATAATGGAGTTAATGGGAATAATGGCAATGGGAGAGATAGAACCATTGGACAACATGATGCCACGTCTAGAGGATCCGCCTCTAGGCCTCTTTTCCCCACATTTACCCAAAGAGAAGAAACCCAAGTTGAAGCTGCAACAAACTTCGTTGATGACGCCTGACAAGCCTACTTGGAGTATGCCTCATTCCCTCCTGATCTTAGGGAGTAGTGGTCGTTTGACCAGTTCATGAATCAAAGGAACCGAAAGAATGGTGGGAGGAATGAATACAGAACTCCTATGGGTCCTAGAACGGATTACCAACAAGCTCTTGGAAAGGTATCCTTGGCTCATTTTGATGGAAGTGATGCATGCACCGCTAGAGCATGGGTGCAGAAACTGTATAATTATTTATCCTTAAGACCAATGGCGGAAGAAGACGCAATTAAATTTGCCACCCTACACTTAGAAGGTGCTGCCCATGAGTGGCGGTATCATGGTTTGGTCACCCTTGGCCACAACCTAATCAAAACCTATGAGGAATTCACCAACAAGCTGATTGACAAGTTCGATACTAAGGATCCTGAAGTGAAATTCCGGGAACTTGCTCAGCTAAAACAACATGGATCCTTGGAATCTTACATTGGGGATTTCCAAGGCTTTCCGTGATGGTGCCTAACATCACCGAAAGAAGATTGGTGGTGCTGTTCTCAGAAGGTCTAATGGAGCCATTGAAAGGTTGGGTAAAGGCTTTTGACCCACCCAGTCTTGAAGAATCTATCAAGAAAGCTAGAAACATGGAGTTGTCCGCACCTAGGCCTAAGTTTCCATCCAAGCCTTTCCCCCATTAACAAGACAAAAGACACCCTCCAAATCAGCATAAGAAATTTCCTCCTCGATTGGATGATGATGCTAGAGAGAAGCTAAGGAAGGAAGGGAAGTGTTACACTTGCAAAGAACCTTGGACAAGAGGACACAGATGCTATGGTAGAGGCCATTCTAAGCATATGGAGGCCTATTCTGATTATGGATCAGAATCTGATCAACTAGAAGAGCAATCAGAAATTGCTGAGAGTGATGAAGAACATGAGCCAGAAGAGGCGGAAGAAGAACAAGGAGGTGAGGGCACCTTTGCCCAACTCTCAAGCTTCCAAAAGAACGAGTCCTTGAAGCTGCGTGGCTTGATTGGGAAGCATCGTGTGATTGCCTTAATTGATATGGGAGCAACACACAATTTCATTGATGAAGGTTTGGTTGCAAAGAAGAACCTCAAGACAGAGGAGTTTGAAGGTTTCAAAGTGATGGTTGTAGATGGGTTCCACATCGCTTGCACTCACAAGGTTACTTACATGTCTTTACAGTTAGGTAACCATGAAGTCAAAGACGACTTCTATGTTGTTAACATTGGGGACACTGATGCCGTTCTTGGCATTCAATGGCTGCGATCTCTTGGAGAGATCTCTCTGAACCTGCAAACCATGGAGCTCAAGTTCCAATCCGGTGGGAAGAAAGTTGTGCTGAGGGGAATGTCTAATGGTGGTCCTCAGGTTGTCTCTTTCAAAAGGATGGAACGGTTGATCCGCCATGATGCAGTTGAGTGGGCTGCGGAGTGCATGGTCCTTCCAGCTAGTCCGATTGAAACAAAAAGGGAATACCCACCGGATATTCAATCCGTGCTTGCAAAGAAAAGTAGAGTGTTTGTTGTTTACCATCAGGGCCACCTCTAGATAGAGGGTTTGAGCATGTCATTAAACAAAAGGAAGGAGCTAAACCGGTAATCACAACACCATACCGATATCCTAAGAAACAAAAGGATGAAATCGAGAAAAACATAAAGGAGCTTTTAGAGATGGGTTTCATTCGCCCAAGTAAAAGTCCTTTTGCTTCAGCAGTTGTACTTGTGAAGAAGAAAGATGGCACCATCCGCATGTGTGTGGATTATCGTGCCTTGAACCAAAGCACCATCAAGAATCGGTATCCCATTCCCAGAATCGATGACCTCATTGACGAGCTGCATGGTGCTAAGTTCTTCTAAAAGATTGACTTAAGTTCAGGATACTATCAGATTCGGATGAGGGGATCAGATGTTGAGAAGACAACATTCAGGTGCCACTATGGTCACTTTGAATTTTTAGTTATGCCATTAGGGCTGACTAATGCTCTGGCCACGTTCCCATCTTGCATGAACAGAACTTTCCAGAGGCAATTGAGAAAGTTTGTGTTGATATTTTTTGATGACATCCTCATTTACAGCAAGACTTGGGAGGAACACCTCCGACACTTGGAGGAAGTGCTCAGCATTCTTGAGACAGAAAGCTTCTTTGCAAAGGAATCAAAGTGTGAATTCGGTATGGGAGAATTACTCTACCTTGGCCACATCATCAGTGCAGAGGGAGTCAGAGTTGATCCAGAAAAGATCAGGGCTATCGTGGATTGGCCAACCCCGGAAACTCTAACCCATTTGAGAGGATTCTTGGGTCTATGTGGTTTTTACAGAAGATTTGTGAAGAGTTATTCACAAAGTGTTGCTCCTCTTACTGATCTAACCAAAAAGGGGGCATTCTTGTGGACAAAAAAGGCACAAGTTGTCTTTGATAAATTCAAGAGGATCATGAGCTCTTGTCCGGTTTTGGCTATACCGGATTTCTCCAAACCTTTTGAGCTGCAATGCGATGCTTCGGGAGAAGGAGTTGGTGCTGTTTTGATGCAGGAAAAGCATCCCATTGTGTTCGAGAGCAGAAAACTAAGAGGCATTGAAAGAACCTACTCGATCTATGACAAGGAAATGCTTGCAATCATGCATGCATTAGCCAAGTTTAGACAATACTTGGTGGGAAGTAAGTTTGTTGTCAAGACTGATCACAACAATCTCAAACACTTCATGCATCAGAAGGACTTGAACAAAAGACAACAGAAGTGGGTGAGTAAGCTACAGGCTTATGATTTCGACATTGAGTATGTCAAGGGGAAGAATAATGTGGTGGCAGATGCATTGTCTCGAAGGCCTCACCTGAGCTCATTGTGCGAGCTTACAGCTGATTGGAAAGAGTTGTTGCTTGCTGATTATGCCAAAAATCAATTTGCAACCAGCATTATTGAAGTTACTTATCAGGATGAAAAGTACAAGGTAGTTGGTGGGCTAATACATTACAAGGATAGGATCTTTTTGGTGTCCGATTCCAAGCTCAAAAAGAAGGTTTTACAAACCTTCCATGACATTCCACTTGCTGGTCACCAAGGTTACTTTAAGACATACCGGCAGATCCATAAAAAATTCACATGGAAGGGGTTGAAGAATGAGGTGTTGAGTTACATCAAGGAATGCCATACTTGCCAAATGAACAAAAATGAGCACACACACCCCGCCGGACTGCTGCAGGCCCTACCCATTCCCAATCAAAAATGGGAAGCATCTCTATGGACTTCATCACGGGGTTGCCTAAGACACAAGGGAAGGATTGCATCTTTGTGGTAGTGGATAGATTAACAAAGTTTGCTCATTTCTTCGCCATCACCAGTTCATTTACAGCAGCTCAAGTGGCTGAGTTGTTCTTTCATGAGGTGTTCAAGTTGCACGATTTGCCAAAAAACATTGTGAGCGATAGGGACAGCAAGTTCCTAAGCACTTTTTGGCAAGAAATTTTCCGGATGAGTGGTACAGTGCTTACTCCGAGTACTAGTTATCACCCCCAAACCGATGGTCAAACAGAAATTGTGAACAAGTGGTTGGAGGGTTATCTCCGGAACTATGTTTCAGAACAGCAGAAGGCTTGGGTCAGATGGCTTCATTTGGGAGAATACTGCTACAATTCATCCTATCACATGTCCATTAGGATGTCCCCATTCAAAGCCCTCTATGGCTATGAAGCTATCAGCTTTGCAGATTTGGTGTTTGGAGATAACAAGGCACCACAGGCCAAAGATATGTTACAGCAAAGTCAGGATATTCTGAAATCATTGAGGAACAACATTTAGATTGCACAGAATCAACAGAAATTGTACGCTGATCAAAGGCGTGTTGAGCGCTCCTTCGAGGTAGGAGACATGGTTTACCTTCGCCTTAAGCCTTACAGACAGTCTACCTTCAAGAAGAGTGGGGTTGAGAAGCTTAAACCCCGTTTCTATGGGCCTTTCAGAGTTATCAGAAAGGTGGGTGTCGTAGCCTATGAGCTAGAATTACCGCCTAGCAATAAAGTACACAATGTCTTCCATGTGTCTTGCCTCAAAAAGGCATTGGGACATAACATTATTGTCTCATCCGATCTTCCCCCCTTGGATGAGGAAGGGTTGTTGGTTCTAGTTCCTGAAGAAATTATCAATTCCAGGGAACGCTCCTTGAGGAGGAGGACAATCAAGGAATATTTGGTGAAATGGAGGGATTTGCCTTTGGAGGATGCCACTTGGAAGAATGAGGAGATCTTACAGCATCCTGGTTTGCAGTTGCTTGTGGGCAAGCAATTTTGGGAAAGGCAGACTGTAATGTCCCCTTCTCAACAGTGACTTGACAATTAGCCGTTAGTCTATCCTGGTGACCCATAGACTACTCGGAAGCAGAATTAGGGTTTCCTATCTTCTAGGAGGGCGTTTCAGCTTGTGTTGGAGTGTGCTTTTGGAATCTTGGTGTTTGGTTGGCAGCTCTTTTCTGGGTTTTCAGAGAGCTTCGCATTGGTATATCTAGCATGATGATCCGAGTTACTTCCAGAATTTACTATTTTTAGTAAATTCTATTTTTGGCAGTGGTCTTGTTGGCTTCAGTGTTCTTGACTTGCCTCATCAGTGGTTCAGTTGACAGTAACTGATTTGGCACATGGATGCAGTTCTGGAGAGATAAGTTGTTTTAATTAAAATAATGTTTTATTTTAATTATTTCCCCCCTTGGTCTAGCCTCACAACTTAAGTCATTCTTAAAAGGGGACTTCTATGGGTTGGCGCCTCATCCAAAAGATTTAAGTGAATTTGTACCTTTGTTTAATAATGTTGATTTAGAGAAGAGGTACGCCACTTGAGGAAGAATGTAAAAAGTTAAACGGCGTGGAATTTACCTTGGGAAAAAGGTACGCCATTTCTTGAGTCAATAGTCAACAAGGAATTAGGGCTACTCTTGAGTGGAGCGCACCTTCTGGAAGCTTCTAGAGGTGCTTAGCAAATTTATATAAGGAGGTTTGGGGTCTTCATTTCACTATCTTGAATTTTATGCAAAGTTATGCTGCCGGAATGGTATTAGGATTGCTTTGAGGGATGCATACCTCCTAGCTAGGCTTAGCTTCTTGCTTGAAATATAGCAACTAGTTGAGAGCAGGGTTCTCGTGTACCGTTTTTGCATTTCGAAATTGAGTTCATGTATTTCTGCCATTTTCATAGTTGTTGTTTTGCTTGTGGCTAATCTAGATAATCAAGCATATGTCTATGGACGATTTTATTTTGCTTATGGGTATTGAAAAATTGCATTTGGAACGTTGAGGAGACCCCTTCCTCCAAATATCAAAATTTATAACCATGTTTTGGATTTTATAGAGCAAAATCGCCCCTTCTCTTGGGCCGTACCTTTCTGAACTTGCTTGGTTTTGCATGCCAAATAATTAGTGATCTTTTGAGTATGTTTTGTGCTTTCATCTTGGGCGCCTTCAGTACTAGAATATGTTGCTTATTACTTCATGAAGTTTGGGCGTGTTTTGAAGAAGTTATCTCCATTTTAGTGATTTTTTGTGTTGTTGATTCTGCAGTTTCAGTGCAGGTCTGCATAACTAGATTGGTAAAAATGGGGTTTGGGAGTTGAGTTTAAGTCTTGGAAGTCTAGCAGAGTATAGGGGAGTCCTTTACAATTATTGCAGCATGATATACTTCCTAATCACGTATGCTTAGCAAGCTCTCTATGATATTGTAAGATGAACAGTAGTACTGTCAGCCATTCATCTCTCATACTTAACTCATTGTAATTCCCACGATTGTGGAAGAGGTCGGCTTGCCGCCTATTACTTTTCTGTCCTGCATTATCATGTTGCTGATCGGCTGAGCCGTCAACCTACTCCCGCTGAATAAGTGGTCAAGTTGCATCTTTGAATTTCGTACTGTACTTTCCATTCTAGTCCTCCTGCTGAATAAGTGGTAGAGTGATTGCTTTCCCTTCAGTTACTTTCAGCAAGTTATTATTTGCTAACGATCCCCTTTCGTGTATGCTCTCAACCTTGCCCGCATTGGGATCTGGGTTGATCAGAGGAGAGGGTTACTTTCAGCCGGTTTATATTTACACTAATGCTAATGGGTGAATCTAGCTGTGTAATAAAATGAAAAAATTGGCCGGTATATTTCACTAGAAACCCTAGGCAAGGTTTGGGACAGTTTTACCAAAATGCTTGTTAATTTTGCAAATCTCAACGGATTCAAGTCAAACAAAAGGCATAATAAAGTTAAGAGACCCCTTCAACCTCTCCAATCAGCCTCCAGGCCTTACCAACAAGTACAATGCCGGACCACGTGACAAAACAGGAAATTCATGCAAGAAAACACAGTTTTGATGTGCAAGAATGAAAAGAACAGTCATTAATAACTTTCACAAAACAAATAATGAAGCCAATTGCTTCGGTGGGATTGAAGATAACCTAGTTAGAGACTTTTCCTCCGATTTTCATCAAGATCCAACAGTGGAAAAAAATTATGACCTTTTTCCCAAAACTGGAAACCCTACACAGATTTCCAAGCAACCTGCACCAAATTGCTTATAACTTTTGACAAACTTAATGAAATTCACTCAAACCAAAAGAAAATTAAACTAGATTCATGTCTTCAAATTTTCCCATTGGTTTCAAGCCCATACTATACCGTACATGGCCGTACCATCAAAAACTCAGACTGAAAAACAATAAAAAGGTAGCGGGAACCGAACCCGCATCTTCTCCTTGGCAAGGAAAAATGCAATCCCATTTCATAACAAATTTCACTTTTCTTTCATTCCCTTCTTCACCAACCTTCTCCAACCCCCTAAACTCGAAATTACATTGCAAATTTTCCATATTACAACCCATTCCAACTGTTTGTAACGGTGTCCTGATTTGCATGTAACATTTTCTTGCTTTTTTGCCACTTTGCCAAAGTTGTATGACAACTTTTTAGCAACATTTGACAACTTCTACATTTTTAAACCAACGACCCATTAACACTCCAAAATGGATCAACATAATCCAAAATGGTCATAAATGACCTTATTAGACACCAAAACACACAAACCACCTAAAATCCAAAGTTTTGCAACATGACTCAAAATGCATCAAAAGATGCCCCTACATCATACTCATGGAAAAGGAACTTGAGTTCCATCTCAAATGATGGTCTAATTTTCTTTCTCTTCTTCCAATTGTGTTGCATGAGTTATTCTCAATGCTTGTCTTGATCTGCTCCATGTGCCTTGATCTTCACATTGTATTGTGTTTGCTTTTTGGACCTCCTCCTGATAATCTTCTTCTCAACCACAAGACTCCAAAATTCTATTTATGTCATATTCCTCATTATTGCTGTCGATTTCTTCATCTTCAGTCAAGTGTGCATGCTTGAATAACTGTCCACACTGTTCAATTTCTTTATCCAACAAATCATGCTCATCACCAATAATCAAATCTGCAACTTCCTCATACAAATTCTCATGGAAATTGAAACTTGCCATGTGTCCACCTTCTTCTTGTTTATTCTCCATCATTTCATTATTCAATTCAAACAAATTAGAATCAAAATATGCATTATTTACCTCATTTGTCCTCGCTATCCCAATTTTTTTGTCATCATTTATTGTTGCCATATCCATGTCTTCATGTCCTTCTATCAAGCCTCCTTCAAGCAACTTGTTTATTTTCTCCATCTCCTCTTTCCATAGGAGATCATTATCTTCTTCATCCACTTGTTCGTCATAATGAGGCTCTTCAAGTTGTGTCATCTCTATTTTTGCATTTGCTGCAAATTCTTTCTCTTCATCCTCCAGAGGATGTGTTATCGTGGCTGCAACTCCACACTTAACCGCTTCATTCATGTCTTCAAAAAGACAGTCATATGCTACCATATCTTCTTTCTTTTCACTCTTTTCCTCCATACATGCTGTTGTAATCTCCAAGGTATCAACTCTTTCATGAGTTTCCTCTTCTTAACATCATTGTCCCACACATTCCATGTCCTCCAAAGGACCAAACATCGCTGCAATCTCTCCTTCTGCCTCTTCAAAAAGGCATGCTACTGCTGTATCACCTTCACCTTCCAAGATAGCTATCCCTTGCTTCCTTCTTTTTTGAATAATCACCTTTATGGGCCATTTCACCTTCTTTCTCATTGGCCAGTACCAAACATTTTCTTGATATGCTTTCTCAAGACATTGTTGTACCGCAAGCGCAAATTTTGTTTCCAACTCTGCCATTTTCCTATCAAAATCGGCAAGTAGGCTTATTCCATTGTCTTTCATCTTGTCCTTCTTTTTAAGGTCTTCTTTCTTATCTTGTTGCTGCATCTTCTTGTTATCTCTTCTCATCTCTTGTTGCTTGCTTGACAACTTCTTACTCTTCAGGTCTTCATGGATTATTCTCCTCAACACTTCCATTCTTTTGGTATCCCAATACCTTCACACACACAACTATCCTCTACCCAGCAGGATTCTAGAAGATGCACTCTCTGAGACCTCTTTTACCCACTTCCTTTCAATGGAAGAAATCTACACACCTTCTACCCAATTTCATCACTATTGGAGGATATAAGTCACCGGCTCTCTTTCATATCTGCAACAAACTTTCTCTCACAACTCTCTTATCTTGGTGCATACCTTGCACTCTCAAAATCTTCTAGCTTTGATACCAAAAATGATGCAGAGAAGGACTCAACTAAACCAACTTGACACTTTCAAAAGACTGTTCCACTTGCAATCATGCTTTGGTGCACTCTAATGCAACTTGGTGACCTTGTCCGTGAAGCCTAAAAAAACCATTCAACAAATCCAAACTTGTGAGACAGTGCCGAAGACTTTGACAAACAATTACAATGAAGGTTATGACTGTAAATGAAGCAAAAATGCAGCGAACTATCCTAAAGTTCTCCTTCCCACGTGCAAATGGAGACTCCAAACCCTGCATGGATGATGAACACATCAAAACAAAATTTCCTACAAGGTTTCATCGTTTTCCCATGGTGGGAACTCAAGGTATAGCATTTTTTCAATGTGTAGAAACCCTAGGCAGGGTTTGGGATAGTTTTACCAAAACGCTTATAACTTTTGCAAATCTCAACGGATTCGAGTCAAACAAAAGGCATAATAAAGTTAAGAGACCCCTTCAACCTCTCCAATCAGCCCGCAGGCCGTACCAGCAAGTACAAGGCCGTACCACGTGACAGAACAGAAATTCATGCAAGAAAACACAATTTTGATGTGCAAGAATGAAAGGAACAGTCATTAATAACTTTCACAAAACAAATAATGAAGCCAATCGCTTCAATGGGATTGAAGATAACCTAGTTACATACTTTTCCTCCAATTTTCATCGAGATCCAACGGTGGAAAAGAAAGTTATGACCTTTTTCCGAAAACTGGAAACCCTAGGCAGATTTGTAGGTGACCTGCACCAAATTGTTTATAACTTGACAAACTTAATGAAATTCACTCAAACCAAAAGCATATTAAACTAGATTCATGTCTTCAACTTTTCCCATTGGTTTCAGGCCTGTACTGTACCGTACATGGCTGTACCATCAAAAACTCAGACTGAAAAACAGTAAAAACTGGAAAAATGCAGTCCCATTTCATAAAACATTTCACTTTTCTTTCATTCCCTTATTCACCAACCTTCTCCAACCCCCTAAACTCGAAATTACATTGCATATTTACCATATTACAACCCATTCCAACTATTTGTAATGGTGTCTTGATTTGCATGTAACCTTTTTTTGCTTTTTTGCCACTTTGCCAAATTTGCATGACAACTTTTACATTTTTAAACCAATGACCCTATTAACACTCCAAAATGGATCAACATGATCCCACATGGTCATAAATGACCTTATTAGACACCAAAACACACAAACAACCTAAAATCCAAAGTTTTGTAACATGACTCAAAATGCATCAAAAGATACCCCTACATCAATTTCAGAATATTGGAATATGTGAAGGGTGCTTGGGTGATCACTATTCCAGTTATCACCAAACTCCCAACCACCATTAGGACATCATCAGTAACACTGAAGATAAAAAAGTAGAACTCAGAAGGATAATCATTCTCCACACAAGTAGTACATGCCTTGTGCTTTTTTATGGTTTAGAATCTAGATGGATCCTTAGGATACAGCTTTGTGTTTGGCAAAAATAATTATCCTCTTATTTCATATTCTATGCAAAGATTTTGCATGTTCTGTACAGTCTCTTTTTTAACCTGTCTCAAAATGCCATTGCAGGAAGTACAAAGTCAAGCAGAAACCCTTCCTATACTTCAACATCTCAAGTTCATTGTCTTTCATAGCTAGAACAGACAGTATTCAATCATGGAAGGTAAAGAAGGATACTAGCACATCCTTCAGTAAAGGCATTACAAAAGATTCAGGATAGTCTGCCAAAACGATTGCCATTCATAAGAAAACATTCATATGGAAAACCCTTCTGAAGAAGATAAAGGTGCTTGTGAACAACTGTCATCTGGACAAGGTGAAAAAATCTGTAAAGAAATTATCAAAGGAAATAAAGCATCTTAGAAAGAAATCATTCAACGAGATGAAGAAACATATGAGCAAATCACCTAAGAACATGAAGAGGCTCTGGTAGAAGCCATCTGAATTGCAGGAAGAAATTGTCCATAAAGGGGATGATGGTTGGGTAAATTGCAAAGAAAGAGTAGAACATTATTTTCAGTGAGCCCACCACGTAAATTTTACAATTATTTTTTTATCTAATGAGAAGAAATGCCGGTCTACGACAAGAATTTACTATTTCTTTTGTGTAAACCAGACTGATTCATTACACAATGATGATATGCAGTGGATGAAAACCATTCATAACCTTCTGTACTAGAATGAATGGCTTAAAGCCTCTTATTAAACACATTTTGCAGCTTCAAGAAAGTTTTCCTTTTGTTGCCAGTTGCCACAAAGAGAGAAAAATGACGTTATTAATTAAGACATGTATAATGTGTACATTGTAAGTGTAAACCATGAGATGAGTATGGAATATCTGCAAT
This sequence comes from Sequoiadendron giganteum, assembly GCA_007115665.2. Taxonomy (NCBI): domain Eukaryota; kingdom Viridiplantae; phylum Streptophyta; class Pinopsida; order Cupressales; family Cupressaceae; genus Sequoiadendron; species Sequoiadendron giganteum. Next base: position 127,027,344 of record CM021104.1, read on the forward strand.
GTGCTAGCAATAACTTCGGTGAAAGGCACCATCATCGGGCCTGAGAATAAACCTTTGAACAAGAAATATTCTGCTATTTATGATATTTTACACAAGAAAATAAATTTTCACAATCAAAGCAGTAGAAGATGCATCAAGTTAGACCACGCACAGCAAGCAAGGCTTGTCAAAATGATAAATAAATCCACTTCATATAGCAGAAAGACAGAAGATGTCAACATTTGCACAATGAGAAAAAACAAACAAAAAAATTATAGTAATATCCACAAAAGATCAAAATCAGTCAATGGGACTCAAAAAGTTCAACCAGCAATAATGTCACTAACATGGGTACCTAAAGCATCTCCTACACTCCAAAAAGAGAGGTTACCAAGAAATACAAAAACCTAAAATGAAAGTAAACCATGTAAAACTATAACACCAACCATATAAGTTCACATTCCTCAAGAGATACAGTAAGGAGAAATAATCTCAAGACATGAATTCCACTGACCAATACAACATTTTTAAGAACATCGATAACTTACATTTAACGGTTTATCTGCTTGGATAAACAAAATTGAAAAGACATCGAATAGAATTTCACCTGATAAAAGAAAAAAAAGTCCAAGAATGGAAACCAATATAAGGACATGGACGAAAAAAGAATAAGAAATACTAACCTTGCTTTGACAAACAGCCAACATATAATCTGGAAAACTGAAAACATTGTTTTTGTCATTTTCTAATACCCAGCAAGAATGGACCTTTTTAATGCTTTGGGATAAAAAATTCATATACTCCGGACTAGAAGTTCCTGTGACATTATTGTTTGTCATTCACACAATTAGACACCAATATCAGTTATCATCATGTCCTTGTGCCATAGCTTCTGCCATAATCATGTCAAACATTACAAGATGTTTTGTCAAAAGCTCTTATGGTATGACTGCCAAAGCAAATCTTGGAAATGCTTTGCCTTTGATTGTTGGCCAAATTTATCAAACTAAATAATGCATATGCCTACGCTGCACAACGTTTGCCAACAAGCTGATCAGACTCTTATCTTTATTAAAGACCTGATAATGGCACTCTAATATATAAGTATACCATATAAGAGGCCAGATAATGGCACTCTAATACATAAGTATAACAGCAAATAGGTGGCTTATTTAAGTACACCAAGTTCATCATCACCCATCTCCTTGATTTGATATCAAACTAGTTCAACTAGGTTATTCTGCAAAATCAAATATAAAAGTGCTTTATAGAGCAAGCGGCTATGCTGCATAAGGTTTGGTGACAAGCTGATTATGCTCCACCTTGTATAAAAATCTTGACAGTATCACTCTACTATAAATGTATGCCATCAATTAGGTTAATTTTTTAAGTTTGAATAGTCTGATGCCAAGTTTATCATCACCCATCCCCTTGATATCCAAGTAATTCAACTAGGTTATTCCAATGAAGCAAATACAGAAGCTTCTTTCTCTTTTAGAACTCTTGCCATTTAACTTGAAAATTGACACACATTTACAGTTTGTTTATTTCCCATCACAATAGTCTAAGGGTTCTATTCAGCATAATATTAACATAACAAAAAATGAAAAAAGTAATAACCAACTGAGCATATTCCTCATTCGTATATTTGAATAAAGGCACGCATGATAGTTCTATGTGCTAAGGGACATCCAGTTACATCCTAACATAAAAAAATTTATCACTTTATGAAAATTTCATGAATGAGACATAGATTCAAAACTTAAGCTATACACCATTCATGAAATACATTATACCTGCTGAGCTCGAATACGACCTTTTCGTTCAGCAAAACGATTTTGCGAGGCAGTTTGTAGAGAACTTTCTAGTTCTTCAATTCTCTTATGTAATATCTTCAACTGCCTTCTCCACCTACACACTGCACATACCAAATATCAGATGTATATAAGCTTCGAACAAGTGAAGTATTTTTTCTGGTCAAAACAAACATTAAAGGTGAGCTACTTCACTAGAAATGAGGTTCATATATTTCACTATTGAATGTTAACATACAAAAGAACAAAATTAACAGCATTTGAAGCTTCAAAAGTAGACATAAAATGTGAATGCATGATACAATTTTAAAATAGATTACTAATTGATGTGATTGAAAATGAGCATAATACTATACCTTTTGCCCTGAAAACCCTTTGTTCTATTTTCTAACCAAAAAAGCCAGTAATACATCATTGTGACTTGCCCTTCCTGCAAATACAGCCCTCGTGCCTGGCCTTATTTCCATGGTATATTTGCAATTTTTCAAACAATCATTTTACAGCTGATAAGAGTTATTCTTGGTGACAAGTGGAGTTATTGCATGCTTACCAACTCTAGATGTATTTGGTTCAAATCTGACAGGGTCCAGATTTTTTTGATCAGCTGGATTTGTTCAATTTGGTTGCAATTTTCAATTCCTATAGAAATCTTACCAACTCTTTTTTCAAATTCCATGTTTCTAAATTTTTGACCTCTCAGATGAATCTAATTTTTTGAACCCGATAAATATGGTTACACTGTGAGGAACCATTGCTGGAAAGGACCTTTTGGTAGGTATGATGTGAAATGGGGTTCCCATTCAGTAAGGACCAAGCTCAACAATTTTCAAACAAGTTTGGCATAAATGGCATTACATTTCTACAAAAGTACTGAAAGAAATTTGATGGTAGCAATAACAGGCTTATACTCCATGTTAGTAAGGATAAGTGCAATGTTACTTGGAGAGTGCTAAAAGCTGGTTTTTTCAAGTTGAATTTTGATGGAGCTTTGAAAGGTGTTCCCGGCCCAGCTGGCACACATGTTGTGATTTGCTCCACGCAAAGTATTTATCTGAAAGTAGGCTCATTCTTCCTTGGTTCGAAGACGAGCAATAATGTGGAGGATTTAGCTTTGCTTTAAGGTATTAAAACGGTGTTCTCAATTGGATGCAAATTCCTAGAAGTTGAGGGGATTCCCAGGTGATTATCCAAGGGTGTGTTAATAAATCATTGAATGAATGGAAGCTCTGCAGTATCTTGGAATAGATTCTTGTTGTTGGCAGAACTTTGAAGCAATATTTATACTTATTGCTATAGAGAATGTAACCAGGTGGAGGATTTTTTAGCAAATGGGGGAATAGTTTGACCGCCTTTTTCTGCAAGATTAGTATTGCTTTGAATGATAGGGAAATTGATAAGCTCTTGAAGTCAAACTCTCCTATGTCTAAATGTGGAAATTTCCCAAATGTTTGGAGCCTGGGCTATAGAATCTACTTTAAATTTGGAGGAGCTTCAATTAGCATCTCCTATATCACCTAAGGCTAATTTTCTTTCGCCACCCCCAGCCTTTTATCTTGTCCATACCATTTAATTATACCTGGTAGTGGAAGTGGTTCCAACCTTTCCCTTTATCTCAAGGAAACCACATGTAGGATGTCACACATAGCCTTATCTTGGACTCATGTAAAATATTTTAGCACTCTATCTACCATTATTGCCCTTGCTTTTTGTTAAATAAGTTAACAGGAAAGCTGGAAACTAGAAAGTAAGCAAGTAAGATCAATGAAGGATTCTCTCTACAGTGGGTCATCTCAGACAGAAAGCTGAGATGCACATTTTGTATTCAGGACTCAAAGACACTGTGGATTTGGTTAAGATAATTTTAGGGGAAGAAAGCCTCAATAACACTGGGGTTCAGAGGACTAGAGCCCCAATTAGGGTAAATTTTATTTAAAATCTTGTGGGCCGAATTCAGGATGTGGAGGTTAGGAACTAGATTATCAGGTGTATTCTTCCTTCTAAGAAAGATTTTTTTCATTATGGAGAGTTCAGAGATAGAGGTGCAGAAGCAGGCGGGTCACTGCCAGTGTGTGAAGGGGGAAATTGAGAATCTTAAAGCTCCTCGTTTGTAGTTGCCAAGAAGCAGGCTGATATGGTACTCTTTTATCAAGATTTGGCACTATTTGTAGATAATCTTCATTGCATCCTGAGGAATGGTACTTTGGAAATATCCAGCTGTTTCCCCATGCCATCACTATCCCTAACTAGGGTTGCAAGGGCTCCCAGCAAGCTTCCTGAAGCCTGGGGTCATGGTTGCAGTGAAGGAGGAGGAAACAGATGATCCTGGGACATCAAGCCATTAGTTTGCTGGTATGTTTGAAGTTGAACTGTTGTTTGTTTTTGTGTACGTTGTGTCCAGCTGGGTAAAGTTGTTTTTAGCTTTTTTGCATAGGAGTAAATATATTTCTCAGAAATTTATTAGCAAACCAAAAGATAAAAGATATTTTCAGTTTCTTAGGATAAAATTGGGAAGAAAGGGAAAAATATTGAGAACACAAACAGTGTAGAAAATTTCACAAAAAGAGAGAAATAACTGGTGTTTTTTAGATTTACAACCATCATAATTGCATAGAGAGAGGAGAGGAGGAGGTGAGTGTACACTATGAATTTTTCTCCTTTATTTTTGAGACTGCTGATTATGGTGCACACTGCAGAGTGCATTACTACATAGTTCAACTTCAAAAATCGAACCTCAAAATCAATTACAAACTACAAAATAAAAATGTCAACCTAGAAAATAACACTAAGTGGACAGAGCCTTTGAAGCTAGATGCTATGAACTATGATCCACTAGGGGGCTGCAGTTCTTGAGGCTGAATCTCCAACATTTTTCTCTCCTAATTCAATCCAATTGCTCTTCCTCAAATGCCTCAGTTATCTCTTAAAAAAACTTTTCACAGCTGTAGCTAGTCACTTTCGATGTTAATAAAGTACTGGTTTTTATTAGGTGTTGATATTTTCTTTAATGGGAATAAATTGGTGAAGATCTCTGCATATTAAAATTAAACTCAATTCAACAGTGGATTTAGAAATTCTTTGTCAAATTCTTGTATGTCATAAGTCCTGCATCTATATATGGATTGTATTCTTGGTTTAAGGTGCATGCCAAAAGGTCGGACTGAAATATTCCCTAAGATTACCAGTGGAGTTTTGGATGATCAACTGTGCTACATATGAGTGCTCAGGTATTTCCTTGAATGACTTTAATTAGCAAGTAAATTAGACATCATTGGTGGAGATGAGATAACAATTAAGAAACATAATTAAATTTCAATCAATAGAAATTTAACAATGATAACATGCACTATAAGGCAAGGGTGTTCACAGACAAAAGTAAAGAACGATACAGTTATGCTTTTGATGAGTTGTGCAAATAAACAACTGTTTTCAATTATGTAATACGGCAATTATATCATCGACCTTGAACAACAGACTGTCTTTACAACCATCATTAAGAGGGATACCGGATGAAAGCCATTGTTGTATATATGCAGCCAAATAGCTAAGACAATTCTTTGCACTAATCTGTGCATCATGCAGCCGCAACCATAATGTACCTGGTAGCAAAAATCCTATAAATTGAAAAGAAACCACATTTTTTTGGTGCCAATTTCAAAGGTGGGTGTCATTAATCTGATTGATGTGCCCTCAAATTGCAATCAAATCCTCAAATGTTTACTGAAATTATACCCAAAACCCCTAAAAATCAGACAAAACTTGCAGAAAAATTTGCCAAGCAGAATGAATAAATAATTTCAGTGCACAGGAATATATAGTGAAAAAAAATTAAAAAATTAAAATATCACCACAATATTGTGATAAATCTGAATTTATTGGGAATTTTTCAGAATTTCTTGGCCAAAATCTCATTGGTCAGTATTTTCAATGTCTTGCTATATTTTCATAAATTTCTCAGAATCAAGGGTGACAACTTATTTATCACAAATACTCATAATATTTTGGCAATATATGCTTCTACAGTTTTTTGGTACAACATGTTTTTGTATAGCTATATTATTTGTTGAAAGCTTATGTTCTAATCTGCTTACTTCTCATTAGAGGATAATACCCTGTAATCTGGGAAAAAAATGCCAAGCGAAATAAAGAGCAGAGCAAAGTGCAAATTCGGGAAGTTTTGGGGAACATCGATGGATGCGGCATATCACAGATTGATGTTTCAACAATTGTTTGTGGCAACGCAGTCAAATTAGAGAAGACTGCCTTAATTGGAAGGTTTTTGGGTGCCAAGATGTCCAGATGCATGATCGGTGATTGGGTCTCAAAACATTGGCCTGCAGACCCCATGCTGAACTTTCTTCCCGAGGTTTTTTGCATTGCTGATCTTGAAACCGAGGAACAAGGAGATAATGTTATGAGGCAGGGAGTTTGGAAGCACAAAGATTCTTTCTTGTTTTTGCTAAAATTTCCGAATTTCAATCCGGTGGCTGCCAATCCAACTGATTGGATTATACAATCTGCCCTTCAAATATTGGTCTGTCAAATGCCTAACAAAAATTGGGGATTCTATTGGGAAGACCTTGGAGGTGGATTTGTGCAATGGACAAACCCTGATTACGCTCAGATCCAATAAATAGCCATCAAAGAAATTCCAAAAATAATTAAACTCATTACAAACGCTAGATGTTGGTCTCAAACAATTGATCAAGAAAATCCAAAATTTTATTGCCTAGAGTGCCATAGAAGGAACCACTTTGAAGCTAATTGTTGCCACTTTCCCCCTAGACCTCAATGGAAATGGAGAAAAAAGCAGATCGGCAATCTGGAAGAGAGCAAAAAAACAGTCAACACAAAGGGCAACAACAATTTGGATTCCTCTCCCCCACATCTCACTACTACTTCAGGTGCTACTCCTATTTTGCCTCCCCTTTATGTCATGTCGGTGCCTTCTATTTGGGGCTCTAAACTTATTTTGCCATCGCCTAATCAGAGGATTGGGCCTTTTGAAGTCAAAGAACCAATGCTTTCTAATGACGGTTATGATCCTAAGGATATGGAAGATATTAATGTGTTGGATGTAATAGATCTGTGAAGGATTAGCCAATCAGCGTCGAAACTACTTAACATTGGTGTGAATCTTTCTTCAACCAAAAGGGGTCAGAAAACAAATAAACAAAAATGAGAAGAATCAATGCTCAAGGGAGATCAAACTACAATCAAGAACAATCTTCTGAGGTCCAAGGGAGTAGTTCCCTCCCTTGAGGAGCCATGAAGCTCCTTACATGGAATGTTAGGGGCTTGAACGCCCCTGACAAATGGCGCATGACCAAGCGCCAGTTAGACAATCAATTGGTCGATCTAGTCCTGCTACAAGAAACTAAATTGAATCCAGTTGAAGCGGATACCTTTGTCAAGTATTGCAAAGGGTGGAGCAGCTGTTTTTCAACGACGGTTGGGGCTTCCGACGGTTTGGGTATAATATGGAAGCCTAATATGACTCTTCTGGAGCCCATTTCTATGTCCCCCAATTGGATCTTGGCTAAGGTACAAAGTTACTGTGCAAACCTTCCTTTCTACATTGTTAATATTTATAGGCCTACCAATACAGAAGAAAAGAGAAATGTATGGAATGAGCTATGTGAGGAAATTGCTTCTTTTCGAAATGAAAAAGTTGTGGTGGGGAGGATTTCAATGGGATTCTGGACCTAACTGAGAAAAGGGGCAGTTGAGGTTGAGTATCCCAAACATAAATTGATTTTTCGAAGCTCGTCCAATCCACTGGTCTTATTGATTATGTGCCTGTGAATGGACCTTTTACTTGGAATAATCAATGAGGGGGTTTCACCAACATAGCCGAGCATTTGGACCATTTTATGTTGTCTTCCAATTGGCTCAAATCCCCTATGACTACGGAATCAATGATTTGTCCCATCTCGAGTTCTAACCATTTTCTTGTCTCCTTCCACCTAATGGAGGATCTAGCGCCTACCAAGTGTCGATTTGGGTTTGAAAAAATGTGGCTACATTGCCCCAAGCTGAAAGATCTGCTTAATTTGTGGTGGACTGAACCCCTAAATTTCAATGGATCGAGAATGTTCGTTTTTCATAAGAAGATCCAACATCTGAAGGAGCAGTTCAAAATTCGGAACAAGGATTGTTTCAAGAACATCTTCGAGGAAAAGGAATGCCTTGAGGCCGAGTTGGCTACTCTCAACGAACAGATCATCATTAAGGGTGTGACTCAAAGTGAATATGCCAAAGAGAAGGAACTAATGGCTGAACATTATGAAATCCTTACCAGAGAAGAGGTCTACTAAAAATCAAAATCAAAAGAATCATGGCTTAAGGAAGGAGACTTAGATACTAAGTTCTTTCATAACATATCCAAAATGAAACGTGGGGTAAACAGAATTTCCAATATATTTCCACAAACGGTAGACCTCTACTGACCCTTGGGACATTCAAAACAAAGTCATCTTGTTTTTTTTAAGTTTTCTCTTTGGAGTCAACATCGCTAATCCTATTCAAAATGATATTTTAGATTTTATTCCACCACTCATCAAGTATGAGGACAATACATTCCTTGTTGCTCCTACATCACTCAAGGAGGTCAAGAATGCCCTCTTTCAGCTCCAATCAGACAAGGCACCCGGACCCAACGGGTTTTCTAGGGCTTTCTATCACCTTTGTTGGGATTTCATGGGTGAGGATCTATGGCGGGTGGTGGAGGAGTCTCGAAAGTCTGGTAAAGTTTGTAATATCCACCCTAATTTTTTTCCTTCCTTTGAGTTTTGGAACAGTCAAATGGTACTTACAATATTATTCAAAGAGTACATACAGTCAACACTCTCACATGCTTAAATCGACAATTTCATTCATTTTCAAAGCTCAATGGCTGCGTACATAAAATATGGAAGTTTAAACAAATACCCAATTCATAAAACCATTCAGATATCAGTTTTTAGACATACCCATGTTGGCTGTTAATGTACAGGTCTGATGACACTTCTATAACAGCATTATGGAGCTCCAAACATGATGCCAAAACCCACGATAATCGCTTATCCCCACTCAAAGGTCTTCAAGGTAAATGATGGAAGAGTTGGCGCCACTATTTGAAGTGATATAGACACCAAACCCTAGGCATCAAGCTCTAGAAAGTTCCCACGCCCTTGCTGGTCTGCTGTACGGCCCCTGGCAGCTTGTAAAGCCTTCACAAAACTTCTATTTTAAGCTCAGACTTCAATTATACAGGCCCACGCCTCCTCAGCCTTTCTTAACTTATTCAAATGATATTTCTGTGCACCACAAAGTCTTGAGCTGCACTTAAATGGTACAGCCAGCCCTGGAATGGTACAGCCAGCTTAATGGAGGTTTAACCTAAATCTTCAATGCTCCAAACCTGTTGTTATCCTTTCAAACTTGCCTCAGAATTGTCTTCTCTAAAGTTGGGCAACAAACTGAAGAAATCCAAATCAAATAAGCTCCTGTGTGACTCCTGGATGGAACCACCTTTAAATCCACCAGGAAAGATCTTTCACTTTCAAAATGGATGTTTTCTGTGAAGGTTCTCATCCTCACAAAGCTTTAAAGAACGTTGTTCAACCTGCAATATCTCTTCATCAAAATTCTCAAGCATAATTGCAAAATGAGCCCCAAAACACTTTTAATGCCCTCCTCAACTCCCACACCCAGCTTTGGGAATTTAATATTTATTTTATTTAATAAAATCCCCTTATGTCTCCCATGTAGGCGTCCTCCTTTTAAAAACAACTTAAATTCACTTTTTGAAAAGTCCCCTAGACGCCACTTTATAAAGTCACTTTAAAATATTTAAAATAGCGTTAAGTTAAATAAATATTTAACTTTATTTAAAATAATTCCCCAGACCATTAAAAATCACCAAATACACATTAAATGTGAAATCTGATCATGTCAAGGGAAAACCGACATGGAAAGGCCAAGTCAATGCTGAGTAGGTGACTTACTAAAAATAGTAAAATCGGGCCAAGTGCCTGAAAACACTCCAAAAAGTGTCAAAAGGAATCTCATGTAGCCTCGAACTCACTACAACACAGAATATGCCAAAAAGTTGAACAACACGATCTCCAAGATCTGAGGATTCCCCTAGCCAAAAACACATTAGCCTACGAGAACTCAAAGAATAGGCTAATTGTCTCCAACGGTCAACTACATTGGAAGGGGACAATACAAAGTTCTACGAGATTTTCAATGCTACTAACATTGGTTTAATTCCAAAAAAAATGGTTTGCTTGTCCTTCTCTGATTTTTGGCCAATATCACTATGCAATACTGTTTATAAGATAATATCTAAAATTATGGCAAATCAATTGAAATCTATTCTTCCTACCATTAATTCATTGGAACAAAGTGGTTTTATCCCAAGCAAGAATATCACAGATGGGGTCATCACTACTCACAAAGTCCTTCATTCCATCGAAGTCACAAATCAAAAGGCTATGGTTCTCAAGCTTGATATCAGCAAAGCTTACAACTATGTAAGCTAGAGATTGTTATTATAGATCATGGAAAATTTTCGATTTGCCTGGAAATGGCTACAATGGATCTACACTTGTATATCAATTGCCCATTTCTCTATTGTGGTGAATGGCATCCCTTCTGGATTTTTCGATTCAGCTCAAGGAATTAGACAAGGCGATCCCTTGTCCCCTTTCCTTTTTGGGATAATGGTGAAGGATTGAGTCGTGCAATATCTCATTGCACTCGACAAGGATTATGCAAAGGCATTGGTGTTGCAATGGATATCCCTTTAATCTCACATCTTCTTTTCGCCAATGACACACTTTTGTTCGGTGTATCTTCCATGGAGGAGGCAAGAGTCGTCAAATCAACTTTGGACCTTTTATGTGTGCAATTCAGGGAAAACAATAAACAAAGAAAAATCAAGCATATATTTCTTGAACACTAAGAAATCTGCCCAACGACGGATTGTGTCCTTGCTTCACGTTAACATTGAGACACTATCGTGCACATACTTGGGTATCCCTTTGTTCTAGGAGGCCATAAAAACAAATTTGTGGATGGATTCCATGGCTAAATGCAAAAGAAGAGCAGACACCTATAAGGGAGTTGGTTAACACTGGCCAAAAGAATTTGATGAGCATACGCTTATACTGAGAGGGGGTGAATCAATGTAAGGTAAACTTTTATTTTTTCAACTTAATAATCACAATAATATCAATCACACAAAATCAATAATTAACAACACAAGATTTACGTGGAAACTCTTTCGGGAGAAAACCAGGAAGAAAATGACTGTTTGGACCTATTGTCCATATCCAACCACAAATAAAATACTTTTTACAAAATATTTGTAGGCACGAACCCATTGGAGACACAATCCCCACCGCTAAGCACCAACTTAGCAAGAGACACCAATCTCTTCTATTGAGAGGCACCAACCTCTAACTCAACAAAGTCTTGTCTTCTTGAGAATAAATCTCCTTCAAAATCTGCCTTTGATAAAATATTTATTTTGCTCTCCTCTTGTGTTTGAATGATAAAGTCTTTCTTCCTCACACTTCCATTCACAAATCTGCTTGTATTGGATAGATATTACATTCCTACTTGCTTGCTTTCAAAAACATTTCTTATTCTTCTTTTATACCCACTCATGCTCTTCAAGGGAGTCACCAAGAGGGGTGATTCCTCAAAGAGGTTGGCCCAAATAAAGTAAAAATAATTTTAATTTAATTTCAAGGGCACCAATAATGGAGGTTGGCCAAAATAAGATTTAATTATTAATTTATTTTTATTTATCAAATCCCAAGGAGGGGTGCCAATATAAAGAGGATCGGCCAGCATAGAATGAAGCATTGTCTTGAGATGGTAAAGTCGTCCTTGAAATGCCTTGACATGGTGTGATCTGCTCTTGACTATGGAGATTCAAACCTGATTTTGTTTGGTCTTTGGACAGCGATTAGTGGCCTTTGGCCTTTGTTCTTCATACAATTTCTTTCATTGATAGTACGCCTTTGACATCAATGACAATATTGCCAACAGAATTGTCATGATCAAGGTGGTTTTAGCTGCCATCCCCATCTATCTTCTTTCATGCCTAGAATTAACCTCAAAAGAGGACAAAGATTTCAACAATATACTTTGGAAATTTAAATGGGATGGCTCCAATGATGTTAAGTGAATATCACTCATTGCCTAGGATACGGTTAAAAGTAGCAAAGACTATGGTGGGGCTGGCATTCGGGACATTTCAAATTCATAAACGGGCATTGGGAGCTAAGTTAACATGGCGAATGAAGGAAAATTCAAATGCCTTATGGTGTAGGATTTTGAAGAAAACATATCTAGACAATGAGGATGATGACCGCATCTTACCAATCCCCCAAATGGTTCACACTTGTGGAACTTTATGATGAAGTGTCGACACATTATCACAAAGTGTCTAACTTGGATGATCAATAATGGCAGGTTGGCTTCCTTTTGGACTGATTCTTGGAATGGGTACATACCTCTCGAAGACATACTTGGGCTGGAAGATTGTGCTAATGTCATGAACAATATTTAGGGGACAAGGTCTGAGACTGCCTTATTATTAAAAACGTGGGTTTGGATTTCTCTTGGAAATCCTTTGAAGCTCTTAATCTAGAGACCAAAATAATCATTTCCAATGAACTCGCTAACCGAAACATAATTCTCTCAAAACAAGGAACGATGAGTTATTGTGGTGCAGGGCTAAATCGGGGTGACATTCCGTCAAGATAGGTTATGAGCTTCAATCCCATGAGTTGCGTTTGCCTGATTGGCCCAAGGAGCTTTGTTGGTATCCCCATGTCCTACCGAAAGCAGGGGCTTTTGCGTGGTCTTCCCTTCATTACCGTATTTTTTCTGGAGATAGGCTACAATGGATGGGTTTTTATGATCGCTTGTGATGCCCTTTGTGCAAAGGTTGAAAGGAAACGATGGATCATTTACTCCTTTCATGCCCTATTGCTCAGGTGTGTTGGAATAAAATTTGTCAAAAGCTCCACTAGTCAAGTCCTCTCCCAACTAAGCTTCTTGATTTGTTCCAATGTTGGCTAAAACTATTTAAGGGATCCCCTTGGGCGAGCTTGTAGATTGAAGCGTCAGCTATGATCATTTCGCAAATTTGGAAAGAATGCAATGCAAGAATCTTTAAGGAGAAAAGCTCTTCCATTGAATCCGTCTTCAATAAAATTGAAGCTAGTATTTGTGAGCATCAAAACACTAAGATAAGGAGAACTCGGAAGTGGAAATTTTCATAATGGGACAACATCATGAGTTGTGAATGGCCTTTGTTGAAGCCCCCCCTTCATTTACCCAAAGACTGTAATGATAAATCAAAATGGGATTGGTGAAATGGCTAGTTCCTCTACGCAGAAGATTTATACTCAATTTTGACAAAGCATCAAGGGGGAACCCTAGCATCTCTAGGGTAGGCTACATCGTGTGGAATGTTGTTGGGGGGTTGTGTTGTATAGGATCCGTCAAGCTGCCCATAAGAATGAACAACAATGCAGAATTCACTACCTTACTGGAAGGCCTAAAAGTGTGTGCAATGGAGAGTTTGTACCCTCTGGATATTGAAGGTGACTCGAAGATCATTATCAAAAATATCAATTCTAACAAAGCTCTAAGTTGGAAGATCTTGATGTGGATTGAGCAGATTCAAAGGTACTTGGATGTCATTGGCAAGTTCACATGCTAACATGTGTATTAGGAAGCCAATCAATGACTGATTTTCTATCAAATCAAGGCATCGAAAGTGTCAATAAATATTCGGGACAAGATTTTTTTATAATGAACGAGATGCAAGATGCTCCACTACAACATCCCTTTGGATGTCTACATGCAACTAGTAATAAACTTTGTGAAAGTTTTGATTCCTAAAGCATGAGACTAAGATTGCATCAAAATTTGATGGATTTGGATACGAGTGAATTAATTGTACTAAGCATTCACGAGGAACAATTAGGCAGCCGTGCCGAGGAACAATTAGGCAGCCGTGCGGAGCAATACCAAAGGAAATGAACGATCGTTGAGCCAAAGTGGCCTGCATTTTGATTCCATACTATCGATACTCATGCTTCCAAGAAGACATGTCTATGCAACATCATCGAGTCTTTAAAACAAAACAAAAAACAGCTTGAGGAGGTGATAAAGAATGTCATTGGCACTCAAAAGATCGCTACGGGCCATATTCACAATCAAGATCTAATAGATCTTATTTTTTCCACAATCGTACTTGATATGGAAAGGAAACAACTAGAATGGAGCAAGGCGGAAGAATCAACATCTAGCTGCAGTTGGACAATTGCACTAAGAATGTTGCCCTCATGATATTCTTTAAACTCGGAACACTATTGAAAATTTTACTTTTCAATTATTCCTAGTTTCTTGGCTCTAGCTAATTGTCTCCTAGCCAAACAATGAATATTTAAACTTTTTCATTCTATTTCCCTCAATTTTCCATGACGTGTGCCCACACAAAACCAAACCATACTTGATTATTTTTCCTTCCAAAAATCTTCAAATTTGTAACTATCTCTTCATTATAAATTATGAATTGACCATGCAAGAGGCAGCGAGCTTGTTGGGTGTTAACCCTTTTGGTATTTCCTTTATCAAGTGTAATGTCCCCTACTTGGAGTATGCCTGAATTTTCTTTAAGGGACAATTACACAACATAAAATTGTTTTTCAAATAATATTCCATAGTAAATTATATAATAAATATTGAACCTAAGAATAAATGAACTATTAACATTTATGAAATAATGAATAACAACTTAAATTTGAATCCAATATACATACTCTTTTCCAATAACCAATCATGGTAGGGATTGGAGGGAACTGCATGATAGGGCGCAAGAAAAACTATTCATCAAAGTAAGCCCAAGGGTGTGCTCATACCCCCCCTTGGCCCCAAGTGGTCGGACATCCAACCAAAACAATCCCATCCAATTTAGGCCGGTGTACTTACGTTGTGAGAACATTCAATTGGCAGGAACATCCAACCAAGACAATTCCCATGTTAGTGTTGTAGCGGCGGGAGATATTTTCTCCTTAAATATATTTACCATAAGGCAGGTCAGCCTTTGTTATATAAATAAAGTTATGTATTTCTAGGTCGGCCCTAGAAAGGAGGGTGCCTAGCTTGGTATATAAAGAGGATAGAGTCCTCTAATAATCTCATTTATTCAATTAATTCATCAAATTCCAATTCCAATTCCTTTAGCAGCAGATTCGCAGTCAAGAGGAGCAGATTCGCTTCGAGGAGAAGAGCAGATATTTTGTATCTAAGAAATTCGCACTATATTTAAATGCAGATCTATTGTTTGAAATTCGCCTCTTCTAAGGCCTGATCTTGTGTGCTATTTCTGCACATATTATTCTGATTTATAGAGAGAATTTCTTGCTAGGTTTTTCTCCCTCGAGTAGGAGAGTTTTCCCAAGATAAAATATTGTGTTCATTGTTCTTTGTGTTGTGTTTTCTGCTTATTGCATTTCTGATCCAAAAACTAACATGGTATCAGAGCGGGTTCAGGAAATCCGATAAGATTTGTCTAAGCAACATTGCAGGTTGAGAGGAATTCAATGAATTACTGACATATCTAGAGCCTTTGATGTTGAAAGAAACATCAAGAAAAAAAAAATGTGATGGCCTACACCTGGGCCATCTGACTTCGAACTCAAATGATTTAGAATGTATCATTGAAAGAGACGTGAAGGATATCGCTATAGTCGATTCTTCCTGGAGGGTCGAATGGTAATTTTATTCCTTGGCTAATTGATAAATTGGGGAATTTCATCAATGTTATAGTGGAGAGTAACGAATAATTGTCAATCGAGGAACAAATAAACATATTTCTGAATGCCATCGGGAATTTCGTCATAAGCGGATATATGAGTAATTGACTTAATCGTGGCATATGAGGAAGGATCGGGATTGCTTGTCTCATCGAGCATTTCAAATATAATCATTGCGGGAGCATATGTGCAAACTGACAACACAAGTTAACGCCAAATAAGAATTCGGGAGTTGCTTGTCTATTGATGCCAAATTGATGTCAGCCGAAATTATTCAAATAACCGCCAGTATAAAGGAATTGAGCCACATTAGGAGGCGATTTCATAAGCTGACGCTGGAGTCCAAGTCAAATTGTATTTCAAGTCTATGGGCCGAGATTATATTGAAGTCGAGCTCACCCAGGGATATTGTTTGAGATGGTCGAGAATATTGTCACGGCTATTATGAGCCGCTGCTGAGATAGAGTAATATCAATGCACATCGAATACCATGATATAATGATCAATATAGAGTTCCCGCTAGTATAAAAAAAAAAAAAAGAAGCGGATCATTGATTGAGTATAGCACACTGACGTGTTCCAGGAGACGTGGACAGCAGGAGATATGGAGAATTGAATCGCAAATCTTCTAATAATATCGGAAGCAATCAAAAACTTTGCCAGGCTTCATTTTTGTGTGTGACGCCATTGAAAGGGCAGAAATCACATATCGATCGGACTGGTGGTCACACTGGAGGAAAAGTCGAATTTTGTTTGGGGGAAATCATAACTATTCAAATTAATTCTGGCACAGCTTATCTAGCAACTGTGAGGTGGATAGCTGGAGCATTCGATTAGTTTGTTGTCTCACCCTCTTCAAGTCGTTGATATCCAGGCTCATGCTTTATTTGTCAAAACTGCTTTATAGTTGTATTTTTAGTCGCTAGACATTGTCATAATAGCAGCAAGTGAATGGTAGTTTTGTTAATAAGATTACAACTCACTGCCATAGTCTATGTGTCATTATATGCATCAAAATTAAAGGAATGAAGGTCCGAGATAGTTCTAGCAAATGTTGGTGACAACAGTTCATATGAAATCTGGATAGGGGAAAATTGATGGCAACGCTGAAGGTGGCGAAGATGAGACACAGCTACAGGTCTAGCTAAATGGTGTACCAACAACAAAGATAAGTATTTTATGTTTGTACATTTGAATAATGATCATGGATTTAAATAATCATGTAGTTAATAATAATTCATGTAATAACATTGGGAATAGTGAATCATGTATGCTACTAGCATTGGTCTGTATATTCCTCTTTGGGGTAGTTTGATTTCATGAACTATTATTAATCTCTTTAAAATGTAGGACGCATTGAGGAGCAAAAGGATGATGGATTAATTATCCGAGATTGCATAAGGAATTCAAAGGGAGGAAAAGCTTGAGGCATCCAATGAGGAAGTCATGTCGGATGGAGAAATGAACAAACATGGAGACATAGCTTGCAGCCTTAGGACTGAGATGGTGGCGCATAACTCTCATGATTCTTCACTGGAGACATCTCTCGAGGGCACAAGGTTGGGTCAGCCTTGGATTGAGAAAGATGAAGACACTAAACAACGGAGAACCTATACAGATTGTCATTGCAATCAGCTACTTCAAAGAGGAGGAAATGACATTCAGAGGGAGTTAAATTCCGAGAATTCAAGGCACGAGTTGAGAGCATGTCCGGGAAAAGGATTAAGGTTCTGAGATCAATCAATGGAGGGGAGTTCACTTCCATAGGATTTCTTTGCAATCTTTGAGGCAAGGATCAAGAGGGAGTTATGTGACTCACTAAGAAGAAGTGAAGGTGTCAACTAAGTGGGTTGCAGTGTTGCAAGGACAGGTGCTAAAGTCCTTGGAAGACTTCTTCAGCTGTAGAGAACAGAATTGCACAAGACAGTCAATCTAGATTTGACATTGGTAGCTCCGCGAACCTATTCAAAATAGGGTTAGGGTGATCTGGGATGAGGTCGAGAAGGACAGTCCTGAAATCTCGTAAGTTAGTAGTGTCGGAGGTTTACGTTGGAAACCGTTCCTCTAAGGCAAGCATTGCAGACAATCTTGGACGAGGAGGTCAAGAGGTTGATGCAAGTACTTGGAGCTTCAGAGGGAGTCACATCATCATGAAGATTTGTTGTAATGTATATTTCTCTGAGACGAAAAAATATGAGGTGAAAGCCCTTGTAGTGTATATTTCTCTGAGACTGAGAAATATGAGGTGCAAGCCCTTATTCACCTCTATGACTAAGATGAGACATCATGTTGAGAGACTCCAATACAACACCAAGTTGAGAGACTCTGTGATGAACCCTTGTACATCTCAAAGACTGAGATGTGTTTCCTTCCACACATGGGAGTAGCCATTGTGGACGTCATGTTGAGAGACTCCATGGTGACATCACATTGAGAGACTATGTGATGAACCCTTGCACATCTCTGAGACTGAGATGTGTTTCTTTCCACACATGGGAGTAGCCATTGTGGACGTCATGTTGAGAGACTCCATGATGATGTGTTTCTTTCCACAAATGGGGGTAGCCATCGTGGACATCACGTTGAGAGACTCTGTGATGAACTCTTGGACATCTCTGAGACTGAGATGTGATTTTTCACAAATGGGTGTAGCCATTGTGGGCGTCATGTTGAGAGACTCCGTGACGAGGATATCTGGAAAATGCCTCCCTAGCTAAGAGGGAGTGTTAGTGTTGTAGCGGCGGGAGATATTTACCACAAGGCAAGTATGTATGTATGTACGTATATATATATGTATATATATATACACATATATACATATATATGTATATATATGTGTATATGTATGTATGTATGTATGTACGTATATATATATGTATATATATATACACATATATACATATATATGTATATATATGTGTATATGTATGTATGTATGTATGTACGTATATATATATATGTATGTATGTATGTATGTATGTATGTATATGTATGTATGTATGTATGTACGTATATGTAATTATATTAATCTTTACTTCTTTTATTATTGATTTATCATTTGTCTTCATATATCTCTCATTGAACCTTCTTCTTATTCATGCATATTTCTTCTTGATATCTGCTCAAATTCCAAAATGATATTCCATTCCATTTTCTTCCCTTCAACTTCTCTATTCCATCTTCTTTTATACCACTTACCTTCATGCCTCTTCATTGAGAGGGTGTGATTTCTCCCAGAGGAGATGACTTCTACAAGGGAGATGTCCCTTTATTTTAGATTATTATTCATTAAACTTGGGCAGCAATTCTTATTGCTAATTTAACTCAATTTCATTCTGCCTTTATTAATGTAAGGTCAGCACATTATAAAGTCTTTCATTTCAAACTATTTGGGCGCTGCCTTAGTTTAGATAAAGTCTTAAAGTAATTGCTGCCCCTTGTAATCTTTTTAATCACTGCTCACTCCTTTATCGTATTTGCTGCACTTCCTTCCTTTGACTGTTACACCCTAACTTATCTTTATATCCCTTTTTTAGATGATACAACATCTAACAATTATGGTCGGACTATGTTTAGAGAATTAATTTTATTCTTTCATTAATTTATTTAACTTCCTTATACTGGTCGGCCAAGATTTACTGTTGCAATTTGCGGGGGCATGACATCAGGTTGCTCCTGAAATTTCCATGACAACTTAGTGATAAATATGTCTTAGCATTCCCTAGTTATCCTTATCTCATCCATTGTTGCTTGGGACATGCTTCTTCACTTCCTGTCATGACAAATGATCACAAATCTCATTTGGTAAAATGCATAAGATTATAAGGTGATATGTCATTCTTGGCACTTTGTTCCCCATAGGATGAAGTTGGCTTGTTCACAACCAAGTCAAAGGTTTTTGTTACATTAAGAAGTTGCGTAATGATCCTGGAAGCATTAAAGGATGATCAAGTATTCATAGCCATGGCTCTAAAACATTACAGAGTCTTAAATATCAGCCAATTTCATGTAATATTAAGCATGATCCTCTGCAATTTTCCCTCTCCATGTTCCCATTCCCATTCCATGTAATAATCCCATTGATATCCCTATAATATCCCACTATGCAATCTCATGACATCAGTACTCTACTATGTAATCATGTCTTTTTTGAGTTTCTTCATTACATGTCTCATGTTCAAGAGTTAGATATATTGAAACATTAAAGTTTAATACTTGCATGGTTTCACATATGTCAAGGGAAAGGGTTACATTGTTTATTTTTCAAAGGAGGTTTTAAAAAGTGTCATATAAGTTTAAACTTCTAAATAAAGCTTGTTTGATTTACAAATACCTTCAAGCTCTACACCCTTCCATTTTTTCCCATCGTCCACCTTATGTTCAAAGAAATCCTTTTATCACACCACAAAGCCCTTAGTCAAAGTCAAAGTGAAGGGAACGACGAGCATCAGCATGGCATTGAAGTTTTTACTCTAGTCCCACCATGAACAAGAGTAATAAGTATTGACAACATGGTTAAGCGAGTTGGTAAGGCGGAGTAGAGGTAATTAAGAGCTTTGGTGTGGTGTCTTGGTTTGATCTTGCTTCCCCACTGATTTCAATGTTGCCTAAGGGTTGAAGATACATGAGGGTGGCATGGTGGTTGGAGCTTGCCACATCCCTAACCCCTTTCTAGTTCCTTTTGATCTCCAACATTCGCTAGCACATGTCCAATGCATGTTAATGAAGACAATTACAAAACTATTATATACTTCGAACATTTATCAAAAAGATTGCAAGTTTATTATGTTTCGATATTGCACAAGTGATGATAGTTCAAAGGAATAAAGCACAAAGGCTTTTCAAAGCCAAAATTAAAATGAAAGCAGATGAGTGCTCAAGTCATATTATATATTCTTCAACAAGGAGGTAGTACAATTCACAACAACTAAGCAAAAGTGAGCACAAATCATAGCTTCCATTTTATTCATATAGTAAAGTAATTCAAGGCACTAAGACAAAATGACAATGATCTTCAAAAGAGCTTGCGACTATTGTTTGAAACTCATTGTTCAATGTAAAGTGTTGTTAGGAGCATATATGCAGCAAGGTGTTGTGCACACATATGATTCCATCTCCTCTATCCCACATTGGTTATGCATTCACATCTCTTAGTGGTGTATCTTGTATATACCCACTTGTAGCTCTTATTCGAGCAATCTAGAATCATTGTATCATTTGCATGATTTCATAGAATGGAATTATTCTCTCATTTTGGATATCTTTTGTGCTTTCATTGAAGCTCCTTGATCTTAGGTGGCTATCTCCATAGCTAAATTTTACATAAGATACATTTCATGGTGACCAATGTCTACAAATCTTAACAATGTGGTATAAGCAAGACTGAAACTACGACAAAAGGTCTCACCCAAGATACCTTTAGGTTTTGACCTACAACCAAGCTCGGTAGCAATGGCACTTTTACAAAGTAATATACACTTATAATTTTTTTAATACTGCATTGAAAATGTTTTGCCCTGAGCTTGGGCATAATCAAAACCAAACTCAGCTGATAACAGCAATCACAACGAAACAAAGGCGACAAAACGAAACAAGTCCAACAGACTGTTTACAGCGTAGAATTTGCGTACCCATGGCTCTAGACGGCCAAAACATTAAGACCACAGAACCCTAAGTTTTGCTTCTAGAAACTTTTTTTACTTTGTTGTAAGGAATCTAAATCGCCATACTTGGCACACATTTTCCATCGTAAAGCAATAAAGTTACATTCAAACATTTCCATGATTTAAAGCTGACTCCAGTTAAAAGAACAGCCATAATTAAAACCTCGTGAAATGAAGGTGAAAAACAAAAACAAATATGTAAATGACTTACAGGTAAATGCAGCAGAAGCAGAGAGAGCTGCTGCTACCAAGGCCGCCAGTAAACCCCATTTATCTTGGCCTCTTACTGTGACATCATTTGCGTTTGCCATGAAAGATTTCAAAAAAAATCTGTGTATCTGGCTAGCTCTGTTTATAATTTAAATATTTGATCTCTATTGAGTATCGTTGGGACACGGTTTTATTTTTACGCACAATTTGATTGCAAGTATATGTATAGTGAAAAACATTACTTCGACAAAAAAAAAAGGAAAATTAAATAATGTAAATAATTATATATACAATTTATTTAAAAAAGTGAGTGGTAAAAAGATATATTTTTAGAGGTTATGCAAGATCATGTTTAAAATATAAGATGAAAATGGTCTAAATAGAGTCAACCCCAAACATCAATAAACATCAATATTTGTTTGGCAGTGAGAGTAGCACTAGCAAGAGGGGATCATGATCATCTAGTTTAACCCAAATACTAGTGGGGATGGAACTATCATCGATAGGCTCCCAATAGTGAGATCACCCTCCTCTTCCTAGTCTTCATCTACAAGTTGTTGAGCACGAACAAAATAAATAGTTAATTTTATGCAAGGAAACTTGTCAAAAATCAACCAACCAAGAGCACCACACCCATAAGAAGAGGTGGAAGGCAACCAAGAAAGTTGAAACCAATTGTAGGCGTCACAATCCTTGGAGCCTTGAGACTAAGAGCCTTAAGGCTAGGGTACTTGATCTCTTCTAGCATATTGATTATGACTATGCCTACATCCATGAGGTGGGGAAGAGGCAAGAGTTGGAACCCTACTAATCATGCAAGGGGCATTACCCTAGTGATTGAAAAGCTCTTATAGATGTGCAACTTGTGAGCTTGCATCTAGACATGCATGAACACATTAGATAAAATTATTGATTTAGTATATTGAAAAAATAAGCATCAACCAAATTGTAGCGTATGAAAAATGAAACCTGCAAAAAGTATACCAACTTTCAAGGCCAATTCTTCACACATATATTAGGATGAATTGACAATCCTTAGAATTGTACAAATTATCCTTTTTATAATGTTGGAAATAAGAAATACAAGATAAACTAGTCTATTACAAGGTTAAATAGCAAATTATTATAAATTGGTGAAAATAAAAGTATGCATGTAAATAACTACAATGAAAGTTCAACAAAAACATAAAGTACAAGTTTTGATGATGATTACATAAGTTGCAAAGAGTCTTCAGTCTCATACTCCAACACCTGACACAAACGTCTTCAGAACACATTGCCATTCGGTATAGAAACACTACCAAAAGTATAAATTGTACAATATAACTTATTGTATGCACAACAATAGAAACACCAAATTTAAACAACATTAAACAACACAAGTAATGTTAAAATATTGAAAATGATAACTCAATTCATCTATTGAAAAGAAATTTGAACAAGAAGAAGAGTTTAGAAATATAGGGCTAGATTTTTGCTTCTCTTTTAATACAAAACTTGCAAACACATGCACAATAAAAGAAATATTTTTATTTGGTTGTTTAGGGGCTTGCCTTAATCAAACCCTCGTTTTGGTATTTCTACCTCTATGACAACTAGGATTTTTTATATATAAGTTAAAACAAATGTAAAATATGTAATAAAAATTGTTGTCATAGAGATAAAAATATATTAACATCCAAAGAATTCAAGTGTTAATATGTAAAGAAATTCTAAATAACAATCAAGAACAAAAACACCTTGAAGCTTCAAAGACCCTTTAATAGTGATTTGTTGCTTTTAGAGTGTTGTCAAGAGTGAAGAGAGGTGGTCTATGTTATGAATAACTTGATATGCTTTCAATGGTGAGTAATTTTATTGTTGCTTCAAAGAGTTTTCTTCAAGGGAGTAGCCATGAGAATGAAAATCCAACTAGGGAGCAAGAGATTCCAAGAGATCCATGCAAAGCAAGTCGAATTAATTTTGTTCAAGGTGATTGCATGAAGGGTTTTTACATGCAAAAAATAAATAGGAATGTAATGATCCAAACTAGAATCACATTTTTTTGTAAGACGCTAGCGCATTGCATAGACACCCACATGAAATACTCTTGTTAAAAAATATAAGGCATGGAAGATTAGAAAAAAACATGAAATTAAATATAAAATTTATAATTCAAGAGTTAATGTTTTAAAAATAAACTATTTGCATCAAAAATCTAAAGAGAAGATGTTGTGTAGTGTGAAATTGGAAAGATATGCAATTGATAGCACTACACAATCTAACTAAGAAAATAGCTAAATTTCTCTCTTTTCAAATACTAAAGAGAATTTTGACCCTCAAAGTATGTTAAATCTATGAAAATTTAAATGGAAGACAAGGCCAATCACCCAACAAAACTATATGCCATGACAATGGGCTAGGTTGAAAGGGCTTAAATAAATCATGTATCAATCTCCAAGCTTCTCAACCTCTAGTGTAAAATTAGAAAGATGTTTGAGAGTCCTGAACTATCCATAAAAAGGATAGCAAGGATTGAGAACTCTCAAATGAGACGAGCAAGAGCCAAGTGAAATACCTTGATAGAGAATGCACCATGCAAACTAAGTCAACTTAGGCTCAAGAGTGGCCATCCAAATAGTCTAGAATTATTGATGGCAAGCATCAAGAGAATATTGGAGGTGTCAATGGTGTTTTAACTAATCCACCATTAGGATATGAGGAATTAGCCACAAGTATCCCTTGTAGGGTCTATAATTGCAAAATGGTGTTTTAGGATACTATTTCCAATCTTTCCAACAAGGCTTGAATGACCTCACTCTAAATTTTTGAACCATATGGGGAGTGATGACATCAATAATAGTCTAAAATGTCTCTTGATCCTAATTGGATAACTATAATTTTAACTTGGCCTCACTACCAAATAAATAGTTGATTAATTAAGAGTTTAATGTGTGATTATTTCTAGCACAAAGATGTTAGGGCTTGATGTACTCCTAGGCTTCCAAATTCTCTTGATAATAAATTGTCCTTGTATCTAGACAATATCCCTCATAGTAGGGAGGGTATATAGTCTAATTTATTTCCAAGCTAAGCACGTAGTAAGCACTCCTAATGAAATACAATGCCTAATAAAAAAATTCCAAGCATTGTTTCATTCCAAAGCCTTGATAACCCATTTAGCACAAAAAGCAATGCCTTGACAATGGATTGAGAGTAATCCTAAACCACCAACATCCTAAGAGACATGATATAATTCCTAAGCAACATGATAAAAAACCTCCATTCTTGTCAATAGAGACCTAAAGAAAGTCCTTGAGCAACTTTGTAATTTTTAAATGAGAGGATTTAGAAGGTACCCAACAAGAGGAGTAATAAATATGAGTAGTGCCCAAAATTTTGCACACACCTAGATATTGACCAAAGAAAGAGGCTTAGCGATCCAATAACTTTATTTCAATCTAGTAATGAACATTGCCACAAGATACCGAGGATTGGAAAGTAAAGGGAAATCCCATAAATAAATAAAACTTCCTCACAACCAATCAGTTTCCAATCAAAAGAGTTTAATCAATCAAATTTAGGAAGAAAGGATTAGTTGTAGTATTAGATATTTTTTTATTGAATACTCAAGCCAAAGGTTTGGCATATTATATCAAGGCAAAGAAGAGCCTATTTGACATTATTCTCATCCTCAAGAAGAGTGAGAAATGAATCATCAATAAAATAACTATTAACTAGATAGTTAGATGAATTAGTCAAGGAAACTCCCTTAACAAGCTTCTAGGATACCACATGGGCCAAAAGATAGTCAAATCCTTTAGCAGCTAGCACATAAAGTGCATGAGCTAAAGGGAAACCTAATTAGATAGACTAAAAAATCCTAAGAGTCTTTAATTATTGTTTATTAAAGGTGATGCAAGTTGAGGCATCAATAAAAAGTAGTTGAATAAAAATGGAAACAATGAGGCCTAAATCCAAGTGCCTAAAACTTGGAAAGAATGAAGGATCGTTTAATGAAGTCATAAGCCTTCAAAAAATTAATTTCCATAACATTGTAGATTGTTAGGAATGTTTGGTCCATTCCATCCCTTCCCAAAAAATAATAATGTTGTTGAGGATGTATTGCAACTTGATAAAACAAGTTTTCTCAAGATGAACCAACTAGGGAAGCAGTGACCTTACCTTGAGAGTAAGAGCTTTGGCAATGATCTTGCAAGAGACATTTATTAAGATGATTGGCCATCAATTGTAGATTTCCTCGAAGTTGCCAACTTTAGGTATTAATTTAATATTTCTTTTTTTTATTATGTTTCTTAAATGATTCTCATGGAAAGCTTCCAATTAGTCTTTGTGAAGGTCTTCACCTATAGTATCCCAATTTTTTTAATAGAACTCATATGAAAATAAATCCAAGCCAAAGGTTAGTCATTAGACATAAAGAAGAAAACCTCTGTCAAATATTCCTTAGTGAGAATTTGATCATAAAGAATGTATTGAGATGTGGAAACAAGTTATGAAACCACATTCAAGTATTGTTTCAAAGCAATATT
The DNA here is from genome assembly GCA_007115665.2 of Sequoiadendron giganteum. Classification (NCBI taxonomy): domain Eukaryota; kingdom Viridiplantae; phylum Streptophyta; class Pinopsida; order Cupressales; family Cupressaceae; genus Sequoiadendron; species Sequoiadendron giganteum. Next base: position 127,053,368 of record CM021104.1, read on the forward strand.
CTAAGTTAGACTATAGTTTTGAGTAGAAAAATGCTGCTCATGACACCAAAATAAGGCTTTAAGAATGTTTAGGAGCTACACAAAGAGTTAATACCCATCCTTAATGTTCTTAATGGCTTGAGATGTATGATGAGCTCACAAATCCTAAAAATATTCCTTATAAATCTTGTCTCCGATCTTAAGCCAATAAAAGTTGAGATTTGGTTTGGGCACCACAAGCAAATCGAGCATCTACAACCTGTTTCTAGTGATGAAATGTAGCCACATAAAGTTAATATTTCAAATCAAAAGGTTACACCCCCTAAGTTTGGAAAGGCTCTAAGGTAGTGGCCTCATGTGACTAGCAAGGGAAATAGGCACACATAAATGTAGAGGAAATGAAAGGTGCAATTGATAGTGTTATTCCACCAAGCTATCCATCACGTCTCATGCATGGGGTGTGGCTCCAACTTCTAAACATGTTGGATATGATTTGATGTAGCCTTATGGGTGAGAAATGGCATGTTTATAAAATAGTAAGTCTTCGTGGCCTTGTTTTTTGTAAGTTACTGCTCATACAAAATTGTATTAGAAAACGGTCTAAAAGTAATATTTGACAAAGGCTCCACAAGAAAAGAATAATAGGTAGAAAAAGAGAAATAATTGAGTCGATAAAATTTATCTATTGAGATACTTAAGGAACCTATTATTTTCCCACTCTAAGGTTACTCCATATGTATCATGTCATCATATTTTGGCCCCAATCAATATTGAGATAAAAAAACCCATAATTTATTATGCATAAATTACCACACCTCTTTCATTAACTATCCAACACAAAGTTAATGCCCTACATTTATCATATTTCATCTCAATTATATTAAGATCACCACAAATAATCTAAGTGGTTGTAGGCATTAAATTTTCCATCTCTAGAGGATAAATCACTTAACAACATCATTCAAGGCATACACAAAGGAATGATTATTAATGTTGAAAAGAGCCCACGACACTCAATTCATGGGGTTACATCCTTGGTCAACTAAGATTTGATACCATATAGAAGAGAGAAAGATAACATCACCACTACAACCCACTTCATAGTTTCTACACAAAAGAAGGCCAACAAATGCGACATATTATAGAAAGCAAAAAGCTAAAAAAATTAACCTCTTACAAATAGAGAATTTCAAGATAGAAAATATTGTCATGTGTCAAAAATGAAATATATTTCATAAGAGGTAAAATCAAACCTTGAATTTTATAGGAAACAACATTCATGTACAAGTCTCAAAAGTCATCTCCTTGTTATCCAATTCATTTAGGGTTAAATACCTAGTCTACATAAATGCTTCCTCTGAACTAAAGTTGCCTACACAAATGGAAGGTTGAATAGTACATTATTTATCTAGCACATATTCTTCTACTTCCATTTGTCTCAATTGACTGTAGAGCTCCATCTATGTTCAATCAATTGATGTAGACAATGCATAAATATAACTTAACGGACCAACGGATCTCGTATTAAGCAATTCATTGTTCTAGAGGTGCTTCACTTAATTTATCAACTAGGGGATCATAATCTTGAGATGATGTTGGCACTATATGTGTAGTTGAGAATCCTAAATTGTCCTAATCAATCACATATAAAAGAGTAGCAAAAGCAATTATAATTTAAAGAAACTTGACTTAAATAATTCTATCTAGGAACAAATTCCTATAAATAACAATTATTGTAGGTAACTATAATAATTACTACATGTAACTACTCTTGTGAAAATAGTAACTTAACAACTCAACTATACTGCAACTTATTGTAATAAAAATGAATCAATATTCAACAACTCAAACTAACTGTAAACCAAGAAATAGAATTTAGCAATTTATTCTACTATATTTAATAATATAACATACAAGGAGTATTGTAGTACCTCAAGTGTCCCTTGCTTGAGTTGTTACAATCCCACAATATCCTTCTTCAAATATTAACATAGAGATTCATGGAGAAGACTGTAACTTTCTTATTGCAATTTGAACATACAAAGTTGAGAACAGAGTATTTGATCAACAAGAGTTATTGTATTCAAATCTACTTAATACAAAATATCTCCTTGCTCGACCTCTCTCAAGATTAGTCATATGTAAAAGATATTTGAGAGTTTTATTATTTATGAACTAAAAATAAACTATAACCAATTGTTGACTCTTCCAAAAAAATAGGAAGAGGACTAGGTATTATTTTAAACAGCAATGAAAAGCTAACAAGATAAGAGTGTCAAAATCATAGTAGGACTCTACATATTTAAAGAATGGTAATAATTGAAGATGTGCATAACATGGAAAAACTTACTTCAAGCCATAACCATTATCATTACAAGTATCTTCTTTTCTCCATGATCTAATGATCTTATAAAGTAGAAAGATAGAGAGATCCATAAAGAAATTATATACACAATCTTCATCCATTATTGACATCATCTGTGGAAAACTACATACATTATAGGTGATCATCCTCTTCTACTACATCAAACAAACAACCTTTTGTTGTAGGTTGGCAATCCCTTTTCTATGAGTTGACAAATCCTTTGCTACAAGGGTTAGTTTATCTCAAGGTCATCTTTCACCATTAATCACCATAATTAACATAAAATTCTATTAAATTCTATAGACATTCAAAGATTCAAAAAATAATCTATCAATATAATATATCATTCTTAATGCTTAAAATAAGGGGAAAGGTTTGGGAATGTCTTTAAAACTATCAAGAATATTATGAATATATGAAACTAAAACAAGGAAAACATGATAATTTCAAGGCTCATCACTGCCCCCAACCTGGCTCTTTGCTTGTCCTCAAGTAGTTCAACACCTCTAATTATGTTGTAATGCAACTTATTTATATTCCATTATGTCAATGACTCCTTCCCCCTAGTTTAGATAGAATACTTTATGTGCAAATATTCTTTCCCATATGGCTTCCTCTATTGTTCCTTGTTCTTCCCTCCTTCCTGTTTAATGTGGAATTGGGTACAAGAGAAGGGGGGATGAATGTCAGATGGAACCAAGTAATTTGGTGTTTTAGGGAAGCTTTGATGTATTTATGTTCCTCGATGACTACTTCCAAGTAGTTAAATACTAAATGGGGTTCTTTCCTTTTCAATTCCTGTGTTAATTTATTCCATCTATCCTAAGAGAACTTGAGTGTCTCTCTTTTTGTTCTAGCTACCAACCTTGAAATTTCTTGCAATATTTTTCTCTACACTATAGGATTTTCTTTTCTACCCAACGTTTTTCCATTAGGTCAATCCATTCCTTTACTACCTCATTGGGATCCTTCACTTTTTCTCTAATATAGAGGGGAAATGACTTCTCCCTCTCATGGTAATCCTGTTGAGGTTGACTTCTCTGATGTCCATCCTTATGAATGAATCTAGTGCCTTTATTTGAACATCTCCCACAAAAATTAGTAGGTTCTAGGCAGTGTCATATGAAATGGCCAGATTATGCAGATAAAATTCACATAGTTGGACCTGCATATTAGTGTGGCCTCTTGATAAGCTTTTAATAAAAAATATCATGATAATAATGAAACTAGCAAATCCCTAATTAATTGGTTGAATTAGAAATTCAAAAAAATATGATATAAATAGGGTTAAACCCTAGCAGGTATTCGGTATTTTATGATTTGAATAGTTTTATTAGCCAATACGTCAATTTTTACATTTAACCTTTTAATCTCTAATTTTTTCTTTTTAATTTCTCTATTATGTGTCATTATCAATTATTATTTTTCCTTATCCCATTTTCTTTGTGACTGAGATAACTCTTCCATTTTGTTTCACAATTTTATTCCAAGGGCACCAAAGTAGGGGTTTTTTATGTTGTTTGGAAATCATGTTGGTCATCAAGTTTTGGAGTTTTCTTAGTTATTTAAGTGATGGCCAATTGTTCCAACTTATCCAAACCCAGTCCTTGTTGTTGATAGACATACAACTGATTTTCCAATTCTTTAACCTTGTTACCCAACCTAATCTCTCTTTGTTGATAACTCTTTATCTATTCTTCTTGTTCTTTAATTTTCTATAGAGTTACCTGTAGCTCATTAAATTCATCTCTTCCTTTCAAAATTAATTATCTCCCATCCTCCAAAAATAATTCTTCCTCAACCTTATCTAGCAAGAAAATTCCTCTTGGGTCATTAGACTACTAGGATGTTTGAGTTTCTTCTTTGCTATAAATAAATCTTCTTTAGATTCAGAATATGAACTGGTGCTTAGATACATAAATTTCAAGCTTTTGGATTGTTCTTGATCATGTGGTAAATTTTATTTTTCTGAGTTTATTTAAGACTCTATCATCATGACCTTTTCTTGTCCAGAATGGGTCTTTTCCCCTACAATACCCTTTTCCTTAAGGTAGTGTGATTGCCTTCTAGGTTGCACATGCTTTTTTTGCTTCTTTTTAGGTGTGAAAGAGTAAGATGGTCTTTTTCCTTTACGCTTCTTGGGAATAGAAGGGATTTATGTAGTAGTAGGGGTTTTGATTCTATAAGTGTTGTGGGATGTGCCCTAGAGGTTTTAGGTTGGGTTTCCTATATCTTTGGCTCTGGTTGTGTATTACTATTGCAGGTAAGTGATGCAACATGTGGGGAAGAGGGTATATGCTCCTCTTCCCTTTCTACATACAACTTATTCACCTCTTGAGTCTTGTTTGCTTCATCTATCCCTAGCCTCTTAAGTATATCATTTATATTATTGTAGGCTAGAAATGTTTCCCAAGAAATATTAGGGAATTGAGTTATAAGGCTTCTCTTTGTCAATAAAGTGACCAAATAGTAATGAGACAGGGTAGACTGGTTTCTCTTTCTTTTTTACTTGATATCCATTTGTTTCAATAAGTTATACAATTTTTTTGGAATATTCACCAACCTTTGATGGTGAAGGTGAATTAATAGTTTAAAATGTATTGTGTACAAGAGAGAATATTTACCATCACAAGTCAAATATTTAATTATGTATACAATAATGAACGCCCATAACTAGGGTAGGTAAGTTGTTTAGTATCTTGAGAAGATGAGTCCAATTCCTCTCTTGGCCATATGAATTCATCTAAACTATAATTGGATCTAATCGTACTAGAAATTCTTCTCCAACTGTGGGCAATTTAGAAACCTCAGCAATTGTTGCCTATGAGGTGTCCACTCTTAAGCCTCTGATTATGGCTTCATAATTTTGCAATGTACTATAAAATTATTGTCATTACCTTGTTGAACTATGTAAGATGAAGGAAATAATCCAACCATCCAACTTGCTGAAAAATAGGCAAACATAGTTTATCTTCTAATGGTAAATTATGGGATAATGGTTCTTGTTTGATGATGTCTTCCCCCATTATGAAGATTTGCAACCTTCATTGAACAATTTTGCTTCAATTTATTTGTTTTTATGCCTTAATTTACGCTTCTATGAATGTTATAACCTCTACATTTGTGACTTTGCAAATAAAATTTCAAGTTGGTGTATGCAACTCTATTCAAATTTGATAATGACAATTGAACCAATTCTCCCCCAACTTAAAGTTGAAATTTTTCCTTAAATGGAAAGGTATGGGAATTACGGAGGGGATAATTTTTAAAGCATTGTAGATATAAATATAATATAAAGTAAATGCAACATGAATATTAATTCCATAGAAAAATAATAGAATTAATGGTAATCATAGTTTATAATGCGAAAAATACTTGGAGTGGTTGTGGTGATGAGAAAGGTGGTGCATGTGATGTGATTTGAACGCTCCCAAGTAGCAACTTGCTAAGAGAAATAAAGTGATGGAAGTTAATGGTGGTACTATGGGAAGCTTGTCATATAGATAAACCATTGAAACAATGGCACATGTCTTAAAAAGGATTGATGTAAAAGAATAAATTTGTGACATACATGGAATTGATTTATTATGACGTGATGTGTTGTGAGTAAATGGTAGAGGATAGTAGTGGTTGCATGTATAGGTAACAAGTATGATGTACACCTGAGAGAAATAGTTATTACAGGTGGAATGGTAGTGAGCTAGAGGTAGTTTCTACAGGTAGTAGTAGAATATGTCCCTTGTTAAGTGCCTTAGGTTGTTGCTACAAGTCTCATGCAAGTAAGAGCTTGCATCTTGTTGCATGTATTTGATAATGGCTTGTGTTGGAAATACAATTTATTGATGAGATAGTCTGTGTGTGTGTGCATGTGTGAGTTTATTTGTGAGAGAATCATACATGTTGAATATCAGTAGGTGAGTTATTTGGCTCATCTATAGATGTAACAATAGTTGATTTGGATGTGTCTTCTTGATTTGTAAGCAATATTGGATCTGTGAGTGGTGTAAATTTTTGTTGCAAGTCTTATAAAAACCCATCCTTATGTAATGGATTTTTATAGAGTTTGAGGTGGTATTTTTTACCATTAAAGATAATCTTACTAGATCAATTGTAGTTAACCACATTGCTTCATTTTAGAAGACTTGCTTTATTTCATAAGGACCTAGCCACCATGTCTATAATTGACTCATGTGGTCCTTATACCTTGAATCATAGAGCAATGCCTAGTCCCCTTCATGAAATTCTTTAGTTTTGATAAACTAGTCATGCCATTTGATTCACTACTTTTGCACAATCTCTATATGACGGACTGCTTCCATCCTTATCTCATCCAAAGCAATCAAATTATGTAGTATGTCTATTTGATCTTAAAAGATATTTATTCCAAGTTTCATTGTTGTTTTGAGTGTTTTATGTTCAAATTCAATGGGAATGAAAACTTTCTTCCAATATACTAATTCATATGGTGTAAATCCTATAGTTATTTTCTAGGTTGTCTTGTACGTTCAAACAACTTATGGTAACCTTGTTGTCAAATCCTTCTGATGCAATTGGACTATCTTTCTTAAGATGGCTTCAAGTTCCCTATTTGTAACCTCAAATTACCCAGTTGATTGTGGGTAGTATGGAGTTGACTTTTTATGTCTAATTTTGTATTCTTTAACCAAATGGGCAATCAAATTTAAATTAAATTGTGGTCCTTGATATGTGATTATCTCCCTAGGCACACCATATCTTGTGAAGATTTCCTCATAGAGTAATGTTGCAACCTTGTTTTTGAAAAGTTAAACAACATTTACATGGCACTGTACCCCACACAACGAGCCACTAGGGCCAAAAAGGTACAAGACCTAAACAACTAACATAAACAGGAAAAAAAAAAAGATAGCCCAAAGGCAGCACAACAACAGCCGAGAAACAGCCGACAAACAGGCACCAGGAGCAATAATGTTGCAACCTTGTTATCTCTAGAAAATTGCAATACTTTAATCTCCACCCATTTTATTAGATAATCAATATGTAAACTAGTATGTACTCATTATTGTAGGTGGGAGCTATTGATCCAATGAAATCCCATCCCCATTTATCATATGGTGCAATGACCAATTGTGGCTGCAGGGAAAATTCATTGCTCCTTGTAGGTCTACTCATCCTCTCATAGTGATCACACCTCCTTGTATACTTGACTACATCTTTATGGAGTGTTGGCCACTAGTATCCAATATTTAGAATCTTTAGGGCTATTCTATTGGTTATAAAGTGTCCTTCACAAGGCTCATCATGATAAGCCTTAAGTATTTCATAAACATTATCCTCCTTCATGCACCTTCTCATTATATTATCAAGTCATATCAGAAAAGATAACCAACTACACATGAATATGGAAAGTTGCATTCAACTAACTAGCACCTTTCTCTAGGTGAGAGATGTGGGTGTGTCCTACCTGTAACCATGTATTTAGCTATGTCTACATACCAAGGTTTTTCTACTATTAATGCAAACCAATGTTCATTTGAAAAAGAATCATCCACAAATTCTTCTTCTATTTTGATTTGTAGCTCGAAGAGAAAATTAGCTACCATGTTTGCTTTACCTAGTTTATCCATAATAGTTATATCAAAATCCTACAACAATAATAACCACCTTACAATTCATCCATCGACCACTAGTTTTTTCATCAAATATCATATTGTTGTATGATTAGTATGAACAAATATAAGATAACCAATGGTATAGTGTCTGAACTTGTTAATGGCATAGACTATTTCCAACATTTCCTTCTCTATGATAGTGTAATTGAACTCGACAACTTGAAGATTTTTACTGATGTAATAAATAGCATAATCCAAATTACCTTCCTTCTATACTAAAATAATGCCTATGACAAAGTTAGAAGCATCTATATGTATGTCAAAAGGATCTATCCAATTAGGTCCTCTCAAAATAGGTGTCCTTGTGAGAGATTTTTTGAGAGCTTCAAAAGCTTCTTGGAAAGTAGTGGTCCATTCAAAGTCAATGTCCTTAGATAGGCAGATAAACAAGAGAGTTGTTATCTTATTGGAATCCTTAATAAATATCTTGTATTATCTTGCATGGCTCAAAAAACTTCTCACATATTTTTTCTTTTGGGGGGTAGGTAGAGTGGAGATTATCTATATTTTGTTAGGATCCACTTGAATCCCCCTGTTTGACACAAAGTGTCCCAAAAATACTCCTTCAATCATCATCATGAAATATTTCTCATGAATAAGGGAGTGATTGTGATCTTGACACCTTTGCAGGACCTCAAAATTTTATAGTGCTTCTTTATAGAAATTTACATAGATAATAAATTCATCCATAAATAATATTCATAAAGTCATGGGAAAATTTTGAAAATATGCTCAGGACAAATAAGCCCAAAGGAAAAAACCGAGTAGGCATATGTACCCTATGAAAATGTAAAGGTGGTTTCATCTTGGAATTTTGGAGCTATTTTATCTTATTATAGCCACTAAATCCATCTAGGAAAGAAAAATATTTCCTTCTTGCCAATGAGTCTAGCACCTAATCTATGAAAGGAAGAAGGGAATGATCCTTCCTCGTGGTATTATTTAGTTCTATGTAAACCACACATAGTCTCCACTTGCCTCCCTTCTTAGGTATTATCACCAATGGGAAACTCACTAACTATCTGAAATTGGATATATGAACCTTGCATCTAACAGTTTTTGTAACTTTATTTTTAGTATATCTCACACATCTAGTTTCATCCTTTTTTGTGTTTGCCTCACTAGTTTGTACCCATCATTGATGCGTATTTTGTGCACATAGACTAGGATCTATGCCCTTCAAATCATGGTGAAACATATGAAAAATGGGTGCGATCCTAAAATTGGATTGAGGGAAATGTATGATACACCTATCTTCCTTATTTCATTAGGAAAAAGAGATCCCCTAGGGAAATATTGACTTTCAACCCCTAGGTGAGTCAACCTTGAAGGAGATCTTGCTATTTTCCTTATGACTTAGGACGGGGTAAATCATCCTAAAATGCACTTTTGGGAAATGAATGAAAAATAACAAATGAATGCAATTATGTAATCTAACACATGAAGCCTCTAAATTAAACCTTAATCTGACATAATACAAAAAGTAACAACAGATCTAAGAAGGATGTCATTTTATGCATCTATCACAAAAAGGTTGTGTTGAGTGTCCTCTTGGGAATCATTTGCCCAATGGTGAATGGGTCTTGGTAAAGGGGTTGAAAATATGCTTTTGTAGTCCTTTGGTACTATGTTTGCACTCCCGATTCCTCTGGGTTTCACAATCAAAAATTCAGAATTAAATTTTGAAAGTGAGTTTTTGTGGCTTGATGACAATGTTGACAACTTTTGCAACTTTAACAACTTTTTGAAATTTTTTAGTTTTGATGGATATTTATTCCTTCTTCAACCTAAGATCTGCAACACATACAAGAGGAAAAATTGTTTGTTTTTAGTGAATGTGGGTTACCTTGGTCAAACCCCGTTTTGGTAATTAAACATTGAAATAAAATAATGAAACATGAAAGGAATGATGAATGAACAAGCGCTATGTTGCAACTCACCAAACCCTTGATTTGAGATTCTTGAAGAACTAGAACTTAGAAAATCTCTCCAAGATCTAGATCTTACATGAAATGGCTTGATTGATGATGTGATCTTGATGCTTCAATCTTGACTTGAATGCTTGAAACCTACATCACAATGTTAGCTCCAAAAACATGCATGATGCTTGATAACTTTGGCATGATTCTTGAGATCTTGAATGATGCAACAAATGCTTGAGAAATATATTCTTGAACACCTTTGACAATAATATTTTCTCTTGTGAAATTTGCATTAATGCTTCTAGGATTTGAATTGATAAAAATACCTTGCTTTTATTGACAAATTTCTAATTTCCCAACAATTAAACATTACAAGCCAACATTTGAAATTGACTTTGGGATCATAAAAGGCTACCAAAAACATATTAATTTTTATAATTAAGCAAGTACATGGGACCCATTCACCCAAGGGAAAATGGTTACTAATCTAAATTGCCAGGACCTATTCATTTCGGGGTATTAAAAATGATAATTGCATTAATTTAATCACAATTCCCCTTTGAGAAATTGTAATTAATTAGGCTTGTAGATGAATATTTGGTCCAATTAGAGCCTTAATTAAGTCTAACTAATTAAGGGACCCAAACATAGAGTGATTGTAAAGGAGTAAAAATTTTGACACTACATTGAGCCCCCATTTTAGTGAGAGGATGAGCCTTGCGTCAAAATCACACTAAAGTAGTCAAAAAAGGATCAAGAGAGGTCTAATTGTACAACTATTGGAAAGATAAGACAACAAAGATCGAGGGTGATCAAGCTTGCAAGATATATGATCTCATGGCAAACCAAAAAAGGCACAAAGAGACACATGCCTATGTTAAATATGTAGTAACAAGATAAGATACACAAGCATACAATGCCAAATTTAATGAGAAGAGAGAGAGAGGGGAGGGTGGATCAAGCCTTGGATATTTTTCCAATTGGCATGGATCAAGCCTTATATATTTATCCAAAAACATTTACAAGTGGAAACCCATTGTCCACTATGCAAACAAAATGTACTCACACGGGCTAGTGAAATTTGTTGTCCACTAGGTGAGCCCCGAAAAGTGGCTAATGGGAAGGTCATGTCAGGTCTATAGGCTCCCTTTTTACTAACCATACCAAAGTTATATCTCCTAGTAACTTTGAAAAGGCACCACAAAAATGGTCACAAGGCTAGCAAGTTGTGTTATGCTAGGCACTCGTGAGAAAGACTCCACCGGCAAGCAAGTTGTGTTATGCTTGGTGGCTATGAGAAATGTAAAGGATCCACTGGAAAGAAAGTTGTCTTATGCTTGGTGGCCTTGATACATGCAATAGGATATCCAAAGGGGTTTTTCTTAGTTCATGAAAGGTCTCACCTTAGGGAACATCGTGCCTAATGTCTCCAAGAGAGGACTAGTTGAGGATAAAAAATTACAACTTAGGGAATGCAATCTATAGCATCACCACTAAGAGGAATGTTATATGCTCAGAAAGGTTACACTCTTGAAGGAAATAAAACCTAATTAAACCATCAAGAAGACACATCACATGAAGTAAGAATACCATACTTTGAAGCAAACAATGAGTGGGGACGTGCATGCCCCCACTTTAAAGAAATTTCTAAACACCATGTTGTGAACAATTACTTTAAAGTAGAACACACTAAATTCCAATACATGAGAGCTTTATTCAGAAATGCCTATGTAAAAAATATGTTTCCAAGATAGAGCTACATCATGAAAGGAGGGTTGCCCCCCATATGCAATCTTAAGATAACACATAAGGGATCCATGGATTTGGGGTCAACATTTGTCATTGTTGCAGTGATATAATCGAGCTTGGAACCATCATCGTTCCCCAAATGAATCATGGAATGAAAAGCACAAATGAAGAATAACATATAAAGAGAGAAGACAAAGGAGAAGCTTTTAGGTAAACATGGAAGAGACCTAAATGTCTTGACACCTTATGTCATCCCAAAAGGGAAAATACAAGACAAAAGATAAAGATTATGACAGATAGAAGAATGTAGATACAAATAGAAGAATTCCATGACAAATTTACTTCCTTTATATCCTTGCACCAACAAAGTAACAAGGTTCATCCTAAGTAGGCTCACAAACATATAAAGACACACTAAGCCGCACAATACGAGGGATTGCATTACACACATGCAATCACAAAGAACACAAAGAGAAGACTAGTATGACACATGCAAGCCAACCTATATCAAGTCATTTGTATCCTAATCTTGTTCATCGTATGTGGAAGGTGGATAACTAGCCAAAGTGACAAAAATAAGTATTAAACTCGGAAAAGCCTATCTAACTCCTTTCCCCCACTAAGTGCAGGATAATGATGAGCCGAGATGAGTGATGAGAATGGGCTCCTTGCAATATAGAAACAATTTTCAATACATGTAATAGTGAGTATGCTATGATCCTACAACTATCACATGGCAAGGAGAAAAGTGCATGCATTTTAGTTAATTACATCATTTTCACAGATCAATTGTTGTAAAAGATGGCACTCATTAGTAATATTCCCAAGAGTTCTATGAAATGCACAATAATTCATATTTATACTCTTTCCTTTTTTGTTTTCTTTGATAGGTGGCAAGTAAATCAATCCTAGACAGAGGAGTTGTTCCATTTTTCATTTAGTTTTTGTTGTAGTGTGTAAGAATGGAAATTCCTTGATCTTATAGGGCTTGTACTTCTTAATTATTTGGGAAATTTTCTAAGGTGGAGGTGGGGGAAGTGGATCTATGGTGATCCTATCATCTTTTTGAGGTATTAATTAGTCTCTTGAAATGATCTTGTGAAAGAGAATACCTTTTCCCTTGGGAGATGTGCAAGGGAGATCTTGATATCCTAACCCCTTGTTGTCTTTGGATGATATTTTCTACAATATTTTTTTAATTTCATGCTCATTTGTTATGTCACATCCTTGTTTGCTTAAGATCTTAAAGCCTTTACCATAACTCTCTTCTAAGTTAATGGGTGTATTAGTAACTCGATGAACATAGGATAGAAGTGTATCATTATTATCCTTGTGATCAAGTTCATTAATGATTGATCGTTATGGCTTGATTTGTGCTTCCATTTTAAGATGTAAAAGTTTGAAAATTTCAAGCGATGTGATTATATGTGGTGTTTTCATGGATGGATAAAAGGATGCATTGTTCTCAAGTTTGTGTAAGGAGTCTTGTATGAATTTTTGCATGCTATCTTCATCTTGACCTAATATTTCCACTTCACAAGGATATTCATTAGGAGGTGAAGGTTCATTAATAGTATCAATTACATTAGGGTCCTCACCAAACCCACAACTTGAAACATCTACCAAAGATCTTAAGGTTTTCCATATATTACCCATACACATGTCCATGATTAATTTTTATGCAAAGTTTAAGATTTGATGAAGATTTTTTGATTTTGTGAGTGTAAGATAATAAAAATGATATGTTTTAATGCTAATTTTGATTTTCAAACAATGCACTCAATTTGACCAATTAAACCTAATACAAACAATGGCAGATTTTTTTGATTTGTGAAACTGAAACCCAAATTTAACAATAGGTCAAAATGAAGAAAATAGAGAGAAATTGATGCCCAAAAGTTTGAAACAACACCTATACAAAGATAGATTCACCCTAGGGTGAATGGGTATTAGCACAAGGGTTGCAAAAAATTAAATTTGATTTTGAGGTTGAATGTTAGGGTGCCTTGTTTCAGACTATAAATTGTGCTTTCAATGACTGAATTTTCTAAATTTTGATGTCTAAATGCAAGTGAAATGAATGACAAATGATGAAAAATATAAAACCTTTTTAAATGCAATTTTTATCCTATTTGTGAATGTGAATGATGAAAAGTACACTAATATGCAAAATTAATGTAATATGCATGCAATTTTTTGAATTTTTAAAATTTTGAAGGATGCAAAATGTAAACCTAAAACCTTAAATGAGACGAAAACTAATGCAACGTTAAAAAACCTAAATGAGATGCAAACTAATGCAATGAAAACTAATATAAATCTTAGATCTAAGTTTTGAATAGACTCCAAATTTAGAATTTTTGATGTATAATGTTGGGTTCACCAAAATGAAACATATGAAAAATGGGTGTGATCCTAAAATTGGAATGGGGAAATTTATGATACACCTATCTTCCTTATTTCATTAGGAAAAAAGATCCCCTAGGGCAAGATTGACTTTCAAACCTTAGGTGAGTCAACTTTGATGGAGATCTTGTTGTTTTCCTTATGACTTAGGACAACGTAAATCAACCTGAAATGCACTTTTGGGAGATGAATGAAAAATACCAAATGAATGCAATTATGCAATACAACAGATGAAACCTCTAAATTAAACCTTAATTTGATAGAATCTAGAAATTAACAATAGATTGAGAATTATGCACCTATCACAAAAAGGTTGTGTTGAGTGTCCTCTTGGGACTCATTTTCCCAAGGGTGAATGGGTCTTGCTACATGGGTTGAAAATATTCTTGTATAGTCCTCTAGTCCTATGTATGCACTCTTGATTCCTGTGGGTTTCATTGTTAGAAATTCAAAATTAAATTATGAAATTAAGTCTTTGTGGCTTGACGACAATGTTGACAACTTTTTGCAATTTTGCTCTTTTGATAGATCTTCAAATCTTCTACAACCTAAGATCTGCAACACACACAAGAGGGAATTTATTTTTATTTTTGGTGAATGGGGGTTTTCCTTGGTCAAACCCCATTTTGGTAATTAAACCTTGAAATGAAACAATGAAACATGAAAGGAATGATGAATGAAGAAGTGTTATATTGTAACTCACCAAACCCTTGATTTGAGATCCTTGAAGAACTGAAACTTAGAACATCTCCACAAGATCTAAATCTTGCATGAAATGGCTTGATTGATGATGTGATCTTGATGCTTGAATCTTGACTTGAATGCTTGAAACCTACACCATAATGTTAGCTCCAAAAACATGTATGATGCTTGATAAATTTGACACGATGCTTGAGATCTTGAATGCTACAACAAATTCTTGAGCAATCTGCTCTTGAACACCTTTGACAATAATATTTTCTCTTGTGAAATTTTCCTTAATGCTTCTAGGATTTGAATTGATAAAAAGACCTTGCTTTTATAGACGATTTTCTAATTTTCCAAAAATTAAACATTACAAGCTGACATTTGAAATTGAATTTGGGATCATAAAAAGGCCACCAAAAACATTTTAAAATTTTGAATTAAGCAACTAAAGGGGACCCATTCACCCAAGGGCGAATGGGTCCTGACCTAAATTGCTAGGACCTATTCATTTCTAGGTGTTAAAAATGATAATCGCATTAATTAAATCACAATTCCCATTTTGGAAATTGTAATTAATTAGGATTGTAGATGCATAATTAGGACAATTAGAGGCTTAATTAAGTCCAATTAATTAAAGGACCCAAACATAGAGTGAAAATGTAAAGGAGTAGATTTTCCAACACTACACATGGTATTCCTAGATAAATATTGTTGTGTGAGCTTGCAACATTATAATTAATTCAAACTATTGGGAAATTGTCAATTGATTATTGAAATTGAGTGTTCTGTTGGCTATTATTTCCATTGGTATGGTAGAATTCATGATAGAAGCAACATCCAACCCTAATAAATTAAGATTACAACTATGTGGGAGTAGTGTATGAAATAACTAAGAATCTTGATTAAGAGGTTGTCATAAGTATAGTATTGTGTAATGGGAAATGTAAGATTGCTAAACAATAGTATTGTTGTGGGTCCATTTCATAAGATTTTTGCATGATATTTCCAAGAATTTCATCTTCATCATGAATATTTCCTATTGGGCTTCGTTCTATGGTCATAAGTGTTTGCAGAGAATATTGGTCATCCTCTTCCAAGTTTGGCATGATTGGTTGTTGTAATTTTGCATGAGGTTGTGCAGGTGGGTAGAGGACCAATTTTTTTGTCACATTCCCATTAGAATTTATCATGTTACTAGATCTACATCCAATAAATGTGGTTGTAGCTAACCATGGTCTACCTAATATTAAGGGGTATCCTCTAAGGTTGGTCTTAGGCTACAAAACTATAAATTCTATTGGATATTCTCATGGATCCAATGTGATGCCTAAATCCTCAATAATACCCTCTAGCTTTACTATTGACCTATATGCTAATTACATAACCGTGGTGTAGGTCTCATATCCATTAGTTGAATATTTTGCATTGTTTCTCTTGTCATCACATTGATGGCTACTCTGATGTCAACCAAAGTGTTCTTGATGAGCGTGTCATTAATCTGCACATCTACAACAAGACTGCCAAGGTTTGCATACTTTGGGATAACTAACTTACTCAACATAGTATCAGTTAATTGTCCTATAACATGGATAGTTTGATGCATGAGCATTTGGGTGCACAGGCAATCCTGCATAACCAAAAAATGATTTTCTCTATCTAATTTATTTTGTTAGTTGTGTATTTTATTTTTGGTATTGTAGGCATTATTTCAAAGCAATTTTCATGCAATTTCAATATATTAAAAATTAAATTCCAATACCTAATGGATGGGTGGCATCAAAGGCTTAATTTTTATGTGTTTACTGGTTCATAAATGGAATATTTCTTCTCCAAATTGGAGGATAAAGAATTCCCATACCCATGTTGGAGGAAGCCATTTTTGGCATCTTGTAACTCCTCATTCAATTTAAAATTTGTATCAAAATGAAGAGGGAAGAGAATATGGACACTTGGAAGTGGAGGTAGAAGAATGAGTTAGTGAAAGGCAATTTAAAAATAATAATTTGAATTTCTTGCCTAGAAAATGGAAGAGGGGAGTAATGGAAGAAGTGGGACGCCCAAAAAAATTATATTAAAGGATTTTATGTGGCTAGTTTTGGAAGAGATTGGAAACTCCCAAGTTTGAGGATGGGAAAATGAAGATTAAGACAACAAAAAGAAGAACAACCTGAGAAAGCTTCCATTGGTGCCCAGGAAGGAGTTTTAGAGATTTGAAGATGCATTTTATATTGTTTGTAGCTGAATTGGAGACTCTTTAATTTAAATTATAATGGTTGTGTGTTCAATATTGTCTATAGCAGTGTTTTGGCTGTGACTAGTTTGCTCCCTACAACTTGTTGTTGCAACTATGTAAGTATTAATAATGAGAATAAGATTTCTTTGAATTAATGTGATTTGATGTAATGATCAATCCTTTAGACTATGCTCTTTGTAGTTTCAATCCATAATTTCTTGTTTGAGTGATTTGGGTTGCATCAACAACTATTTTGATGTTGCTTGAAGCTAGTTGTTGAATGTGGGAATTATGGGTTTCCTAAGTTTTTGACTATGAAATTAGAGGGGTATTGTTGGTTGAAAAGTGAAGTTCTAATTTCCTTCATGTAGATGAATATGGGGGCTTTCATTATCTAATTTTCATTAGAAAAGGTATTCATTTGATGGCTCAAAATAATTTTTCATAGAAGGTCTACCATGATTTTTTAGTGCAATTTTAGAGCTGTATGAATTTAATTTGTGGGGTTGCTATATCCATCTCTTATTTTTGGAGTCTTATTATTCTTCTTGCATCAAATGGTATTAGAGCCAGTGTTTTTGAGTGTGTAGACAGAGTGTCGAATGTGAGACATTTTGGCACCAAGATCTGTGGGTGTGGTGTGTGAGTCTATTGTTGTTCTCCAAAAACGGTTAAGGCTGGGTAGAAGGTGTATGAAGAGAGGCATGTCCTCCATAAAAAAATTTTGGGTAGAGGATAGTTGCTGAATGTGAGTGATTTTATTGCAAATAATCGGGTGTGAAGATGAATTTGAAAAAGAGAATGAAGATTGTTTTGAAGGGACTAGTTGTGTGGATAGATATGAAGCAGTACCTAAGAAATAAATTTTATGAGATGATAATAGACATCCATTTGAGATTGGATAGAATAGAGGCTATGAAAAATAGATTTGTTAGCAATGTGAGTCATAAAGCTATAGAGGTTGAGAACAAGAAAGAGGAGAAAATGGTCACTATGGATCATGAAATTAATGGTAATTTTAAAGATCTATTTTATCTGAAGATGTTTTATTTGCAGGATTTAGCAAGGACAAGGAAAATGGTGAAAATAGGAAGGATATAGCAGCAAAAAAAGAGGTATCATTTAATTATGTCAATGATATTTACATGCAAAAGAGGTAGATGAATTTGTGGATGATGTAGCAATTCAGAAAATGTATTTGATAGTCCTAGATTTGACAAAGGGAATGATGAAGAAGAAGATAGTTTGTTGTTGAAAGAGGAGATAAGGAAATTAGAAAAAATATTTGAGGGAGAAATGACAAAATAAGATGATGAAAAGAAAGATGTTACAACTGATACATTCATCTTTAAAGGAGAAAAAGTTGCAACAGTAAGAAAGGAGAGGAAAATAGAGGTAGTTGTTGATTTATCAAATTTTGTCGATATTGTTAATGAAGCTATTTTTTTTTAGAATGAAATGGTAAAAGGATATGAAGAAAGAGAAGTGGAAGAGTGAAACGATAACAAGTTACGAGCTAAAATAAAGCAAGGTGTTGAGAATGTTAAACTAGGATGGAAAGATGAACCATGGTATAGTAAGGTGAATCTCATGAAAGGAAGAAAGAGAGGAAAGATGAAGGAAGGGAGAGATAGAAAAGTACAGAGTAAGGTGAAGAGGAAGAAAGAGAAAGAGGATAAGGAAGAACTATGGATGAACAATAAGCACAAGATCTAAAAAAATTTATGAACCCAACTCATGAAACATTTATTCTTACCTAGCATGTTTGATGTAGGAGAATTTAGGTGCACGAGCAATCCTACACAACCAAAAAATTATTTTCTCTATCTAGTTTATTTTGTTATTTGTGTGTTTTATTTTTGGTCTTGCAAGCATGATTTTAGAGCACTTTTCACATATTTCCAACATATTTAAAGTTAAATTATAATACCTAATGGATAGGTGGCATCAAAGGCTTGATTTTTATATGTTTAGTGATTCATAAATGGAATATTTCTTCACCAAATTGGAGGAGAAAGAATTCCCACACCTAGGTTGGAGGTAATTTTTGGCATCGTGTAACTCCTCATTCAATTTAAAATTTGTATCAAAATGAAGAGGGAAGAGAATTTGGACACTTGGAAGTGGAGGTAGTGGAATGAGCTAGTGGAAGGCAATTTTAAAAAATAATTTGAATTTCTTGCTTGGAAAATGGAAGAGGGGAGTAATGGAAGAAGTGGGACACCTAGAAAAGTAGATTAAAGGATTGTATATAGCTAGTTTTAGAAGAGAATGGAAACACCCAAGTTTGAGGATGGGAAAATGAAGTAAAAAATGAAGACTAAGATAAAGAAATGAAGAACAACTTAAGAAAGCTTCCATTGGCACCGAGGAAAGGAGTTTTAGAGATTTTAAGATGCATTTTCTATTATTTGTAGCTGAATTGGAGACTCTTGAATTTGAATTACAATGGTTGTGTGTTCAATATTGCTTATAGAAGTGTTTTGGTTGTGACTAGTTTTCTCTCTGTAGCTTGTTGTTGCAGACCATGCAAGTATTAATAATGAAAATCTGCCACCCTCCACTAGCACTACTATGGCTGCTTAAGCAACTTTTTATATTTATTTTTATCATGCTTTTTGCTTTTTGGGCACTACCCAAGTGACTATGGAGGAGTGCCTTCTTACCGCCCATTTTTTTTTTGTGAATATGTGTATATTTATCTTTAATTAATAGATATAGATGCTTATTCATAAAAAAATTCAGATTTATCTTTGAATTAATGTGATGATCAATCCTTTGGACTATGCTCTCTATAGTTTTAATCCATAATTTCTTGTTTGAGTGATTTGAGTTGCATCAACAACTATTTTGATGTTGCCTAAAGCTAGTTGTTGAATGTGGGAATTTATGGGTTTTCTGAGTTTTTGACTATGAAATTAGAGGAGTATTGTTGGGTGAAAAGTGAAGCACTACTTACCTTCATGTAGATGAATATGGGGGCTTTCATTTTCCAAATTTTCAATAGAAAAGGCATTCATTTTATGGTTCAAAATATTTTTGAAAGAAGGTCTACCATGAGTTTTGAGTGCAATTTCAAAGTTGTATGAATTTAATTTATGGGGTCAAGCTATATCCATCTCTTATTTTTGGAGTCTTGGTCTTCTTCTTGCATCATAGTTTGTGGGTCCTTTCATTTCCTTTTTGGATTTTTGAGGCATATTTCCCTCACATTTTTTGTGTAGATGAGCACTTCCTTGATAGCTTGGATCAAGGGAATTTTGGCACAAACACTCTTTAGTTGGTTCAAGAAATTAAATTCAAGCTCAGAGTGAAATTTTTGAGTAATCAAACTCTTTGGGAATGGTGGTTCCTTGTTTGTGATGTTTGTATATAGCTTGTTTTGTTCAGGTTGTTTAATTGAAGGGTCAGTAGTTTCAATTGCTGGTTCCAACAAACATTTTTATTGAATGTAGGTGAACACAGTAACCTCAACTGCATAGGTTAGATATTGGATAGGTTCATTAATACAAGCATGTTGAACAAAATTATTGTTAGGGTTTGGTACAAGTTGAGTAGGCAATTTTGGTTCTCTTGGTTGTGCTAGGGAAGATATGGCCAGGTTTGGAATTATGGTTAGTTATTGTTGAAAATATTGTTATGGTTGTGGGTAGCTGACATTTGGGTTTTTCTACCGTTGTTTTCCATGCATTATGGTGCCCATTGGTTTTGAGAGGACTGTCACTATGGATTGTAATTTGTGGCTTGATATGGTTGTTGTTTCCACATCCCCTATTGTGGAGTACAGTTAGATGATTGAGCATTTGACCTTGGTTTACTTGGCATGTTATTCCAAGGTGGGTTGCTCCAGTTAAGGAAATTTGAATTGACCCTAGGAAAGGACATATTATAAGACAAAGGATCATGAGACATACCTTGTATTTGTTTCCATGGTTTGCAATGGGAAATATAGAACACTTTGTCTTCCTCATCTTCTAGGGTATACAATTTAGGTTTTCTTTGCTTCTCAAAAATATTGGCAATATTTTTGCACTTATAATTAACCCCTTTCTTAGCAGCAATATGGACAATATTTTATGAGAGCATCTTATGCTTCTTCTTTTTTATTTTTGATGTGCAAAATGTCTAGATGAGTTGCTAAATGGATGATGATGTCTTTCTTCATATTTGATAGAAGGTTGTTGAGTTCCACCCTAGAAATGCTTATGGATGTTTCAGTTGTAGAAAAGGATTTGGTCCCCCTAGTCTTCTTCATAGATGATCTTAAATGATTTATGAATATTTGGAAGACTTCCTCAAAAGGTAATTGAGAAATATCACCTTCTCTAATGAGGTTTAATGCATCTAGGTAATCTTCATTTACTCTTTGTAGAACTACCAAATTTAAGGACTTTAGGGAGAGCCTATTCTTATGTGACATTTTAAGGCGGAATTGGAACCTCTCACATAGTCTTCAAGGGGTTCTTCTTCCTTTTATGACATTATGAAGATATTGTTTATTTTCATGTCTCCTCCCATATAGTAATCTTGGTATTTTTGCAAGAATTTATCCCTCATTATTTCCCAATTTGGCATTGAATTTTTTCCTAGCCCTATGAACCACTACAAAGCAACATATTTCAATGTGGTGGAGTAGAGTTTCAACCTATGAGAATATATGGTATAGTCATAGCTTCTACATAGAACATCAAACTTGAACACAAATGTATCAAGGTATTCTATAGTTAAATTATAGAAATTGGGCAAGGTTGAAGGAGGTATGTTGTTCAAGGTACCCTCCCTCTCTTGATTTTTAGTTTTGGTAATTCAAATGTACAACAAGCTCAGTCAGGTTGTCCACCACCTCTTTTACCATGATGTCAAGATGCCTTATGGAGATTATCCTAAGGTCCAAAAAAACTACTGGTGTGAGGGGTATTTATATGTCGTTGATTCCCTTAGTTGGTTCTTCTAATGGTGTTAGTTCTTTGCTTGCACCAATGTCTTCTAATAATTCCTCTTGATTCTAGTTTGATGGGAGAAATCTTCCTAGAGTGTCTCTTTGCCATCACATGTAATAGTAATTTTGAGCTTAATAGCTTTTCCTACACATTGTTAATAAGTATTTTGAGATTGTTTTATAAATTATATTGGTCCTAATTGATGTAAATAAAAATTACTAAATTAAGAAAGCAATATAAAGTAAATAAAACATGCCTTATAAATTATGAACTTAGTACCATCCTTGATAACAACACTAAAAATGTAGAGCTCCATCTATGTTCAATCAATTGATGTAGACAATAAATACATACAACTTAACAGACCAACAAATCCCTTATTAAACAATTCATTGTCCTACAGGTGCTTCATTCAATTCATCAACCACAGATCATAATCTTGAGATGATGTTGCAACTGCATGTGCAATTGAGAATCGTAAATCGTCCTAATCAATCATGTATATAAGAGTAACAAAATAAATTATAATTGAAAGAAACTTGAGTTAAATAACTCTGTTAAGAAATAGATTCAATTAAACAACAATTGTTGTAAGTAAGTATAATAATTACTTCAGGTAACTACTCTTGTGAAGATAGTAACTTAATGACTCAACTATTTTGCAACTTATTGTAATAACTATTACTCATTATTCAATAACTCAAGCTAATTGTAAACCATGAAATATAATTTAGTAGTTTATTCTACTATAATTAATAATCTAACCTATAAGGAGTATTATAGTACCTCAAGTGGCTCTTTCTTGAGTTCTTGTAATCCCACAATATCCTTCAAATCTACACTCAGAGATTCATGGATAAGACTTGTAGAGTAGGGGGATTTGTCACCCTCAAAACTCTAGGTCATGAGAGAGTCCCAAGGAATGAATTGACTTAAACTACCTCGGGTGGTTTAACAAGTTGGGAGAGAGGCTGAAAAGGAAGGGCAAGTGGGGCATTGCTTTCCTTCTGCTAAAGATAGGTGTTTCAAAAATTGGGTGAGCTGGGCCCAAAGGTTTCAAACTACTAACTAGATAGCTTACTGTTTGAGGGCAATAGCGTGGGAGTTGGACTCTAGCATGGCACATTGGTTTCTCAGGGACACGTTGGAATCCTGTATAAACATGGGTCTAGCAAACAAATAGAAAACACAAACAACCTACTAATGACCTGATTAACAAAGTTTTCACAATTTTATGAAGAAAATACTGAAAGCAAATAGTACAACAAGAAGAATACTTTAAGTTATTCTAATGCAAAAATAATAGAGGAAGAGTGAGGAAAATTTACCTTCCACACACAATCTAGTCTTCTAGTTAATTCCAAGTAACAAGCCTGCACGTACTCATAAAAGAATGAGAAAATGTTGGGGATGTGTTTGAGGTCTCCCTTAGTCAAACCCTTGTTTTGGTATTCCCACCTCCATAGGCAACTAGAATGCCACAAGATAGAGAATAGAAAGGAAATGATATAACCAATTAGAGAGCACAAACAAATAGAATGCTACTCTAAAGTATGATGATGCAATCAAACAACAAAATACAATATTACCTTCTCAAATATGAGCACTCAAGGCCAATAGTGGAAGGAAGAGAGTGAAACCACCACATAGAGAAGATGAAGCTTATTAATCCAACAATGACAATGGTGTTGCAACAAGAATGAGTTGTTGAAGCCAAAAGAATAGCTTGTAGTAGCAACAAAAAGGGTGTAGAAGCAAGAAACAAGTGTGTAGAGCATGAAAGAATGAATAAAGAGTCAATAGATAATGAAGAAGATCAAGAATTTAGAGTTTGAATGTAATAAATGGAGGCAAAAAGGTCGATTCTCGGTGGTCAAGGAAGCATAAAAGTTGTTACCTTCGCAGCCAATTGAAGACGTAACAGTTTTGTAAATTCTAGTGGCAGGAATCTTGTCAGGACACTAGTGCGGCACACAAATGTTCGAGCGACACACACACATACCTGACAAAGATTCCTCCATCGAAACAAAAAGACAAGGCCACATAGATGGAGAAAGCTGACAGCGATGGGTTGCATTAACAAACTTATAGTTTCTAAACTAAAGGCAAAATAAATAGGGAATTTGTGAAGGGTACAAATTTGTGTCATTACAAGACTATAATTTTCTTTATTATAATTCAAACATACAAAGTGAGAACATAGTATCTGATCAAAAAAAGAGTTCTTGTATTCAAATCTACTTAATACATAATACCTCCTTGCTCAAGCTCTCTCAAAATCAATCATATATACAAGATCTTTGAGAGTTTGATTATTTATGAACTGAAAACAAATTGTAACCAATTGTCGACTCTTCCAAAAACATAGGAAGAGGACTAGGTCTTATTTTAAATAGTAATGAAAAAATATTGGAGATAAGAGTGTCAGGATCATATCAAGACTCTATATCTTTAAAGAAAATGGTCATAACTAAAGATGTGCCTAACAAGGTAGAACTTATTGCAAGCCATAACTACTATCATCACAAGTATCTTCTTTCCTTCATGATCTAATGATAGCATAAAGCAAAAATATAGAGAGATCCATAAATGATTCACAATCTTCATCCGTTTTTGGCATCAATTGCAAAAAATTACATGTGTTGTAGGTGATCCTCTTCTATTGCAATAAACAAACATCATTTTATTGTGGGTTGATAGATCCTTCATTGCAGGGGTTGGTTTATCTTAAGGGAATATTTCATCATTAATCACCATAATTAATATAAAACTCTATTAAATTTCATACATTCAAATATTCACACAATAATTTATCAATTGAGTGTATCATCATTAATGCTTTAAATAAGTGGAAAGCTCTAGGAATGTCTTTGAAACTATTAGGAATATTATGAAAAGTATGAAACTAAAACAAGGAAAAGAAGATAATTCTAATGCTCGTCATTGAATACAAAATATTTGTTTTGTAGCTAATAGTAGGGAAGCAGGTTGAGTAATGGTGGAAATTTGAGATGAAAAATTTGATGTTGCTAATGGTGTTTGAGATATTTTTTCTTCATCATTTCCCATGTCTGGAGGTTTTGAAACTATACTTTTTTTTAGGATTGACCCCTAGAGATTGAGGATGGCTTAGGTGGGGACCATTATTACTAGGGTTCTTGGATTTTGTGACTCACCATTGTGGGCCAACCCTCTTATTTTCATAGGAATTAGAGACCCAAAATTAAGTTGAGTGATAGGATTAAAGGAGGAGAAGCCAAAGGGAAATCTTGAATATTATGCTCAAAATATTGACACTAAAGTATTGGGAATATAGAAAGAGAACACATTGAATGTATGCCATCTATCTAATGTATATTCCCATGTTCTCCTGTAAATCCTTGGAGAAATCTACTTCTACATAGATCCTCTTTTAGGGTCAAGCTAAGAAAAACTTGTTTGGTTTGACACACATGACAAAGCCTAAATAGGAGGTTGTTTTTGTAAAAAATAATAGCATGCCAAGGGCAAACTAGGATTCCACCCAAATAAGGACACATAGAGTTTTCTCATTAAAGACGATAAAATCTCTAATCTAGAGTGAGAGAAAAAGTAAGGAAGAGAAAAAAAAATGGACTGTGTTTTAGGATAGCTTCAACATGGTTGGTTTTAGCAAAACAAAAAAGGAAAAAAAGAAAAAACCTTTGGTAAGGTTTTGCACGAAATCAAGGAAAATACCATACAATATGTGGGCCCTAGTGACCCAATCTTTGAGCATGCTTTCAAGGGGGGGGAATTCCCATAAAATATCATATTAAAGTAAATATCTCTAACCAACAACATGCATTATCAAGTTCTAATATGGGAAAAACCACATTTGGGGGTGTTTCAATGGACATACCTCATGGAACATCTTTGAAACAAAGTTCCTAGGTTTTGTGAGCAAGGGAACCATTGTCATACATTATCAAACCTTCAACTCTAGCAAAAAGTATAAAGTTATGAAAGGTTGAGGTCATTTAAAGGGGTAAGAAATTCCTATATGTATGACAACTTAAAAAGTGCCATGATAAATATAATGCCATTAATAGGATGCTAACCATTTAAATAAAATTAAAAAATAATTATTAGATTTTGATGATGGAAAATGATATAGACGATGTCAGGAATTATTTTTTCATTATTTTTGATTTATAGGGTTTGATTAGACAAGTGTCTCCAAATTTACGAGCTCATTGTGCATTTTTATAGTTTTGATTCACATGTGGAAGTGATTGGCTGAAAGATCTAAATTTATACTCATGGGAATGAACCAACAAAAATGTAACTATTGGAGTTAACTTACCTTGATCTTCTAATTTCTAAATTTTGAAAAGGACTCACATTGTTCTAGAAAACCTTTGGGGAATTTACTAAATTATGAGGGTCATGTTCTGCTTAGTCAAACCATTATGATGAATAGTTTAATTACTTTGTAATTTTAGGATAAAGGATAACAAATAAGCATACAACGGGTCAAGGATAATGTATTATAATGTAACGATTTGATAGTGAAATGATGAATGCATCGTGAATGTTATATAACAATGCTCTTCAATGATACCTAGATGATTCAAATATAAATAGATGACTATCTTTAAATACAACAACATAGCATATTAATCAATTCAAATATGTATTAGATTAGTTCATAATACTATCAAGAGGGAGTTGGTAGAATTTGAATTTAAAGTTTTAGGGCTTAGATACGCGACTACACAAATGATTTGGTTCAAGTGCTCACTCATGGATCTAATATAGGATTTTAATGGTGAATCTAGGGTAATGTATGGTGGATCTAGGGATAAAGATCAAATCTCTAGAGATGCATGGTAATGGGATTGAATGTGATGATTTCATGAGCTAAATGCACACAAGAATATGATAGTTATAGGATTTTTATTGCATTAATGACAATCTAATCAAAGGGAGCTAAAATATAAGGTAAAGGGGAATAGATATTTAATTCTTATTGTTGCAATTATATACAATAAAAATCAACTTGTATACACACATATATTCTTTTTATGGATTCATTTTGAGAATTTTGAGAATGATCTATGCTAGATTTTATTGATTTATTTTTTTTTGAGCCTGGTGTCTTTGGTTGGTGATTTTCTCCAATGAAGATAGTTAAGGGAGACCCCCTCGCCCTCTCAATATTTCAAGGATATGGTCATTGGATCAATCTCTACTACTTTGGAAAAATAAATTAAAAAAATGGATCAATCAAAGAGATGATCTAATCCATGCATGTCAACCCTTAAGTATTATCCAACCATTAATTTGGATGTATTCTAATTTTAGAGGAATGTATCTACTTTCCAAGGTTAAATATTGATTTATATATTTCTCAGCACTCAACTTTCTTTAGATAATTTTTACTCTTGGATACAAAATAATTGGAAAAAAAGAGGGAATACAAACTTTATTCCTATGCCGTTATATTTATAGCCATTATATTAATGAATTAGATAGGGTTGTTGTCTTTGATGGAGGACCTTACTTCTATAATATTAATATTTTTATGAAAAAATGGCATGTGGGTTTTAAAATTCTCAGAATTAATTTTGACCACATATTTGAATCAACATGTATGCTCTCCTCCAATAATTTTGATTTCCTTGAATATTTTATATTATTGCTAAATATTAGGGTATGGATATTGAGACATAAATACCATAACATGGCAAAGGCCATCCAATTCGTAGAAGTATTTATGTGGAGCTAGATCTAACACCCCCCCTTTCCTACAATTATTACCCTAAAATAAAATAATTTTGAATACATTGTGTTACTGTGAATGGGGTGTTTTACCTAACTAGTTCATCACCTAGGTCTTATTCACACTAGTCACTTAAGTTTAATTAGGGTACACATAGGATACTTATCATTTTATGTCTTAAGTAAAAAGATTAAGACACATTTCATAATCTTATGCAATCCTATGTCTCACCTTGGTCTATATAACCAAGGGGTTCCCTTTGTATCCTCAATCGATTATCATTCTATATTACATCCTTTGATAGAATATCATTTTTCTCTCATATTTGATCTCTCTTGTGCTTTCATCGAAGCTCATAGATATTGGGTGGCTATATCTTTAAATAAATCTTACATGGTATAGTGAAATCTATACCCTTACATGACATCAAAGCTTGTGGGATTGCTTCTTGTTACCCTATATTGAGAGATATAGGTTGTAAATCTTAGTGGATCTTGAAAATTTGAGTATAATCTTCTCTTGGATCATATGATAACCCGAAGGATTAATTTTTTATGATAGAAATACCCAATTTGGGGGTTCCTCTTTGTGGCTTTGAGTTGCAAGTTCATATCAAAGCATATTGGTGCAAATATAAACTCACCATTAGCTTTAGGGTGTATAAGAAAGACATTTTAGCCTTTTGATTTTTTTAATTGGGCATGTGAGGATAAATCTACAATGGCTTAAAGTTGGGAGATGGTGTTGAATCCATAAGGTAGCTGCAATTTTAGAGCATTTTGGGTCAAATCTGACTCTACCATCACATCCAAGTGGCCAAAGAACCTAAGTATCAACTATCAAATCATCAAATTTGGACACTTTTGCCTTATACCCTTAGAAAAAAATTGTTCCCCTCTATCGTATGGACACTACGTCGTCCCCTACATAGTCACATATCATTCTACAATATGGGTATTATAAATCCCATTTTTTAAGATTGTTTTCATAGATTTTTTATAAAATGGTGTTTGCAAGCACCCTACATAGTCTACAGGGTATCCTCCATATGTGTAGTAGAGTACTATCATGCCAAAAGGTGCCATGTGGAAGTGGGCCCCACCACACATCTCCTCCCATAGATTGATGGCCTCCACAATTGGTCGATGTGTAATACCCCTCTGTTTTGCTTCTTGTTCAAGTTGCTTTATGCTATGTTTGGTTGCAGTCACTTTGATACTGGATACATTTGGTTATGATGTTTTGATCGTTACTATTGAGTGACAACTATTATTGTGGGATGTAGTTATTTGATTATTGTTTCACATGCATTATGGATTAATGATGTTATAGAGTTAACATGATATGTTACTATGAGATTACTGGATTATGATGGAAGTGTCAGTTTCGATGAGTGTATTGGTGAAGAGGACGATTTCGCATCACTTGCTTGCGAGCGCCCTACGAATCCGTAATTTCTTCTTCACGATATGTATTATATGTTGGATATATTGTATGATGTTGTTTACTTGGTTGCAGGATTGCAGGTACATGACATCGACTCCACCTGGTTTCACAGGTTTGAGCGTGTCAATCCAACGGTTAAGTTGAACGGGAGATAGTAGCTAGGTAACATATGTCAAGTTTACACCCTAGCCTTAGTGTGTCGTCAGTTGTGTGTGTCGAGTCATTGTCTGTCTTGCTTTGATGTTATTTAATTTTGAAGAATTCTTGATTTGGAAATAGATATTTAGAATAATTGCATTTAAATCATGTTGATGGTTATTTAATTTAAATAATGCAATGTGGATAAAAGTTTATATTTAAATTAATTAATTATATTTAAATTATTAAATTAATTAAATTTAATCCAAGGGGGTTGAGTTTAGTTATTAAATAATTAAATTAATTAATTAAACGTGATGTAAGAGAATGAAAGGAAATAAAAGAATTAAAATTAATTTTGGAATTTAATTTCAACGTGTGAGAATTAAATTAGAAATTGTAATTAAATGTTTACTTGAGAAATGAGTTTCAACTTTGGAAATTAATTTATTATTTGAAATTGAAATTGAAATATCTAATTTGCATGTAATATGAATTAGGGTTGTAAAAATTGAAATTGAAATATTTAATTTGCATGTAATGTGAATTAGGGTTGTAAAAATTAAAATTGAAATTGAAATTAAAATATCTAATTTGCATGTAATGTGAATTAGGGTTGAATTAGGTATTTTTGATTTATAAAGAATACATGTTTTAATTTTAGGGCAGAAAAATATTTTAGAAAAAAAATACATTTTTACAGCAGGGAAGAAATTTTGGAAAATTTGCACAAGGGTTTGAAGAAAGTTTGATTGTAGAATCGATTGAAGGAAATATTTTTTGCATTTGTTGGATTTTGGATTGGATTCATTGGAGGATTGAAGAAAATTTAGGAAATCCTTAGAGGAGGCTTGCATCAGAAATTCATCTCTTCCTGTAGCTTCTTGTACCAAGTTTTCCTCTTTGTATTTTATTGTTCTTGATAATTTTTTTTTAAAATAGTAATGATTAAAGATTTATTTGTTAAATTTGTTGTAAAAAATAAATTTGATATTAGAAGAAAAGAATTAAACAAATTTACAGCCTTTGCTTGTGAAAATTCTTGAGTGAAAATTGTGAAAACTTCAGTTGAATTTAAATTATTTGGGGAAATCGATTATGTTGCTATTGGAAATCAAACATAGAGATTGAACAATGCATTTATAATGTTTTTAGAAAATGAAACCTTCTGTTTATTATTAAAAAAATGGATTTTAAAATCTACAATATAGTTATATTTTTCATGGTAAAATGGTCTGGTTGTGTCACTTATAACTCCATTTTCACAAACTGGGTTGTCAGGAAATTTAAAGGGTTTTTGCATTTTGAAATTTTCTTACCCTTGTCAAAAAATCGCAAATACCCAGATCGTAGTTTTTGAGTTATGCTTGAAACATGAGACTGCTGTTAAGTTATTTTCTCATAGCTGTTCTGAAAATAAAATAATAATAAATTGATATTTATAAATATTAATATTTTATGTATTGTTATTATAATATTAAAATATTATTTAATAATATTTTATATTATAATTTATAATATTAAATTATTATATTTATTTATATTATTTAAATAAAATTTGTATATTAGATTAGTGGAATTGAAATTATAAACATATGGGGAAATTATTGTTTATTTTAAAATGACATGTTAAAGTTTAATTGAAGGAGTTAAATATTTGATTTAAAGAATTGCATAATTTAAAATTTAATTGTGAAATTTAAATTCATGTGCAAAAGGTTCAATTATTAATTTGATTTAATTGGAAAAATATACATATATTTTGAAAAATTAATGATAAGGGATATTTTATTTTTGAATTAAACAATTTAATATTCTGTAAAGAATAGAAGATATGTTAATGATTAAATATATTTAAATATATTAATTTATATTTAGTATATATATATTGAAGGTATATATCCATTTGAGAGAATAAATAATATTTTATATTATTTTATTTTGTTGTTTGCAAATTGGGTATTATTAGTGTTCTAAAAAAAAAATTAGTATGTGTAGAAAATGTATAGAGAAAGATATTTTTTTAGAAATAATTACTTGATTTAAAAAGAAATATTTATTTTGTTAATATGATTGAAGAAAATATATCAAAATGTATATATATATCCATGAGTATTTTCAATCAGTATTTACCTTGTTTTATTTAAGTGCGTGTAATTTAGCTTTGCATGAAGAATTTAAATGATAAGTTTTAAATGTATGGTCAAAATTGATAAGGAAAAAGATATTTAAATATATTGAAGAATTATAGAAATATTTATATTTAAATGTTTGTTTTAATTAATGAGATTTAATTAGAAACAATATGAATGCGTGGTCAAATAGATAAGCCAAAAGATATTTTTTTATATATTGATGAAATTGCATGTTTTTAAATGGATAGAGAAACAATATGTTATTATATTAAAGTGATTGAATGTTTTAAATAGAAAAGTGAATGAGATGTAAGATTTGGTTAGGAAATGGAAAGAGTTTACTTGCATAGATTTGTATCGATTTAAAAGTAAATTAAGAAATTGTATTATTGATAAGACAATCAATTATGTTATTTATTAATTTCTATTTAGATTAGTTGAATTATTG
Organism: Sequoiadendron giganteum; assembly: GCA_007115665.2. Classification (NCBI taxonomy): domain Eukaryota; kingdom Viridiplantae; phylum Streptophyta; class Pinopsida; order Cupressales; family Cupressaceae; genus Sequoiadendron; species Sequoiadendron giganteum. The sequence goes on from CM021104.1 coordinate 127,085,210, forward strand.
TGATTGGATTATGAAAAAGATATGGATTTAGTATATCCAAAAGTAGTATCTTCCTCATGATTATCTTAAAGGATTTAATTCTCTGTATTCAGTAAAGGGAAGTAAGTTTAATTGTTTTAGATTTTCAATAATGAAAAGGGAAATAGAGGTTATGATTATTTTAGATGATCTAGTTATCGTGTCTTTGACTTTGTCAACACTACCTATTGAATGAGTATGGATTTAGGAAATCCAAATATTAGATTTGATTGATGAATTGAATGCTTTTGTTGCAATGTCGTCAAGTTGCATTGTTGGTTTTGGGATTTAGTGTTAGTCTTAAATTATAAGTCTTCCAGAAGAACTTAGAGGATAAGGGTTGTTGAATCTTTATGCCATCCAGTTGTTTTCCCTTAGGTAGTGCATGGCGTCTTCTCAGTTTTACCCGGTTTTCACGAACGGGGATGTTTGCACCTCCTTGGTTTAGGAGCGGATTATGGGATCCGTGTCTCCTTGTATGTAGTGACCTTGTTATGTGGTTTCATTTTATTGCCTCCTATGAAAGGAGTGGACTATGTGGTTATTGCCTCCAAGATGTTTGGAGTGAGTTCTATTATTTGTATCCTCCTTGTGTTGGAGTGGATTATGATGCCTAGTTGGTATGCACTTGTGGTTCCCTTGGTTGATTGTTTGGGTGTGTGTTGTCGAATAGAAGAGTGGCTTCTGTTAGGCGCCAGAGCCCAAAGAGGTAAACTGGATAACCTTCAGGAGTGATTTAAACAAGTGATAATTAAAATAATGTACTTAGAAGATTATGACTAACTTCTCACTAATCAAGATAATTTAATCCTTACTCATAGACACAAGGGCTCGTTTAGACTTGGGATGAGTGAGAAGACCTGGAATGGCAAGATCAACTATCTTGTTCTTGCAAGAGGTAGTTGATTCCGCATAAGTGAGTATGAGTGCCGGGATTCGGTTGAGGCCACCAGGATTACTTGTGCCAGAGCCTATGAAGAATGCCCAGAGGAGATCTCATGACAAACCTTGCGATGACACTCTATCTAAGACAACTGTTGTTAATTATTTTATATGTATGGTTCTATAAACATACTTGATCTACTTTATGTCTGGAAGTAATGTGACCTATGTCAGTGATGTTGGAGTTGTACTTGATTTGTACTTGTATTGTACTTGATTCGTACTTGTATGGTGAATGAGTTGTACTTGTTAATTCATTTGGTTGGTTATAACAGTATGAGTCAATTTGAGTCTGCCTTTGGTTAAAGGTAGTAGAATCTTTGTCCATGTTACCTTGTTACTATCTCCTAGCATGGGGGGTGGGCCTTCGGGTACCACATTGGTAGGGTGGAACATGCACCAAAACCGTTGGGTCCCCATCGATCTTCAGTACTTGGTGGCGAGACATCTAGATGGACAGCTCACAATTCTTGTGTTATTCTTGCATTGTAATATTTTAACTTGTATAAGTTATTTTATCCCTCTTATGTTTATGAGGTGACATTATGTAATTGTAACCTTATGTACTATTGTCTCATTCTGAGAATGAGTGACGTAACTATTGGAATAAGATAATGATTATGAGATTGTATCTTGGTTGATTATCTTATTATGTTATGTGATATTCTTATGATGTATGATGGTTATTTCATAAAGTTCATAAGGTTATGGTTATATGTAATATGTATGTGTGGGTTTAAGTAATCCTAACCTTGTAGCCTTAGAGGTTGTTGTGAACTAGTAAGTGAATGTGTATGTTAAATTCACTTTATAAAAAAAATTGGTTCGCTTATGATGTTAATTGCAACTTTTTTTAAGGTTACTTGGCAGGGCATTACACGATGTCAATCATCATCAAGATGGCAACTAGATTCTAATGTGAAACAACTTAGAATAGCCCTCAAATCACCCTACTTTTAGAAAGTAATTTCTTGTCAATTTTAGGTAATTTATTGACACAAATAGTGGTTTTTTACAACGAAGGCATTTTTTTGACTATCCAATGGAAATTTTGACATTATTTAGGAATATTTCTATTAAAAGGGCATATTTTATCTATTTTCTATGTTAACATCATCATCCATCTCCCTCTAACCTACCCCTTCTCCATTGGTAGTTTCAATTTTGCACTCCAAATTTATGTTCTTTTCTCTCAATCATTTGAGCACCTTTTTGTGAGTAATTTTTTTGATATGGGGTAGAATTTCATGAGATTCATAATGGTGTAAATGGATTTTTATTTTAATGCCTATTTTTCTAGAAATTATTGATTCTCACAAGTGTTGTCGAGCAATTCTCATTATAGGAACTTTCGAGGCTCTATTTAGGCTCATTAAATAACATTTTTTAGTCCAATTTTTAATTTACTTTTTAATGGTGCGATTAGATTGATCTCATTCTATGAAAAAAATATACTTCATTTTTGTGGAAAAATTTAGAATTTACATGCACTAAGATCAAATCCACTTCATTATTTTTGGCAAATGGTACCTATAATTGCATTATATCTAAAGTGCCAAAATCATATATTACTAGGGGAGGTCATTGATTGACAAAATTGGGGGGGGGGGGAGGGTGGTAAACTTATGTTTTTATTGGTTGCAATTATGTATCCTAATCCATGAAAAATTAAATGTGATTATTGTGGGAAGAAAATAATACAATAGATGAATTCTTGTTGAAGGAACTTGATGGTTTGAAACTTCTTTATGAAATTCATCAATCTAAACAAATTTGCATTGCCAATGGCATTAGTTTGTTAGATTATTCTAAACCAACATTAATAGATTCATTTGATGTTCACCTCAAGAATTGATGTGTGGACACATCATTTAGGGATGAGTATCATAGTAGAATGCCATGCACTGGCATCTCATATCCATAGATTGTTGCTACATCCATGGCTTCTAATAGTTTTATGTAAGAGGACATTTATAGTATTTCAAATATAGCTACTTGGGGTGATTACTTGACAAGTATTATCACCTAGCTCCTATTCACACTAGTTATTTGAGTTTACTTATAGTGCACATAAGATAATTATCACTTTATTTCTCAAGTCATGAGATTAAGATACATGCCAATATCTTATTTAATCCTCTGTCTCAACTTGGTCTATATAACCAAAGGGTTCTCTTTGTATTATCAATTGATCATGATTGTATATTTGTATCCTTTCATATAATAACATTATTCTTTCATATTTTATCTCTTGTGCTTTCATTGAAGCTCCTAGATTTTGGGTGGCTACATATTCAACCAAATATTGCATGATATAGAGCATTCTATACCAAATTTTACACGTTCAAATATTAGACTATGAGGTTTTATCTTTCAAATTCAAATGATGCCATGACTAAGGCCATCTTATTTGAGAATTCCCAATGACCCAAAAATGGCCTAAGAAGATAAGAAGAAAGAGGAAAAGGGTAAAGATACAAATAGTTTTATGAAACCTAAGAACAAAAACCCTTAAAAAATAAAATAAGGGATAAAAAATAATGGTTATATGTCATGATCTTCTTCCAAGAATTTGAATGCTACATGTTTAATAGTTAATTTCATACTAGGTGAAATTATGACAATGATGTTATTTGATAAATGCATCATTTATATGTATTACTATTCATGTGATATGATATGTAAGTTATGCTTTAATGTGTAGAATCTAATATTATTGTAGGAGTATGCAGTTATTGGACTTATAGCTATCAATTTAGTTTTGTTAAGGTTGATTGGATATTGTTGATCCTTTATCTTTGTACGTGATAGACATATTTCTTGATAGGATTCTCATGTTGGAGATGGTAGCATCACAAATTTGGGCTCTAACTATGTCATGTAGAAGTACCATTATATGCACGGATGCTAATGTGAATTGTTGTATGAAAGTCTTCTCATATTGATTGTTTGTGATGAGTTGAATGACTTGAGACCTTAATTATGGTCATGTAGTGTATGGATATTTGGTACTAGATTTTTTTTATTGTGTATGTTCATATATAAATATATGTCTATTTATTTAATATATAATAAAATATGTACTTGTGTGTGTGTTTATAAATTTCAATACAAATTTCATTTTATAATTCATATATATATAGAGATAAGTAAGAGGGGAAAGGGTCCCTAACTATTTTGTTTATAGATAATGAATGAAAGATAATAAATACACTCTAAACCCTATGACAATGGTGCAAGAAAAAATCCATTAACAAGAAAGATAAGGAGAGAAGTAGGTCAAAAACTAGGATTTTCTCCTGGAATTTCCCCTTACTTTATCATGCAAACAAAGGGATACAAAAAGGTTTTATTTTAATTTCTTAAATGCATATATATTCCTTTTAACTTTTTTGTATGCATAATTTTCTTTATTTCTTCCAATAAAGTCTGATGATGGTTGACCCCACATGTGGAGCACCCAAGGGAATATTATCTAGAGTTTCATGCACCTTGAGTTTGAGTTCTTTCCTAGTAGAATTGGAGGGTGAGAGAATAAAATATTCTATATTGGTTTTAATTATATAAGGTTAAACCCCTTGTTATAAAGTTGCATTCCTTTGTTCTTGAGGTGAATAATTAGAGGTGTTCCTTGAGCATTGAGTTATGAAGCACCCATATTCAAAGCATGTATAATGCCTAAAAGGGAGATTAACATGGTCAACTATTTGGGACCAATGTTATCTATTTTTTAATGAATCAAACTTTGAAAGACCATTTCCTAGGTCTATTTCAACATTGATTTCATCAAGGGTAATGCATAAATTATTTATTATTATATACTTAGAAGCATGAAATAATTTACCTATCAAATTTTTGATTTCTCACAAACCCAAGCCATGCCAAAATTGTAGCAAAAGGTAGGGAAGGTGAACCCACAATACACAATATAACTATTGTGAAAGTAATTTTGATGGGGTTAAAATTTGGGAATTGTGACTTTAAGAAAAATAAGTGACCATTTCAAAGCTAGGGCCCAATGTCTAGAATGTCTTTCCTATATTTTACCAAATCATAGTAGTTGATGGAGAATCCTTTTGTATAAGAGAAAGAATCAATGGGATCCTTTATCAACCACAACCATTCCTTGGTTAATCATGCATTTAGATCCTTTAATCTTAACCACCATCCATGGATCTTTCCTATGATCACCTCATGCTTCAAATTATCTTCCATTGAGTTGAATTTTGGATGAGAATCAAAGATAATTTCAAGGGTGTGATCTAATTTTTTGATGAATCATTTTCCTCTTTTAACCCTTCAATAAGTCATCCCTATGAGTTTTCCTTAGTCACAAATTAACTTCCTACAACCCCAAAAGGAACTACTCCCACATCCCCATTTATTGTTGGTGTGAACATGGTTTTTACCCAACTAGTTTCTTAGTAGTTCTTCATACTAACTTACTTAAGCTTACTTAGGTCATTTTTTATTTGTGTCATATTTCACAAGATTAAGACAAATGTTGTGATCTAATTTTATCCTAGGGTTTTATCCTTACTTTTATAACTAGGATTTCTCATTGTATATTGAATCATTATTCATTTTGCATCTAATAAATTCTCAAGCTTCATAAAAAACCAATTTCTTCTCTCTCGCATGAAAGGTTGTTTCATTTTTAATTGATCCTTGGGTTGTTGTGGAGTTGAATCAACAACTCTTACATGTTTTTTATTTTTTTTAGATAGCAGGAATCGATGCGCATGGTAAAAAAAATTCACGTGATCGGTGACACTGGCGCGACACACCCTCTAGTACCATGGGGACATAGGGGAGACTAGACCTCGTGACCTCTTTCCTACAACATGATTCTTTAGCCAATCGAGCTAGGCCCTCCAACCCCAACAACTCTTACATCTATAATTGTTAGTGTATCCTTAAATGAACGAGGCATTGGGAACTCTTGAAAAATATATTTAAGATGAGTATCAATTATTGAATGGAAAAGGGAGTATTGGAGAAATGGATGGCCTACAAATTGAATCATCACCATTCACAAGGATCTTAAAGGTTATTCAATTAGTGTTGTGGGAGCTACATATAGAGTTATCCATTAAAGATTGAATGTTCATAAATCATGAGTTATTCACTAGAGACATCAAGCTCCCCAATTGATCAACTTATATGTGTATATATATGTATAAATTTTTTATAAAAAAATATTACCAAAAGAATAACTCTCATTTTCATTAACTTTAAAGCATCCCTCACACAAAGTTACATCAATAAAATCCTTGGAAAATTGAAACTTTTCCTATCTCATCTCCCTCTTCTCACAAGGGATTAAATTTAGATACTTTTCCACCCATTCTTAATATTCATTAATTTTTTTTGGGGGTAAGAACCCCTTTCCTAAATAAATGGACACATTCCCTCATCCTATCATTGTTCTCCAACTCCTCTTGAACACTACACCCAAATCCAATAGTGAATTCTTGTGATTATTATTCAAAGTAGCCACTAACACTCTCTTAATCCACCCTTAAGAAAGAAATTTGCAGTAGCCTTGGCACATAATTTATGCCTAGTGAAATCCACATAGGCTGTCAAGAATTCACCCACAATGTCCCAATTCAGCCTTATCCACATCACCAACATAATTACCAACTCCATTTTTGGGCACTGTTTCTTGAAAAGATGCCTCAACTGGGTAGAGGAATTCTTCCATAGACATTCACACTTCATTTTGTATATTCTCATCATGTTTTACATTTTGATGGCATCACCCAACCAAATCCATCCTTAGATAATCGCCACTATTGGGAAGTTTCATTCCAATTATCAGGATAATATTTGAACATTATTGTATGCATCTCCTCTTCATCCCATCACCACCAGATCAAAACCATATGTTATATTTCTCTAGTATTCTACTCAAATAGTTCCAATTCTCCACATAGTCTGATATTTTAGTCACCTCCATTTGCTCACAGTCATAGTTGGCCAACCTGCCGATCGTATGTATGTTAAATATTAATATATCAACACTCTATCTAAAGGAGGTTCATGGATTACGTTGATAGAAAATTATATGTATGTTAATATATTAGATAGTATGTGTTTGTGCATAGGTTTGTAGGGATGCAATGTGTTGCAAGTTTTAGTTGCATGTGATTGGATTAAACAATTAATAATAAGTGTTAAATAATAGAATGAAATAAAGTTAGACAAATCTGGATTTTTCCTCTTAAACAAATCTATATTTTTTTCCTTAAAGAAATTAGGTATTATTTAAAATATTTGCATACAAATTCAAAATATAAAGCAATGCAAATGAAAAAGGGAAGTTGCCATCAAATTAGCAAAAATATTGCAAATGGAAACAAAATGTTCCCATCCAGTTGGAAAATCAATATTTATTGACTTTTACATGATGAGTGAGATTTTGGAGGCTTTCACTTGATATTTTGGAGACTTTTACCATTAAACAACAATTGATTTACCATTTAATGATAGTTGAAACTTCTTTTCTGATGACACAATAGTTGTTTATAGGCACGAGACTTGTTTCAGGCTCAAATCTCACAATATATGTAGCCTATCAACTAAATATATATAATTATATTATTTAAAGCTAAAGCTATATCCCTCTTATTCAACTTACAAGTCTATAAGCTATAACAAACTAATAAGGTTGAAATTGAAGGTGACTCAATGATAATAATAAATACCATCAAGAAGAAAGGGTCCCTAGACTAAGAATTTAAAATATCTTGAAAGAGGTAAGGTTGCTTTTAAATTCCTTAGTTGACTACATAAGTGAACAAGGAGGTGAATTTCCTTACAAACTATAAATTGGTCAATGGAGGGAACACATTATACACAACCAAGTAGCCACTCGGGGCTCTTTAGAATCCCTCAACATAATTCAAAACAACAAAATATAGGTTTGAATCACATTTATAAATCATTTCATTATGATGATTTTTGCTTTGCACATTTAGTTTAATAAAAATCATTGCTAGACATGGGAATATGATGATAATTTATTAAATCTAGTGGTGGCATATTTTTAGTGTTAAAAAACCTCCCAAATCTATATCAAATGTTAATTGTACATGGAACAACACAATATTAAGTGGGCAGAGAGACTTAAGTTTTTCATTTAGCATTCCTCTCTCCAAAACCATATGGACAATTGATACCAACATATGTTTAACATTTAGGAACTCAAAATTGTTAAGAAGAAGAGGCTAAGAATTTTTCTTAAGCCCAAGGAAGATATTACCATCTTTTCCCATGTTGTGGCTAGGATAAGAATTACTTTACTCTAATAATAGATATAGAGTAAATTCAAACATTACATCAATGATTGTGGGAACTCTATTATAATTGGGTGTCGAGAAGGAAGAGGTTCATGTAATGGTAGGAGCACTAATAGATCAATAGGAGCATCCATGGCATAGTGGCTATCCTATGTCAAGAAATGATATTTGATTTTATTTCAATTTTGTTGTGAGTTGAATTTCATGTTTTGTCATGTGAAATTCAAATTTTGGAGTGCATTTGGATGTTATGGCATGTTGAAATTTGAGTTTGAAATTTGGAGTGAACCTGGATAAAGCAAGATAGGTGGAGATGGTGGAGAATATGTTTTAAAAGCAAAAATATTGAAAAAGCAAGAGGGGGTGTGTGTTTCTTGGAGACCATTAATTTGACTTGTAACCCCAAATTTGAAATTCCATAACTCCTAAAAAATAGGGATCTTGAAGGTGGGCGCCTAGATTGGGAAAAGGAAATTTTTGCTTTATTCTTGAAAGCAAGAAAGTCTTCAAATCACTATCTTTCATATTTGCCAAATCTGGAGGTTTGGAAAGTCTATTTTATTCATTTTTATTAATGAATTTTAATTTTAGTGGCTACTCCTAGAGATTGGCATTGATTTTCCTGGGAGTAGGTTGGAATGCAAGAAAATTAAAACTAAATGCATTCACATTGCATTTCATTTGACGACAACTTGTGTTATGCAAAAGTAATTTCATTTTTGAATGAAGATTTTATAGAATACAAAGGAGAAGAGAGGGTGTAGAATATCTCTAGGAAGTGTTTTGGATGGTGTTGTTGTAGGTTGGAGGCTGATTTCAGAGCCATGAACATCACCAGTTGATGCAGATTTGTGTGGTTGTGATTGTGTTGAGAAGTTTATTATGTAGGTACTGGAGAAAGCTTGTGTTGCAGAGCTTTGATTTGTTGTAGAAAATTATTTTACATTGAATTTTATAAGTCTTGTAAGGGATTTTTTTATCCCATTGTCCTTTTTGGACTTGTGTAATCAAATTTGCAAAGTTTAATAGAATATGTGATTACCAGTTGCAAGTTAAAATATTGATTTGAATAATTATTGCAAGAGTTTGTTGCCCGTGAAGAGATTTACTAGTGATTTTATATGAGATATTTAAATTAATTTTCATTGAGTAATTTTATTTTAATTATCTCCATAGAGTAGTGGTATCAGAGCAAGTTGATCCTAAGTGTGTAACACACCGTTGAAGAGAGGAAGTTGTACCAGGATTGTGTTGTGGGTGTTGAAAAAAATGGATGGGAGAGGAGCCCATCGTGGTAGAGGTAGAGGAAGAGGAAGATGAGATAATTTTGTAAGAGATGATGATTTTAGAGCCTTGAGAAGGTGGGTTGAAACCTTACAAAATGAGATAAGGAGAGGGTTTGCAAGAATGAGAAACCCAAGAAGTGATAATGAAGATGAAAGCACAAAGAATGCTAGTTTAGATATTGAGTAAAGAGAGGAAATTGCAGTAGTTGCAAATGACTCACTACTGAAAGCTTAAACAAAAATGTGAAAATGAAAAAAAATGGAGGTGCCTACATTTAATGGAAGTCTAAATCTAGAGGAATTGGTAGATTGGCTTAATGAAATGGAAGAGTATTTTAAATTTAAAGAGCCAGAGGATCTTGATAGAGTGAATTTTTCTAAGACAAGGCTGAAAGGACATGCCTCAATATGGTGGAGAGAGGTTCAATTAGAAAGGGGAAGAAGAGGAAAAGATAAAATTACCAAATGGGATAAAATGGTGGAGAGATTGTAAAGACAATTTCTTCTTGTAGACTATGAATTGAACTTTCTTAAGAGTATGCAAGGTTTGAAGCAACGAAGCAAGACTGTTAAAGAATACACTAAACAATTCCATAGTATTATTATAAGGACTGGACATTTAGAGGCAACCAAGGAAAAGGTTGCGAGATACATAAATGGGTTGAGATCAAGTATTCAAGAAGAGGTGGCACTTGTTAGAGTTGTGACAATGGAAAATGCTTATCAAATAGCATTGAAGATAGAAGAAAGGATGAACAAGAGGTTTGAGAATAAAAAAAAGGGAAAGCATAGAGCTTATGTGCAACAAAAAGAGGATGAAAAATACATTAGAGACATTAAGGAAAGCAAGGATGAAGATGTGAAAGCTCAAGCAAGTCCTGTGATCAAAATTTTAGAGGAAGAGGAAGATCAAGTAGAGGATTTGAAAGAGGAAATTACAAAATAACTTGTTGTAGATGTGGGGAAGAGGGTCACAAAGCATATGATTGTCCTCATGAAGAGGAAAAACCAAGAGGAAGAACTAAAAATCAGAATAGAGCAGCAAACATAAATGGAGAAGATGCACACTCAACACATTCTGAAGAAGCGGAAGATGGTGAAGCTTTAATGGTGAGGAGAACCCTCTTGAATGAAGATGACAAATCAATTCAAAGGAGATGTTTGTTTAGGATAGTATGCAAGTGTGAAGGAAAGGAATGTGATTTCATTATTGATAGTGAAAGCACAAAAAATCTTGTGTTTGATGAAATGGTAAGAAAATTATAGCTAGGAAGCAAGAAGCACCCGAATCCATATCAGATAGCATGGGTACAAGATGACAAGAAGCTTTTGATCAACAAACAATGTGGGGTAAAATTTAAGATAGAAGTATACTATGATGAAGTTTTATGTGACATTCTCCCAATGAATGCTTGTCATATTCTTCTAGGAAGACCTTGGTAGTTTGACAGGAAGGCGGTGCATGATGGTTATGCCAACACATACACATTGATGAAGGATGAGGTGAAACACAAATTGAATCCATTGAAAGAAGAAATAGGTGAGGTTTGCAGCAATGCAAGGTATTGTTTGGTTGATGAAATTAAAATTTTAGATGGTTTGAAGCATGAATATGTTGTCTTTGTTAACATTAAACATGATGAAGTTGAAAAGATGATTTTCTAATGCGATTGGGAGCAATTGAAAGAGAGTGGAATGAGAAAATTTCAGCTAATGCGAAGGTTGCAGCCAAAGGTAAAGGGGTAATTTCAAATTTTAGTACATGTTTTGATGATATTGAGAATGTAAAAGTAGAGTCAAAGGTTGCAACAATACATCCTTTGGAAGTAGATTAGAGTGTTGAACAGACTGAGGTAAAAATGATGTTTTCTTATGATTGTTTGATTGGAAGTATGGAAGATGAAGATTCCTTGATAACAAAGATCGACTATTTGTTACAAAATGTGGAGAATGAATCTATGGATTGTGGTACTAACACTGAATTGGGTGTTGAAGATCAAATTGCAACAACAATATGTCTTTTTGAAGGCATAATAGGAATGACAAACCACATTGCAAACTAGGTAATGGAGGAGGAAAAAGGTATAGCAACAAGAGAGGTAATACATGATTTGTGTTTTACTGAAGAGGGGGATATAAGTACATTTGATTATACTAATTTTGATAAATCACATTGGCGGGAAGTTAATTTTGATAACACAAGTTTCATGAGGAGTATAAAAAGAGGAAAATTGAGAGTGAATACTAATGTGGAGTTGCAAAATTAGTTAATCAGGACATTTCCAGTGAGTAAAGAGGGGAAATGGATCCAAAACAAATATAAAATTCACAAATGTTCATGAGGTTCACTCATGAAACATTTTTTTCTACCGTGGGTGTCTAATGTAGAGCATCCATGGCATAGTGGCTATCTTGTGTCAACAAATGATGTTTAATTTTATTTCACTTTTTTTTGTGAGTTGAATTTCATGTTTTGTCAAGTGAAATTCAAATTTTGGAGTGCATTTGGATGTTGTGGCATGTTGAAATTTGAGTTTGAAATTTGGAGTGAATTTGGAGAAAGCTGGATAGGTGGAGATAGTGGAGAATATGTTTTAAAAGAAAGAGGGGGTGTGGGTTTCTTGGAGACCACTAGTTTGACTTGTAACTCCAAATTTAAAATTCCATAACTCCTAAAAAATAAGGATCTTGAAGGTGGGCGCCTAGATTGGGAAAAGCAGATTTTTGCTTTATTCTTGAAAGCAAGAAAGTCTTCAAATCACTATCTTTCATATTTGCCAAATTCGTAGGTTTGGAAAGTTTATTTTATTCATTTTTCTTAATGAGTTTTAATTTCATCGGCTACTCCTAGAGATGGGCGTTGATTTTCCTGGGAGTGGGTTGGAATGCAAGAAAATTAAAACTAAATGCATTCACATTGCATTTCATTTGACGACAACTTGTGTAATGCAAAAGTAATTTAATTTTTGAATGAAGTTTTTCTAGAATATAGAGGAGGAGAAGAGAGGGCATAACATACCTCTAGGAAGGGTTCTGGATGGTGTTTTTGTAGGTTGGAGGCTGATTTCAGAGCCATGAACATCACCAGTTGATGTCGATTTGTGTGGTTGTGATTGTGTTGAGAGGTTTATTGTGTAGGTGTTGGAGAAATCTTATGTTGTAAAGCTTTGATTTTCTTTAGAAACTCATTTTATATTGAATTTTAGAAGTCTTGTAAGGGCTTGTTGTAGCCCATTTTCCTTTCTGAAATTATGTAATCAAATTTGAAAAGTTTAATAGAATCTATGATTGTTTGTTCCAAGTTAAAATCCTAATTTGAATAATTGTTGCAAGAGTTTGTTGCTTGTGAAGAGATTTACCAGTGATTTTATGTGAGATTTAAAAAAAATTTCATTGAGTAATTTATTTTTAATTAGCTTCATACATTAAATAGACAAGCACTTTTTAGGGCTTGGTTCAATATTGAACAATGCAATAAAGGTAAAATGATTCTCACCACCCAAAGTCCCCCGATCAAGGCAAATGACATTAGAGCTATGGGAACCTGTATCCCCTTCATTCACACAAAAAATGAGAAAAAATAAGTGATTCATAAGAAGAAGATAGAGGAAGTCCTTTTATTTCCTAGAGGTGTTATTGAATTTTCTATCCCAACAAACATTAATTGGAGCTTTGCTTGGGAACTCACATAGAAAATAGTTATGGAGAGTGGTGACAATTGTGTCATTAATGAATAATTAATGATCAATCAACTGTTTAAAATTTAAATATTTTATTGTGTATATCCTTATAGTCATTTTTTAACCCCCTTTGCAATGAGATAGTTTAGGGCTTCTCATTAGGGGTTGTTTTGTATCAAAATTGAACTATTAGGTTGTCGACATTTATTTTATTTATTTATGTGTGTATGTGTATGTGCACATGTATATATATATATGTGTGTATACATACATATATACCTAACCTAAGCTTACTAGCTAAATACATGTGTATGTATGTATATGTGTATGTGTATGTGTATGTGTATGTGTATGTGTATGTGTACATGTACGTGTATGTGTATGTGTATGCATATGCGTATGCGTATGTGTATGTGTATGTGTATGTGTATGTGTATGTGTATGTGTATGTGTATGAGCATATTTGCGTATGCATACATAATAATAAACACATACACATACACATACACACACACACATATACACATACACATACACATACACATGTTGGAAACATGAGCATGATGGTGAATGGATGGTGTATGGTGTTGTCATTGATGTCAACCCATTGCAAAGATGCAGAAGTGTTGTTTTAGAGAAGACCAAGTGTATTGGATAATTGGCTAGGTCTCGAAGTGTGATTTCAGTGTTCAGAAGAATAGTTTTGTGGTCCGCACTACTCCTCTATGCAATGTATTGTCATGCGGTTTTAAGGTGTTGATGATGTGTATTGAAGGTGTTCAGATCCAAAGTTTCAAGGTTATGTCTTCTGTAGTTGAAGATAATGTTGACAGAGTATCAGGCTTTGTAATGATAATATTACTGGTACAAAGTGCATATTAGAATGCTCCACATTCCACACCAGTTGAATATTATGCTATGTGGTTTTCAAGAATTGTTTATAAATGTCAATAGTATGTGTGCTCCAAGTTGCAAGTGTTTTGGTGGTCTGTGTGTCAAGTTGTGAATGAATAATTGGTTCATCCAGTTATTCCTTCACCACTTTTGCTATGTGGCATCGACCTAAGGATTTTGGGGTTGTGTAGAGTTGAAGTATGTAAGGAGTGGATTTATGGGAGTGATTATAGGTCATGCTGACCTATTTTGGAGGTGTAAACATTTTGGTTCTCTCCATAAAGTGTGTGTGTTAAAGTTTCAAGCCGATAGGTTATGTGGTACACGATTCATAAAATTAGACCAACCTAATTGATGTTTTGGTTGGTTGCAATATATATGCAAGGTTGATTCATTGTGCAAATGATGAGAGGTGTGTGTATGTAGAGTGGGTATTTGAAATCCTAATGTGATGTGAAGTGTGAAAGGTGTAGTGGTGAAGTATGAAGTGTGTTAAGTCAGTTTTCAAAGCTTAATTAGAATTGTATCTTCGACATGTTGCAGATGCATTATTAGTAGTTTATTTTGGCAGTGAGCCACCCTTTCCTCTATATTTTTATTTTTTGGGTAGTGAGCCACCAATAGGGAGCCATTCTTTCTTTCTGGACAATGAGTCCGCCATTTTGAAATCTCCATTGTAATCGATTATAATATATTGTGAGCCACTCCTCATTGTGGTTTTTCCCTTTTAAGGGTTTTCCACGTAAATATGGTGTTCTTGTGTTCTTTGATGTGATGCATGCTTTATATGTTCCTTTCCATTATTGCAAGTTTAATGTGATGATTTGAATGGATGTTTAAATTGATAAAGATAATGAATTTCAATGAATATTGATTCACCCCCTCTTAGTATTCTGAGTGTTTGACAATTGGTATCGGACCTTGGTTCCTTCTATTGGCTTAATTGTCGAGGTAGATATTAGAGTTTGAACACATGGCTACAAGTATCTCATCCCTTTAGAAGAGGTTATCCCTAAAGGGTTTATTGAAGAATATTGTGAAGTTGATATGGAAGGAGAACTCAAATTAGCTCTTGATGATTTGGATAAAGTAGAATGTGTATATGGAGAATTGAAAGAGAATATTAAGGATGCATATGAGTGTATCAAAAATTTGAGGGAAAAACTCAAGAAATTTAAAGAAAGATTCAATTAAACAAGTGAGAAAATCAAACAATAAAATGAGACAATCATTAATCTAAAAGTACAAATTGAAGAAGGAAAGAGAGTTGAAGACTAATTGAATGCCAAATTGAAAGACAAGTTTTCAAAATTCTCAAAACTTGAAGAGATTGTGACCTTGAGGAAATATCTGGAGAAAGAAAAGATTCAAGAAGGGCTCCACCTTGTTTGATGATATAATTTCAAGTCAAAAACTTTCAAAGGATAAAGGAGGATCAGGGTTTGAAAAAGGAGAAAGTTAAAAGGAGAATTAGACTTCAAATAATGTTGAAAAGAAGGATGATAAGAAGAGAAATGCCAAACAAATCTGAAATGAAAAGAAATATTTCAAAAGGTTTCCTATCAGACAACTTGCTACACAAAGGTATTCATCTTTTAATGGTTACTATTTCTCTTGCAATAAATTTGGACATAGATCTGTAGAGTGTAGAAGTAGAATGAATCAGAATGTTCAATCCTTTCCTGGTCAGTGTTTTACATGAAATAGATTTGGTCATAAATCTAGTCAATGTAGAAGTCAAATGATGAATGGTTACAATAATGGTATGATGTTTCAATCATTCAATGGTTTATGTTACACATGCAATGGATTTTGGCATAAGGCTTTTAAATACAAATCTAAAATGGAAAGAAGCAAGTCTTTAAAAAAAAAGAAGCGTAATATGTCATAAATGCAATAAAATAGGACACATAGCTAAGTTTTGTAGAAGTAAGAATGTGAAACGCTTCGGTTCACAAAATAAGACTGATCCAATGAAGATTGATCTAGTTGAGATGAAGAAGGAAATGAACAAGACATGGAAAAAAAAGGAAGAGAGTGAAGTGAAGAGTGAGTTTGTGCCAACCCCTGGTGTAGATGTTTCCTTTGGGAACTAGATAAAGAGCTTTGGCTTAGGGGGAATTTTAACATAAAACATTCAATGCCCCTGCCAAAGATGTGGCGTTGATGCCTTCAACACACTAGTATATGTGTAGATTGACATGGTTGATCTATTAATGGTATCTTCTGTGTGAAATGTATTGTTGCAAATATTTGGAAAGTGTTTGAAGGTGCTTGCATGATGACACAGTGAAATTTTGCCAAATTTTTGACCTAACCTTTCACTACTGCAATCAATGCATATTAGGTCATTGAAAAAGCATTTATAGTTCATTATGCACATTTTATAAGTCATTTGTGATCAAGCATTTGAAAAGGAAAGTAGAGCAAAGGTGATTTGAAGCGATTTTGAAGCATTGATTGAAACCTTATCGACAAGAATTCACAAGGTACTTATCAATTTCTTGCAAACCCTAGTTTTGTGAAGATTCAAAATGTTTACTCCTCAAGTGATTGATGTTGTGGAGTGACCAAGACCTAAATTCAAGAAGCACCCAATTGAATCTATGGTGACAGACCTTGAAGGTGCATTCTCTAGGGTTCCATATGGCATAATATACATAGAGGATGTGTGGATCTATAATCACATGAAAATGGAAGAGTATGATCAATTGAAGATGGAAAAATATTGGGTGTATGTTTTGATTGGAGATGATTGTAAACTAAAAATTGAATATGTGAGCTTAACAAAGAAGAAAGTGGATGTATGGAATAGATTTCCCAATTTATATTATGAGGATGAGTGGGTTAACTTTGTTGAGTTGAATTCATGAAAAATTCATGTGGTTGGACATTCCACACATGATAAGCAAGGAAGCAATTAGGGTTGTTACAAGGTTGTGCTCAAATGTACCAGTTTTGGCAATGAAGGTCATAAAGAATGATGTGGAAATGAAGCTCACTTAAGTGAATTTTGACAAATGAGCCCTAATGGTGAATGATATAGATGATCTTGTGGTGAAGTATGTGTCTATGATGATTGGGTACAAAATTTTCTATACAAATAGAGAGAACTTTGTGTCGGCCACTACAATCCACACAACTCACTAGATGGTGAAGAAAGGTGAAGACATTGATTTGTGTGAGCTTCTAAGACAACGGTTGATGAACTTGTAGAAGACTAAAGAATCAAGGTACCCCTTTTGGTATGGTACCCTAGTTATCTATTTGCCATTTTACTTTCTTAAATAAGTTCTCAGAGCAAAGAACATTGTATGGCTAGATAACATTCAAGTTGTTATTCAAATAAGAGATCATTTGAGAAGGTTAGGAAACCTAGAAAATATATGGGGTTTCTTTTAAGACATTTCAGGACAAGATGCAAGAGAGGTACACGATTCTAGCAAGTATTATGGATACATACAAAATTGACATAACATTGATGGTTAGCAAAGACCACTGCTTTATGGAAGCAGTTGAACCCATAACAGTTTGGGTTCAGAGCTTGGATATGAGGTAATTAAAGTAGAGATTACCAGTCTTGCAGATTTTGTTTTTATTAAACCAAGAGATCCATCTATGGATAGGTTTGGAACATACGTAGAGAAATCCAGTCAGGTAAACCTAGAAAATAAGGACATAGCAAAGAGTGTTGAGAAGATGAAAAATCAGTTGGAAGAGATGGTGAACAATCCTAAGGGTTCTATAGAGAAATATAAAGCCACATTAGTTGCTCCATAGGGTACTCCAAGTACAAGAAGGTTAGTTAGAACCTCTTCCCCCTCTCCTGGTGTTCCTAAGTCCTCTAGAATACAAACTACAAGGAGTTCCAAGAAGAAAGCAACATATAGAATCCCTGAGCAATAGAAGACTCCTAAGAGGAGAAGAAAAGAAAAGGGATATCAAGGAGTACATTAGCTATGGAGAAGAAGAAGATGAAGAAGACGAACCTAAATTGACCCAAAAGAAGAGGTCTCAAGTCTCTCAAGTGACAAGTGAAAAGAGAACAAAAGGTGATATGGTTGACATTGAAAGTGAAGAAGTAGAGAAAGAAAATAAAGGTTTTTTTTTTCAGAGAAGAGAAAAGAGATCCAAGTTGGGAGAAAAAGAAGAATAAACTAAATTTAAGGTAAAGAAGAAAGAAAAGACCCCTCTAGTTAGGGAGCATAGTCCCTTAAAATTAGAAGCACTGTTTAATAGTATTGTGGAATTTGGTCTTTTAGAAGAGATAGCTAAAATGTATCTAGATTCAAATGATGAGGACAAGGATACAATTGAAGAGGCTATTGTTAAGTATATGGTAACATTTGACATTGGCCTAGATTAGATTAAGGATCAATTTCCTAATGATCTGAAGAATGTGTTGACTGCAAGAAGACAAAAAGCTATGCAAAGATAGATGTATTTGCCTTGGAGAAGATTGGTTCTTTACTATCTTAAGAAGATAGACACAAGCTGTCTAAGTTTTAACACTCTTATGAGCATAGAAAAAGAAGATATTAAAAGGTTGAGGAGTGAAACACTGTAGAAGGTAGAAGAACTTGCTAAAGGGTTAGGAGTCCCTTTGGATAGTGAAGATCAAATGCATCATGATACATCTATTCCAAAAATCAATGAGCTTATTAATGAACAACATGAGCATGTGCCTAAGGATGATAATGTACAAGAAGACATGATAATAGACTATTCCCCTCTGGATGTGGAGAATGTTGTTGAAGAAGAGAAGGGAGATGATAAATAGATTGTCCTAGAGAAAGATGAAGCTCAAAATAATCAATTTTTTTTGCTTCCAGATATGGAGAAAGATGTTGAGTAGATAAAAGAAGATAAACAAGAAGTCCTGAAGAAGACAGGCACAAAAAGAAGAAAACTCGCCTCCTCTAAATGGTGAGAAGTCTACTAAGGAAGGAAATAATGTTGAGGAATGTTATACTAGGGGAGATAAGGAGAAGAGTGAGAATAAGGAAGGAGAAAGTGCTAAAACTATTGGTGAATCCTTTGAAGCTTCAGAAGATTCTTTAAAATATTTATTGAAAATGCAACTATAGTTTGAACTAGTGGTTTCTGCACAACTACCACAATTCCAATGCAACAAGGACAAGTAGATATGGATAAGATTTCTCCCCTACATAAGTTATAGCTTGGTGATGGTTTCCATGCCTCCACAAGGAAGGAAATGATTCAAACACATCATAAGAGTGTAGAAATGGTAGAATAAATAGTAAAGGTATTACAAGACAACATTCACAGAGCAACTATTGATAATTCCTTGTCCCATGTACAAATTTTGAAGTTGTTGTTGGATTCTTTTAAGGATTATTCTATTGGTTTAGAAGAAAAATTGGAGAAGGAAATGGAAAATAAGGTCAATGATAAGAGATTGATTGAGATTTCAAATAAATATAGTGCAACACATGGCAAGTTACAAGGTAACTTGAAGGAAGTGCAAAAATTCTTGGAAGAAGCTAAAGTATTATTTTAGAATTGCCTAGTTCTACAAGGAGCATAAAAGATCAAATTACCTCAATTGAGTCACAAATTGCTCAAACCTCTGGTGCATATGATCTAATAAATGATGCAAATAGTGCAACAAGAGAAGAAATTGAAATTTTTCATGGTCAATTCTTTCTACTGTAATAATAAAAAGAGAAGATCATAATGCAATACAGTTAGCTTAGATATTTGGTAAATGCAAGACTTACATCCTTAATTAGAGTTTTAGCTAGTGCAAATAAGGTAAGACAAAAGGATTTGGTGCCTAGTTCTTCAAAAGAAGGAGAAGACATCCATGTGCAGTATGAAAGTCAAAATTCCTTGCTTGCCTATGCTAAGAAGGATTGGGAGGTAGCTAAGAGAGACTGGGAGGCACACCTTGCCAAACTGAAGGTGTCTTACAAGGTTATTTTACCCTGTGCTAGTTGAAGGTGTACATTTCTATTTTGTATATGTATTTTTTTGATTTCAATGTATATACAAAAGTAATTGATGGTGGTGCAATATATTTTTGGTCATTTTTTTGATTTCAATGTATATATGTCTCACTTTTAACCATGTCAGAGTGAATCGTAAATACACTATGAAGATCAAGTGTGATGCACTGACAATCGTTGATCTTTATCGCACATTATTTTCTTAGCATTTTTTATCTTTAAACTCAAAAAATTGGAAATGTGATGCATATAGTCTTTGTGCTACAATCACCTTTGGTCACTTGTCACTATTTCACGTTATCATAGATATTGTTGTGTTAGAAAGAATTGGAAATGCGATGCTACATCAACTATCAATCTCTAACATATTTCACATGGTCTGTCAATCTTCTAAAGAAAAGAGCCTTGGTCTTGGTCCCACCAGATATGTGGCGTGATTCACCAACTTTGTAGCCAAGATGTGACATTAACCATGTAGCTTTGCGGGCATGTGGGAGCTCCCCGATCTTCAATTACTAATCACTACCATTATTCAAGCTGGGCTAAAGTAGTAAGCATTAGACTTAGGAAATACTACGATCTTCAAACATTCAGCTGAGCCAATAATTACTAGGATGAAGAGGCTGATAACACAATGACCAGTAGGGCTTAAGTGATAACTTAAGTAAATTTTTATTGCTGATTTCCAGCCAACACATAAATATAAATGCTTGTGAATTCCATGAATAAAACCCTTATGGTTTTACTGAGAAACCCTAGTAATTATTGAGAGCAAAGATAATTTAATTATAAGCTCATCTCTTATCATCTAAACTTGTGGACCATACATCTGATATGTACTCAAAAAACCCATAAGAGATCTTCTATCTATTTCCTTTGCAAACCTCTAAACCTGCCCACATCAAGACTATGCAACATTTGTGTAAATCTTGTAATGTTGCCTGATAACATTTGCAAATTTTCAGGATCTGTGCTAAGAAACTACAAATAATCTTCATAAGCTAGTCCACTGATATCAATGACCAACATGACTACCATTTGACATCAGTGAAAACAATTCCAACACATCTACGATGCTGACATTGACATCCAAGTCAATTAACTCATTCTGGCTACCCTAGGTATTCCTTGGAACGTATTTTCTGGCATTGTCATCTTCATTCGACTCAATTAACTCATTATAATATTCCTTTGATGTATTTCCTTATTCGTTAATGTTTTATGCAAGAGTTGATGTAGTTCCATCTTGATATGATGGACTAGAAACATTGCCAAAGTATGACTTTATGGTAACTTTGCATTTTAGGCATTTTGATGACCTCCCTTCACCACCATGAGGAGTCTTACTCTTGTTCTTGCTCAAAATATCCCACAAAATAAAAGCTACCAAAAAATGTCTTCTTGTTTAAGAAGGAATCATAAAATATAGATCCCATTGCCTACTCAATATCATCTCTAAGATTGAAGCAAGAATGACAAAGAGATAAATAATCTTATAACACTATGAATAAATGATCACTTATCTTTAGGACCTTAGGTTATCATTGACTCACTAGTTGCTAATGCAACAATGCCTGTAGTCGTAATTTTGTAACTTGTCTATGATTCAAATCGAGAGCTCATAAGTTCAAAATTGAACAAATTGTGTAAAAATAAATTAGAGTTTTGATTGTATTTATATCAATCTATATTTGGTGAATTTTGAAATATTTTTAATGATATAGCAAGAATTTGGCGAATACATGATTATACATCGATACATTTAAATTTTGGGTCAATCAAACCTTGATAAAACACATACATTGTAATTTTCAAGTCGACAATAAGCCTATGATTAGCTTGGAGTTATCATACTATTGGTGAAGTGGATCCTCGTATACAATTATTTTTAACATTATCAGTGAAATGTGTCCTCATACATAATTATTTTTCAATGTCATTGGCGAAATGGGTCCTCATACACAATTATTTGTGAAGTTTATTGGCAAAATGGGTCCTTATATGTAGTGAACATTTAATGTTGTTGGCGAACTGTGTCCTAATACACAATGTCATTTTAATAGTATTAACAAATATATGGGTGATTTAATACATGCTTTCGAGATTTTAGGCAAAAATATTAATTAGACCATTAGAAAAGCGTAGTTTGTTATGGAAAATTATTAATTATATATACCTCATAAAATAAATTGATGGTGAATTGAAATACATTGGACCAATAATTCATACAATCTAGGTGATTTGGCCACCTTGTTGGTTGCAGTGTATTTACCAATTTTGAATAGACCAATATGAACTATTCGCCAATTGGCAAAGATTCACCACTAAAAAAATACCTACATAATATTCCTCCACATTAACCTCTCTCAGTTTTGGTCAACTCAACACCATTTGACCATGCCAACTTAGAATGCATACTTATAAAAACTGTCAATGGAGAGCAGTATGAATTTGGAAAGAAGCTATTTTTGTTTCATGTGTCTTGGACCAAAACCAACTATGCCAAAATATCTAGGTGGGTAGGTAAATGCTAGGGAATGGATTTTTTTAGTTTCCAAGTCACTCGATTATTCTAGAGTGCACTATTTCAATGTAGTCTCTTAAGAGCCTTATGAGTATACACATGCGATTCATGAACATACATACATACACATGAGATTACATACACTATGATCATACACACATGCACATACATACACATGAGACTACATACACCGTGAACACACATGAACATACATACATACATACATGAGCATACACACATGGACATATGTACACATGATATTACACACACACATGAACATGCACACACATGAGATTACATACACTATGAACATACACACATACATACACATGAGATTACATACACACATGAACATACATAGATATGATATTAATGAATATACATGTACATATGATATTAATGAACACACATACATACATACATACATGACCATACATACACATGAGATTACATACACCATGGACATACATAAACATGAAACTAATGAATATACATACATACATACATACTCACATGAACATACATACATACACATACACATGGGATTGTATAGATACACACATGAACATACATACACATGAGATTCATGAACATACATATGCATACATAAGGTTCATGAATATACACATGAGATTAATGAACATATATTCATAGATACATATGAACATGCATACATACTATATAGGAGTGAATTTGCACCCCTAATGCAAATTTCCCTTTTACCATTCTCCACTTTAGAAAACCAAATTTGGAGGCTTAATTCCACATAAGCCCGCTGTCCTCATTCCACTTGGTGCCTATTTTGAGCGTCGGTGGGGGAATAATTGTTGAGGATGCCCGTGCGGTACGTAGATGTCCATGTGGCACGCTTATGTCCCTAGCAGATTTCTACGGCTAGAACCTACAAAGGCGTTACACTTCCCATTGGAAGTTGAATTGTAACGCTCCTCTTTGAATGACCAACTCGAATATGGTTGTTTTCTTCATCTTTCCTTCAAATTCACTCACCTTCATCCACTTTCAACCTTCTACACACTTGGAGCATTCACTTCAAGCAAAATTTTGGCACTCCATAGCAACAATTCCATCACTTCAATAGAGAAAGTGTAAGAAAACACCATTGCAACCGAGGCTTGAGTTTCCCTCATTATCTCCCCCATTAGCCTTGAGCGCTCTTGGTGGAGGTGGTAAGCTCTCTACTTTCCTTATCTATTACTTGGTTGAGTTAGTACATTACTATTTTGTAATGTTTTAGTGTACTTTGCTTGCATTTCCTTCTTTATCATATTATTTCTACATCATTCCAAACTTGGCTATCCATAGAGGTGAAAACACCAAAACAGGGGACTGACTAAGGCAGACCCCTTAACAACCCCCCAAGAATTTCCCTCTCTTCTGTGTGTAGGTGGAGATATCTTAAAGCGAGCTAGCGAACAAGCTATTGTGTGAGATCATTTTCGTCACCCTTGTGGTAGTATAATTGTTTTATCACATCCGCTTATATGTTTCATTCTTCATAGTATTGTTTTATGCACTTAGAGATCATTAACTAGGTTGGTAGTCTATTTTCCAACAATTAAACCTTGTCTTTCTGGTCCCCTGGTCATACAGATGCTAGCACACCTAAGAGATGCTAGCATACTAGGTTGTTGTCCTAGAACCGCGCTTATGTCCTATGACCGAGAGCTATTTGAGATAGAGTAGACCTTGGAAATTGACTCGCCTAGTCTCTAGAATTTTGGGTCTGCAGAGTGGTTGAAGGGCCTTATAGTCCTCATCATTCTCATCCCACATCTCTTAACACTTCCTTTAAACTGGGGTAAGTTAGGGCAGCCTACTGCTCTCGGCCCTTTGTGACCTAGGGCCTCAACATGGTTGGTCCCCCTCTCTTACATTTTTGGTGAACCCAACATGAACCAAAATCTATTCATTTGTTAGTGTGTTGGGCTCTTCCTCTTGTACCCCTGCGTGTTGTGAAGGTTTATGAGCATCAAAACCGAGTCCATGACCTTTAGGTATATTGTTAGGAGAAGTCCACGACACCTTCCAATGGAGAAGATGAAGGTAACTTCTAATATATCTACAAGCCTTTTCTCTGGTTTTGTGGTTGGTCTTGCCATGCAAGAGCAAGTATCACAGGGAGAGTCGAAATTCTTCGATGAAACTAACAGTGTCCCTACTCCTCCTATGTCACCTACATCATCTTCCATAGATGAGCATGAAGCTGTCCACACTCCTTCTGAATATGTCGCTAGTCTGAGCAAAGGGTTGAGTGCTTTGGAAAATCACTTGGAGAGAAACCCGAAGCTAGCTAGGGCTGCTAAAGTTATTAGCAAAATAAAGTATATGGTAGGAAAAGACCGAACAAGCATAGAACTCTTAGCTAGTCTCACTGGTCTAGCCAAAGTGTGTGCCCCTTTGAACCATGGTAGCATGATACTAGGTGGCCCCTTCAAAGAACATGAGAGAAAGTTGGAAATGCCGATGCCTCCCACATCCGTATACATGGTCGATATGGTCCCTTCGATCAATATCCCTTCTGCTTCCAAAAGTTTTGAAAATGTCAAAGTAAAAAAAAACCCTTTGGGTTTTCACTTCACCCCTCCCGTTGCCATCGGTGGTGGGGGATTAAGCGGGATGATTGGTGGATGCTTTGGTGGTGGTAGCTTCGGTAGCGAAGGTGGTACTGGTGGAAGTGGTTCCAGTGGAGGTCATGGTAGTGGCTTTGGAAGTGGCGATGGATTTGGTAGAGGTCACACTTGTGGCAGTGGCATCAGTGGCACTTCGGTGGTACTCACGACGGTGGATTTGATGGTGGCTCTAATGGTGGTTCCAGTGGTCCTATATATTCTAACGACCCGATTTTGAATATCCTTCTTTATAATATAGGGAAGATGTAGAACCAACTGGTGAACCTTTCCCAAGCTTCGACCCAGCCTATCTTCTAGCCCTTCTTTTGACATAGCCTATTGTTGGTAGCTATCCTGAACACTCCTTTCTTGCAGGGGATGGAGATTCCTAAATTCAAGAAATATGATGACAAAGGGGACCCAAAGATACATGTGAACACCTTTAATCCCTTGTGTACAAATTTTTTCCATCATGATGCATTGATGGCCAAACTGTTCCCTCGGTTGCTCAAGGATACAACACTCGAGTGGTACTATTTCTTGCCCTACAATTCCATCTTTTCATTCGATCAACTTGTGAACCAATTCCTATGATAGTTCCAAGCTAACATCGGACTTAAAATGACCTTCTCTGACCTTGTTCTATGTAAACAAGGGGATAATGAGAAGATTACTAATTTCATAGCATGCTATTAGGCACTCTTTTCGCAAATATCATACCCGTTACTAGACTCCAATGTGTATAAGGTGTTCATAGGGAACTTACAAAGGTGTGGCAAGAGAAGTTTTCCTTATGAAATACCCTTCTTTCGCGCATTTGTATGCAGCCTTATGGGAGTATCAGGAGATGGTGGTTTAGTTTGAGGGACCACCCTCGCACTCCCATCCTAGGAGGAAGTCCATCGTATTAATCTTTGGAAAAGGAAAAGTCATCGCGAATGTAGTAGCCACTATGGATAACAATGGTCTTAGATGTGACTGAAAATTCACAAAGTTATTAGAATCTATTCCTCCATCCTACAAAAGTTGTTGAAGGATATGATCGTTAACTTGCCATGTCCTAAGCCCATTAGGGAACCTTACCCTAGCTAGTATGAAGCAAATTCCTATTGTTAATACCATCGAGTTAATGGACATGATACCAAATTTTGCATGCACCTATATCATGAGATATAGGATCGCATCAAGGATGGTACTATTCGTCTTGATGGGAACAAACAAAATACAAACAAATAAGTGGCGAAAGCTAATAGTGAATTTTAGATATACATAGACCCGTTTCTGTCACATTTTGCTAACATGATTATCGATCCCTTTGATTCTATCACTCAACTTGAGGCATGCGTTAACATGGTTACTATGAATCCTTCTCCTTGTCTTGCGACTATCTCATTGGATATAACATTCACTTCACAAGACGTACCAACAAACGACAAACCTTCTTTGCTATACATTCCCACTCGCCTCAATGACAACATTATGACTGGGGTCTTAGTCGACCCCACGAGTAGGGTGAATGTCATCATGGAGGAGACTCTATATTGAACTCCCTACAAAGGGAGGAATACAAAAAAATGAAGTTTGTCATCCATACACATGATGACCTTGCTCTTAAACCCTATGGATCGATAACTCTATCTATCTTGGTTGGACCCAAGAATGTAGACACAATTTTTGATGTTATTCCTGAGTCGGACCTATTCAGGGTGAAGTTAGGTATACCATGGCTAGCTTCCATGAATGGGATAACCTCTGTAATTCATAAATGTTTAAAGTTTTCCCATGATGCATGACACCGGATACTAGCCCATGGTATCTCGTAGTGGATATTTATTGGATTAATTTTGGCCCACTCCAGTTGGTCTGCTTCCTCCAAGAATGAGCCTACTTTATAAGAACTGTGTGAAGTATAAAACTGGAGGCAAGGGACAACCGAAACTAACCCTTCCTATAGCAGAGAAGCTAGTTGCCTCCTCTTCTCGAAAGGGAAAGGAGAAGCTTGCTCCTTCTCGGCCTGCCTCATCTACTCCCCTCTCTTGGGAGGAGTATTGGATGAATACACCTAGTTTTTACCCACTGAGTTCGATAGTGCCTACTTGGCGTAGACCCAAGATCATGATATCGGATCACCCTACTGGGTCCCCTAGACCTTGGTACTATTTATATGGCAGAAAGAAAGGCTCGCAAAGAGAATTTGTCCTGCGACCTCCTACTGCTCCTGCTCCTAAAGCGACAAACGGGAATAGGCCCACTATTGAGGCACTAGAGTCAATTCCCCTTGCTGTTTTTGAACCTGTCCCTCCTACTCCCATCCAAAAGTCTATCCCTCCATTGGAAATAGCTGTGGAGGACACTCCCATGGTTGAGTAGGATCCTTCCATTCCTTCGCAATCTCCAACCTCTAGTTCAAAGAGTCATAGGAACCAACTTGCACACGAGTGCAAGCACTGGTGAAAGGTTCTCCTAGTTGAGTAGGCCACCTTAAAGAGGAAGGAAGAGGAGATGACTGCCCCTGTATCAAGGCCTTTTGTTGCATGTCCCTCTCTCCTCCTCTCTGTTCCCATCCAAACCAACTTTGTATCACTCCCGGCTTCTGCTGCGAGCGCAAATGTGATTGACCGGTGTTCATCGCTCCTTCAATGTAGCCACCCTTATTGACATCCATTCTAGATGTCCCACCTTTCGCGAAGCCTATAGATATGATTAATACCTCAACCGTATTTGTTGTGGTTCTTTCCTCCTCTTCCTCTACCCTTCTTTCCTCTTTTGTAGGGAGTTCACCTCCTCCAACAAAGAAGAAGGTAGAGAGTGGTCCCTCTAGCAATGGAGGATGTAAGAGGGTCCCACCTTATCCAAAAGGTGTCCCCATGCTAACTTGTTCAGTCCTAGTAACAAAACCTATCTGGGTTTCTCCTGAGTTTATCACCGCTCCCGAATCGCTCGGTGAGCTTAGCGGTGAACCTCAGGTGTGATCTCCTCCATCCGTTGAGGTGAAACATGACACTTTCGTTAATTGTATGTTTAACTTGGTGGATGAGGTTCTGACCTTGTCAACGATCTTTGTGAGGTCATTGACCTTAGACCCACAAGAGTTGAGTGATAGAGACCTCATAGGTCCTTCTTCCTTAGCCCTTGTTGCAGGAGGATTAGAAGCTCCTCCCATTAAAATTCTAGCACTACAGGATCATCCTCCTTCCCCCTACAATGATCTAGAGTGGTAAGTTGATGACCTCGTGGTTGATCAGTGCCAGGGGGAGACCTCTTCTTTATTTTTAGATTAGATGTGTGTGTGTTGAGATGTGCTTCCCCGCAATCATGCTATGTGTGCCTAGATGACCTCATCACCCCTATTGATGCTCATATATAGGAGTAGTGTTTGTGTTGTAAATATTCTTCTATCTGTATCATCATTCTTCCATGTTTGTGATTGACTTTCGATAAATTAAGAACGATGCAAAGCGTTAGGAGCATTTAGGCTTCCCTTCCATGTTGATCCAATTTTTTAATTTTCACTTTGTCTTCTCGTACATTTTTCACATGGTCTGATATAGTAGGGGGTTGATGATAGTTCATTTATATACTACTATTATATATATATATTATTATATATATATATATATATATATATATATATATATATATATATATGAGCAACTTTGACCCCAAAATATCAGGCTACCCTTGTGCCCTTTGTTCGTATTCTCTCTCCCTTTTGCTTTGCCTTTATCTTTTTCTCTTTTTTCTTGAGTTGTCTGTCTCATGTGTGACAATGCCACCTTTTCATCACTTGATCTTCAAAAAATGCATTCGTTGCCAATGAATATTCGCTCAAGATCCTTCACACACCTCTTTGTTAGAATTGCATTCTTAACTTGAAACCCTAACAAAACATGTTTCCTTCATCATGGGTTCATAAAGAAAGAACTTGGACACCTTCCTTCAAACCGGGAACAACTTTGATCTTCCCCTCAAGTGGAGGCATATCCTTCCTTTTGAATTAATTGATGAAGTGAACATATTTCAAAAAGATTCCTTGATGACGAATCGATTTGAGAAAGAAGGCACTAGCTTTCGAACAACACGTCCCTTGAGTGGACCCTTTCTTTTCACATCGGGTTCCCAAGGAACCCCTTCAAAAGCCCTTACATTCTCGCATCTAGCTTGGGGGCAAACCGACTAGACCTATTTATTATCCTTGCATCTAGCTCGGGGGTAGCTCGACTTGACATACTTTACATCTTTGCATCTAGCTTGGGGGCAACCCGACTAGACACGCTTCACATCTTCACATCTAGCTTGTGGGTAGCTTGACTACACCTTGCTTTTCGAATAGTGCATCCCTTGAGTGGACCCCTCTTCCTTTTGAAGGGTTCCTAAGGGACCCCTTTGAAATTATTTTAACCTATCGACAGTCTACATAACTATCCACTTACTGGCCTGCGCGGCCACTTCCTGATGTGTTCTATCTACGGTTAAACATGTCTCCACCTTTTTGACTCTAAGGAGTTTGCTTTTCTCGGTCTCCCTCATGTGAGAGTTCTTAGGGGATACCTTCCTTGCAGCTCTGTGGGTCTGTAAGGCACTCTTCCTGCTTTTCTTCATGTGAGAGTTTTTGAAGGATACTCTCCTTGCAGTTTCGTGGGCCAGTAAGGCACTTTCTTTCTTCAGCTTCATAAGTTTTGCGGAGCTATGAAGTCCTTTTCCTTTCCTACACTCTTGGGCTCGCCAGATCATGGTTTGCTTCCTCGACAGTTCAGGTATACATCTCTAACCATGCTACTTCTTTGATATACTTTACCAAAGCACTCATCAATACTTGTGTTCGTTAAAGTGGGGGCAAAATGTATAGGAGCAAATTTGCACCCCTAATGAAAATTCCCCTTTTACCCTTCTCCACTTTATAAAACCAAATTTAGAGGCTTAATTCCACATAAGCCCATTGTCCTCATTCCACTTTGCACTTGTTTTGAGCGTCGGTGGGGGAATAATTGTTAGGGATGCCCGCATGACACATTGATGTCCGTGCAATGCGTTTACGTCCTTGACAGATTCCTGTATCTAGAACTTGCAGAGGCGTTACACTCCCCATTGAATGAAAAATTTTAATGCCCCTATTCGGTTGAACAACCCGAATATGGCCATTTTCTTTATCTTTCCTTCAAATTCACTCACCTTCATCCACTTTCAAGCTTCCACACACTTGGAGCATTTACTTCAAAAATTCAAGCAACATTTTGGCACTCCATAGCAGCAATTCCATCACTCCATCACTTCAATAGAGCAAGTGTAGGACAACACCATTACATTAGAGGCTTGAATGCCTTTCATTATCTCCCCCATTATCCTTGAGTGCTCTTGGTGGAGGTGGTAAGCTATCTACTTTCCTTCTCTATTACTTGGTTGAGTTAGCACATTACTATTTTGTAGTATTTTAGTGCACTTTGCTTGCATTTCCTTCTTTATCATATTATTTCTACATCATTGCAAAATTGGTTGTCTGTGGAGGTGGAAACACCAAAATGGGGGTCTAACTGAGGTAGACCCATAAACAGCCCCCAACAATGTTGCTCTCTTCTGTGTGTAGGTGGATATATCTTGGAGTGAGCTAGTGTACAAGCTATTGTGTGAGATCGTTTTCGTCACCCTTGTAGTAATATACTTGTTTTATCACATCTGCTTATATGTTTCGTACTTCATAGTATTAATTTTTTCACTTAGAGATCATTAACTAGGTCGGTAGTCTATTTTTCGGTGATTAAACCTTGTCTTTCTGGTTCTCTGGCCGTACAGACACCAACGCACTTGAGAAACGCTAGTGCGTCGCACTGCCGTCCCAGAACCATGCTTCTATCCTCTGATCGAGAGCTATCTAAGACATATAATTGACCCTGTAAACTAATTGAACTAGTCTCCTCTAGAATTTGGGTCTGTAGAGTGGTTGAAGGGCCTTATAGTCCTCATCATTCTCATCTCGCATCTCTTAACACTTCCTTTAAACTAAGGTAAGTTATGGAAGTCTACTGCTCTCATCCCTCCGTGACCTAGGGCCTTGACGTGGTTGGTCCCCCTCTCTTACATTTTTGGTAAACCCAATGTGAACCAACATCTATTCATTTGTTGTAGTGTTGGGCTCTTCCTCTTGTACCATTTGATTGTCATACCCCTGCATGTTGCGAATATTTATGAGCATCACAACCGAGTCCATGACCTCTGGGTATATTGTTAGGATAAGTCTATGAAAAATTATGATGGAGAAGATGAAGGTCACTTCTAATATCTTTATAGGCCTTTTCTCTAGTTTTATGGTTGGTCTTGCCATGCAGGAGTAGGTATCACGGGGTGAGTCGAGATTCTTCGATGAAACTGACCACGTCCCTACTCCTGTGTCACCTACATCATCTTCCATAGATGAGCATGAAGTTGTCCACATTCCTTCTGAATATGTCGCTAGTTTGAACAAAGTGTTGGGTGCTTTGGAAAAGCACCTGGAGAAAAACCCAAAGCTAGCTAGGGTTGCTAAAGTTATTAGCGAAATAAAGTATATGGTAGGAAAAGACCGAACAAGCATAGAACTCTTGGCTAGTCTCACTGGTCTGGCTGAAGCGTGTGCCCCTTCGAACCATGGTAGCATGATATGAGGTGGCCCCTTTGAAGAAAATGAGAAACACTTGGAAGTGACGATGCCTCCCACATCCGTATACATGGCCAACATGGTCCCTTCGATCAGTATCCCTGTTGCTTTCGAAAGTTTTGAAACTGTAAAAAAAAAAACAAAAACCCTTTAAGTTTTCACTTCACCCCTCCTGTCACCTCTAGTGGTGGGGGATTAGGTGGGATGATTGGTGGATGCTTTGGTGGTGGTAGCTTTGGTAGTGAAGGTGGTACTATCAAAAGTGGTTTTGATGGAGGTCATGGTAGCGACTTTGGAAGTGGTGGTGGCTCTGGTGGAGGTCACACTGGTGGCGGTGGCATCAGTGGTGGGTTCGGTGGTAGTCATGGTGGTGGATCCAACGGTGGCTCTGGTGGTGGTTCCATTGGTCCTATATATTCTAACGACCCAATTCTGAACACCCTTCTTCAGAATATGGGGAAGATGTAGAACCAACTGGCAAACCTTTCCCAAGCTTCAACCCAGCCTATCTTCCAACCCTTCTTCTGACATAGCCCATTTTCGATAGCTATCCTGAACACTCCTTTCCCGCAAGGAATGGAGATTCCTAAATTTGAGAAATATGACAACAAAGGGGACCTACAGACACATGTGTCCTCCTTTAATGCGTTGTGTACAAATTTATTCCATAATGATACATTGATGGCCAAAATATTCCCTCGGTCCCTCAAGGACACAACACTTGAGAGGTACTGTTCCTTGCCCGACAATTCCATCTTTTCGTTCGATCAGCTTGTGAACTAGTTCCTACAATAGTTCCAATAAAACATTAGACCTAAGATGACCTTCTCTGACCTTGTCCGATGTAAACAAGGGGATAATGAGAAGATTATTGATTTCATAGCGCGTTATCAGGTACTCTTTTCACAAATATCATACCGATTACCAGACTCTGATGTGTAGAAGGTGTTTATAGGGAACTTATAAAGGCCTTAGCAAGAGAATTTTTCCCTTATGAAATACCCTTCTTTCATGCATTTGTGTGTGGCATTATGGGATTATCAACAGACGATGGTTCAGTTCAAGGGACCTCCCTCGTGCTATTGTATCAATCTCTAGAAAAGGAAAAGCCATTGCGAATTTAGTAGTCGTTGTGGATAACAACGACCTCAGATAAGACCGAATATTCAAAATTTTATCAAAATGTTATTCCTCCATCTTACAAAATTTGTTGAAGGATAAGATTGTTAACTTGCTAAGTCCTAAGCTCGTTAGTGAACCTTACCCTAGCTGGTATGAAGCAAATTCCTATTAATAATACCATCGAGTTAATGGACATGATACCGAATGTTGCATGTGCCTACGTCATGAGATATAGGATTGCATTGAGGATGATACTATTCATCTTGATGTGAACAAATAAAATACAAACAAATCAGTGGCGAAAACTACTAGTAAATTGCAGATATACACAAAATCATTTTCCTCGCATTCTGCTAACATGATTATAAATCCCTATGATTCTATCACTCAGTCTGAGGCATATGTTAACATGGTTATTATGACTCCTTCTCCTTGTCTTGTGACTGGTTCACCGGATATAACATTCACTTCGCAAGACGTACCAACAAACGAAAAAACCTTCTCCGCTATACGTTCCCACTCACCTTAATGGAAACATTATGATTGAAGGGAAAAACAATGTAGGATCTAGAGATCCAATAGTGTGGAATACATTCCCTTAACACTATTACAAAAGAGGAGAAAAGCATAAACAAGTTTCAATATCATTCTAAAACTACTTGAGATGAAATAAAACATGTAAAATAGAGAACACACAATTGAGCATTCACAATTGACACAAGATATACGTGGGAAAACCTTTTTAGGTAAAAAACCCACCACACAAAGTCCAAACAATTTGTATTACAGTAACAAAATAGTTACATACAAAATTACAATCTTCTCTGATCAGCTCACAGGAACACTTCCAAAATTATTTCTTACTGTTACAAATGTTCATACAAAATACAGTTCGAACAAAAAACTCTAACACGTAATATGTCCTTGACTTCCTTAAGTCAAATGTTGCATTCAATTCTATCAGTCAACCACCGATCACAAGGTACATTCATCTCTGATTCAATCACACCCATGATCTGCCCATACCAATCTTCCTGCATCGAGCCACCCAGGCCATAACTTCTTTACCCAAATCGGGTCCTGTCCGCCACCCTGAGTCGACCTGCAATAACTACTGCTATGACTTTGGCCTCTAGCCAATTATTGATCTGACATTGAGCCATGTGTCCATATATCATTTG
This sequence comes from Sequoiadendron giganteum, assembly GCA_007115665.2. NCBI lineage: Eukaryota > Viridiplantae > Streptophyta > Pinopsida > Cupressales > Cupressaceae > Sequoiadendron > Sequoiadendron giganteum. Next base: position 127,119,391 of record CM021104.1, read on the forward strand.
CCAACCGCTTCTATCATCGATTCCAACTCGGTCAATCCAGTCAACGAGCTCATCTGATCTTTCCAAAGACCTTACCGCGCTACTGCAGAGCCCATCCGACCAACCTGCGGTAAGACGGTAAGCCAACCGAGTTTAGCCCTCCAAACTACTACAACCATCTCCAAGATTCACTGCAGTACAATGGTAACTGACTTGGTTGACCGCTGGCAGTCTTACCGTGGCCACCACGGTCAACCTCTTGGTTGGCTGCGATAAGGTATTAACCGCCAGCTAGGCTGCTGGCGATCTTACCACGACCACCGTGGTTAGCCTCTTGGATGGGCATTGGTAGTCTTACCACGGTCAGCCTCTTGGCTAACTGTGGTAAGGCGGTAATCACCAGCTAGGCCGCTGGTGGTCTTGTTGCGGCCACCGTGGTCAACCTCTTGGCTGGCCGCGGTATGGCGGTAAAGACAGAAATGAACATTTTTCGCCAAGTCTTTTTTGACAGAGATTCAAGCTGGCAATTGAGGCATCATTTCTCAACAAGCTCCCACTTGATGAAGATTCCCAACTTCTTCCAGACTCTGAAAATTTATTGTTTGTTATAGGCCCTAAGGCCCATCGATTCTGTGCACCATCTGAACTTGTCTGTGCTAACCGGCTTTGTCAAAGCATCTGCAACATTCTTCAAGGTGTCCACCTTTTCCAGACCGACCTTTCCATCTTCAACCATATCCCTTACGAAATGATATTGCACATCAATGTGCTTGGTCCTAGTATGAAAGGTCGAATTCTTTGCCATACAAATGACACTCTGACTGTCACAACAGATTGTAATCTACCCAACATTAAATCCAATGTCTGAACATAGACGGTTTAACCAAACAACTTGTTTACATGCGTGATTTGCAGCCATGTACTTTACCTCTATCATGGATAAAGAAACTACAACTTGTCTCTTGCTCATCCAACTAATTGCTCCACCATTAAGCATGAAAGTGTATCCATTGGTGGATCACCTGCTGTCAATGTCCCCTGCCCAATCTGAATCAACATACCCATGAATGTTGAGAGCCCTCTTTGATGCAGCCATACTGCCATGGTAACATAGTGCATAATCTAAAGTCCCCTTCAAATACCTAAATACTCTCTTCACAGCATCCCAATGTGATCTTCTCGGATTTGCCATAAATCGGCTTAGAACTCCCACTGCTTGGGCAACGTCTGGTCTTGTACAGACCATAACATACATCAAACTACCAACAACACTTGCATAAGGCACACTGGCCATGTCCTCCATCTTAGTAGTAGATTTAGGATAGTCTTCAACATACAACTTAGTTCATTGCATTATTGGAACAACAAGCTGCTTGCAGTCATCTATGCTAAACCTCTCTAGAACTGTTTTCACATACTTACTCTGACTGACCCAGAGATTTCTGCTTGTTCTGTCCCTGATTATCTCATTCCAAGAATGTACCTAGCTGCACCAAGATCTTTCATTTCGAACTTTGCAAACAACTGAGATTTAAGATCAAAAATCATAGTTTTGTTATTTCCAATGAATAACATATCATCCACATCCAGGGTAATAAAAAGCACACGATCATTCTGAGATTTATAATAAATGCAATGATCAAATTTTGAACTCACAAATCCAATTGACAACACAAACGTGTGAAATTTTTGGTACCACATTCTAGGAGATTATTTTAAACCATAGAGAGATTTATTTAATTTGCAAACCAGATTTTGTTTACCTCTTTCAACAAAATGCTCAGGTTGGGACATGTAGATTTCTTCTTCCAGCTCACCATGGAGAAATGTTGTCTTCACATCCATCTGCTCAATTTCAAAATCATACACAACTGCCAATGACAATAAAAATCTGATGGATGTCAGCTTTGCTATAGGGGAAAAAATCTCTCCATAATTTATTCCCTCAATTTGAGAAAAACCCTTTGCAACCAACCTAGCCTTATACTTCTCAACACTGTCATCAAGACCTATCTTCTTTTTGAATATCCACTTACAACCAATAGGCTTTCGCACTTTAGGCAGTGGTACCAAATTCCAGGTATCATTATTTTTCAAAGAATCCATTTCTTCATTTATGGCTTCCAACTAAGACTTTGAATCAACCATGTTGATTGCTTCTTTCATAGTCCTAGGTTCATTAGTGCTGGTAATTAAAACATAGACACAATTTGAATCTAACATAGAGAAACCATACCTTTCAGGTTGCCTTTTTTCTCGTGTAGATATTCTTACAGGCTAAGGTTGTTCTTCATCATCAGAACTTCTAGAGCTGCTTGAGCTCTCCTCAGTCTCAAGTACACTATGCAGCTCTTCCCTTTCTAGAGTTTGGGGAATCTCAATTGCATCCTTCTTCTTGTTACTCTGATTTGTCCCAAGCTGCTAATCACTTATTGAAAGTTTTAGCTCATAAAATATAATGCTGCTGCTGTACAAAACCTTTTCAGTAATAGGGTTCCAAAGCTTGTATCCTTTCACACCAACTCCATAGCCGATGAGAATACATTTGACAACCTTGTTATCTAACTTAGATCTCTTTTCATTTGGCACATAAACATATGCCTCACAACCAAACACACAGACATGCCTCAGAGAGGGCTTCTTACTAGACCATGCTTCCAAAGGTGTCTTGTCAACAAGTGTAGAGCAAGGAGATCTATTTATTAGATAAAATTTTGTAGCCACAACCTCAACCTAGAACTTCTTCTCTAGACCAACACTGCTCATCATACTCCTTGCCTTTTCCATCAGCGTCCTGTTCAACCTTTCAGCAAGTCAATTTTGCTATGGAGTGTAAGGCATTGTCTTATGCCTTTTAATTCCATGATCAGTGCAGTACCTTTCAAAATTTGTAGAACAAAATTCACCGCCATTGTCTATCCTTAGACAATTTTCCTTCCAGTCTGATTCTCTACCAAAGATTTAAACTCGTTAAACCGATTGAACACTTCTGATTTAATTTTAAGAAAGTATACAAATGCCCTTCTCGAACAGTCATCAATAAAAGAAACATAATATCTAGAATTTAATAACGAAGGAATATTAACTGGACCAAACACATTAGAATGAACATAATCTAGTATACCAGAAGATTTGTGAGGACTAGAATAAAAAGAAACATGGTGTTGTTTTCCATAGATACAATGTTCACAAAAATCGAACTCAAGGCTACAATCATCAAGCCCTTCTACAAGGTTTTTATTCTTCAAGGTTTTTAAACCTTTCTCACCAATGTGACCAAGTCTATGACGCCATAACATAGTCTTCTCAGTTGGGAGTTTTACCTCCATAGCATTTGTAGCCAGAGAAGAGTCTTCATCTTTCTCTACAAGTGTAGTAATGTTTGAATTTATAGAGGCACTATTGCAAAGAACAGGACGTGCATCCAGCTTGTACAAAGTGCCAGTACAAACACCCTTAGCTAGCACCATTGCACCTCTAGCCATTTTACATCCTTTACTTGAAAACTAAACTTCTACACCAACATCATTTAACTTATTGACATAAAGAAGATTTCGAGCCACACCTTGTATGTGAAGTACACCACCAATACCTTTGACTCTCCCGTCAAGGAACTAAATTTTGACTCTTCCTCTGCCAACTATCTCCAACGTTGAATCACTTGCCAAGTATACCTTTCCATTGTCATACTTCTCGTATTTAGAGAACCATTCTCTATTGGATGTCATGTGAAAAGAAGCACCTGAGTCAACCAACCAGACATCATCTAATGCCTGAGTTGTCAAGGCTATTGCAATGAAGGCATCTGCATCACTTTGAGAAGATTCATTGTCAAAAGAATTCTTCTTGTTCTTCTCCTTGCAGTCCTTCTTGATATGACCAGGTTACCCACAGTTCCAACATCTCACCTTGAATTTTTTACCAGGAGACTTTGATCTCCTTGTAGATTTGGATTTCAACTTCTTGTCTTTCTTCTTGCCTTTCTCCTTTGGTCTACCTCGAACAATAAGAGCCTCTTTGGCCATCTATGAAGACTTCCTCCACATCTATTCAGATAGCCATGAGGCAACAACGTATTCCATCTTGAAAGCAACAGTAGTGCTTCCAATGGCCATCACAAGATGGTCCCAACTGTCAGGTAACAAACACAATAGGAGCATAGAATGATCCTCCTCCTCTATCTTTACACCTACAGATGCCAGCTGAGTAACACTCATGTTAAACGAGTTCAGATGGTCTGCAACAGATGCACCTTCTTCCATCTTCAAGGAGTACAACTTCTTCCTCAAAAATAACTTATTTACTAGAGACTTTCCCTGCTAAATATCACCAAGCTTCTTCCACAATGAAGCTGCAGACTACTCCTCATGGATGTTCAGGAGAACAAAATCAGCTAGACTCAGTCTTATCAAACCTCTTGCTTTTCTATTAGCAAGATCCCAAGCTTCTTGCATTGTACTTTGTGGCTTAGTTCCAGACACTGCAATCCAGAGGTCTCTATCCACAAGCAAGTCTTTTATCTTGAGTTTCCATAACTCAAAGTTACCGCCATTAAATTTTTCAATGTCCACTATGCCAGATGTACTCGCCATCTCAAATAGAAATAAGTTTTAACAATGCAAGACTCCCACTGAAACAATATTAGCACCAAAAACTAATCTTTCCTACAAGTATAACAGAACTAGCCAAGGCTCTGATACCACTTGAAGGGAAAAACAATGCAGGATCTAGAGACCCAATAGTGCGGAATACATTCCCTTAACACTAATAAACAAAGGAGAAAAGCATAAATAGGTTTCAATATCATTCTAAAACTACTTGAGATGAAATACAACATGTAAAATAGAGAACACACAATTTAGCATTCACAGTTGACACAAGATATATATGGGAAAACCTTTTTAGGTAAAAAACCCACCACACAAAGTCTAGACAATTTGTATTACAGTAACTAAATAGTTACATACAAAATTACAGTCTTCTTTGATTAGCTCATAGCAACACTTTCATAATTATTTCTTACTATTACAAATGTTGAAACAATATACAGTTCAAACAAAAAACTCTAACACACAATATGTCCTCGACTTCCTTAAGTCAAATGTTGCATTCAATTTTGTTTGTCAACTGCCGATCACAAGGTACATTCATCTCTGATTCAATTGCACCCATGATCTGCCCATACCAATCTTCTTGCATCGAGCCACCCAGGCCATAACTTCTTTACCCAAATCGGGTCCTGTCCACCACCTTGAGTCAACCTGTAATAACTATTGCTATGACTTTGACCTCTAACCAATTATCACTCTGACATTGAGCCACGTGTCCATATCTCATTCATCAATCACTTCTGTCACTGAGTCCAACTTTGTCAATCCAGTCAACGAGCTCATCCAAGCTCTCCAAAGACCTTACCGCGCTACCATAAAGCCCATTCGACCAACGCGCGGTAAGGCGGTAAGCCAACCGAGTTCAACCTTCCAAACTACTGCGCTACTATAGCCAGCTCCAAGACTCACCGCGGTACAGCAGTAACCAACTTAGTTGACCGTTGGCGGTCTTATCGCAACCATCGCGGTCAGCCTCTTGGCTGGCCGCGGTAAGGCGGTAACCGCCAACCAGGCCGCTGGTGGTCTTACCACAGCCACCACGGTCAGGCTCTTGGCTGGCCGTGGTAGGGTGGTAACCGCCAGCTGGATGGAAAGGCTGATACTGTGGCCATCGCGGTGAGGAAGAAGATTGTGCATGGTATGGCAATAACCGCCAGACCCTTCACCGTGGTACCGCTAAAATAGATAAGAAGATCACAACGGTATGGTGGTAAAGGCAGAAATGAAAAAAAATTGCCAAGTATTTTTTGATAGAGGTTCAAGTTGGCAATTGAGGCATTGTTTGTCAATAGTGACTGGGGTTTTAGTCGACCCTGTGAGTAGGGTGAATGTCATAAGAAAGGAGACTCTATTTTTGAACTCCTTGCAAAGGGAGGAATACAATAAAAAATTAAGTCCATCATTTGTACACATGATGGCCTTGCTCTTAAACCCTATGGATCGATAACTCTGTCCATCCTGGTTGGACCCAAGAACATAGACACAATTTTTGATGTTATTCCTGAGTCGGACCTGTTTAGGGTGAAGTTAGGTATACCATGGCTAGCTTCCATGAATGGGATCGCCTCTATAATTCATAAATGTTTAAAGTTTTACCATGAAGGTGTCGTGCATGTAGTGCATGACACCAGATACTATCTTTTGATATCTCTTGGGGGATATTTGTTGGATCACTTTTGGATCGCTTCGATCAGTCCGTTTCCTCCAAGAATGGGCCTACTTTACAAGAACTATGTGAAGTATAAAACTAGAGGCAAGGGACAACTAAAACTAACCCTTCACATAACAGAGAAGCCAATTGCCTCCTCTTCTCAAAAGGGAAAGGAGAAGCTTGCTCCTTCTCAGCCCACCTCGTCTACTCCCCTCTTGGGATGAGTATTGGATGAATAAGCCTAGCTTTTACCCATTGAGTCTGATGGTGCCTGCTTGGTGTAGACCCAAGATCAAGATAATTGATCACCCTATTGGGTCCCCCCATACCTTGGTACTATTTATATGCTAGAAAGAAAGGCTCACAAAGAGAATTTGCCTCACGACCTCCTACTATTCTTGTTCCTAAAGTGGCGAACAGGGAGAGGCCTGCTGCCGAGGCACTAGAGTCAATTCCCCTTGCTGTTTCTAAACCTGTCCCTCCTGCTCCCATCCAAGAGCCTATCCCTCCATTGGAAACAGTTGTGGAGGACACTCCCATGGTTGAGTAGGCCACCTCACAGAGGAAGGAAGAGGAGATGATTGATCCTGTATTAGGGCCTCCCGCTACATCTCCCTCTCTCCTCCCCTATGTTCCCATCCAGACCAACTCTGTATCACTCTTGACTTCTGCTGCAAGCAAAAATGCACTTGGCCTTAAAATGGTGCTGGTGTTCATCAATCCTCCAGTGGAGCCGCCCTTGTTGAGATCCGTTCTAGATGTCCCACTTTTCTTGAAGCCCATAGATATGATTAATACCTTAGTTGTATCTGCTGTCGTTCTTTCCTCCTCTCCCTTTGCCCTTCTTGCCTCGTCTATGGGGAGTTAACCTCCTCCAATGAAGAAGAAGGTAGAGAGTGGTCCCTCCAACAATGGAGGATGTAAGAGGAGCCCACCTTCTCCAAAAGGTGGCCCCGTGCTAAATTGTACTATCCTAGTAATGAAACCTTTCCCGACTTCTCCCGAGTTTGTCACCTCTCCCTTATCACTCGGTGAGCTTAGCGGTGAACCTCAGGCACAATATCCTCCATACATCAAGGTGAAACATGACATTCCCATTAAGTGTATGTTCAACTTGGTGGATGAAGTTCTGACCTTGTCAATGATCTTCGCGAGGTTGTTGACCTTAGACCCACAAGAGTTGAGTGACAAAGACCTCACAAGTCCTTCCTTAGCCCTTGATGTGGGAGGATTAAAAGCTCATCCCATTAACATTCCACCAATGTAGGCTCATCATCCTTCCCCCTACAATGATCTAGAGTGGGAAGTTGATGACCTCCTGGTTGATCAGTGTTAGGAGAGACCTCTTCTTGATCTTTAGATTAGATGTGTATGTGTTGTGATTTTCTTCCCCCATAATCATGCTATGTGTTCCTGGATGACCCTCATCACACCTATTGGTGCTTGGATAAAAGCATGGTGTTTGTGTTGTTAATATTTTTCTATCTATATCATCATTCTTCCATGTTTGTGATTGAATTTTGGTAAATTGGGGACGATGCAAAGCGTTAGGAGCTTTTAGGCTTCCCTTCCATGTGGACCCAATTTTTTATTTTCACTTTTTCTTCTCGTGCATTCTTCACATGGCATAATATAGTAGGGGGTTAATGATAGTTCATTTATATACTACTATTATACTTATATATATATATATATATATATATATATATATATTTATGAGACGTTTTGAACTCAAAATATCAAGCTACCCTTGTGCCCTTTGTTCGTATTCTCTCACCTTTTTTCTTTGCCTTTATCTTTCTCCCTTATTTGCTTGAGGTGTCCCTCTCGTGTGTGACAATGCCACCTTTTCATCACTTGATCTTGAGAAAATGCATTCATTGCCAACGAATCTTCTCTCAAGATCCTTCACACACCTCTTTGTTTGAATTGCATTCTCAACTTGAAACCCTAACAAAACATGTTTCCTTCATCACGGGTTCGTAAAGAAAGGACTTGGACACCTTCCTCCAAAGTGGGAACAACTTTTATCTTCCCCTCACATGGGGGCATATCCTTCCTTTCAAATTCCTTGATGAAGTGAACATCTTTCAAAAGGATTGCTTGATGATGAATCAATTCGAGAAAGAAGGCACTTCTTTTTGAACAACGAGTCCCTTGAGTGGACCCTTTCTTTTCACAATAGGTTCCCAAGGGACCCCTTTGAAATACCTTACATTCTCGTGTCTAGATTAGGTGTAAACCGACTAGACCCACTTCTTATCCTTGCATCTAGCTCAGGGGCAACCTGACTAGGCATACTTTACATCTTTGCATCTAGCTTGGGGGCAACCCGACTAGACCTGCTTCACATCTAGCTTAGGGGTATCCCGACTGGACCTCACTTTTAAAATAATACATCCCTTGAATGGAACCCTCTTTCTTTTGAAGGGTTACTAAGGGATCCCTTTGAAATTCTTCCAACCTATCAACAGTCTGCATGAATGTCCACTTACGGACCTGCATGACCGCTTCTTGATGTGTTCTATCTGTGGCTAAACATGTCGCCACCTTTTTGACTCTATGAAGTCCACTTTTCTCGGTCTCCCTTATGTGAGAGTTCTTGGGGGATCCCTTCCTTGCAGGTCTGTGGGTCTGTAAGGTGCTCTTCCAGGTTTCCTTCATGTGAGGGTTCTTGAAGGATACCCTCCTTGTAGGTTTATGAGCCAGTAAGGCACTTTCTTTCTTTAGCTTCATAAGTTCTGCGGAGCTATGAAGTCCTTTTCTTGTCCTCCACTTTGGGCTCACCAGATCATGGTTTACTTCCTTGATGGTTTAGGTATACATCTCTAACCATGCTACTTCTTCGATCTACTTTATGAAAGAAATCATCAATACTCGTGCTCACTAAAGTGGGGGAAAAATTTATAGGAGAGAATTTTCACCCCTAATGCAAACTCCCCTTTTACCCTTCTCCACTTTAGAAAACCAAATTCAGAGGCTTAATTCCACATAATTCCGTCGTCCTCGTTCCACTTGACACCTATTTTGAGCATTACTAATGGAGTAATTTTCAAAGACGCCCACGCGATGCGTAGATGTTTATGTGGCACGCTTACTTCCTTGGCATATTCTTGTGGCTGGAACCTACAGAGGTGTGACACTTCCCATTGGAAGTCAAATTGAAACACCCCTCTTCGGCTGATCGACCCAAATATGGTTGTTTTCTTCATCTTTCCTTTAAATTCACTCACCTTCATCCACTTTCAAGCTTCTACATACTTGGAGCATTCACTTAGAGCATTCAAGAAACATTTTGGCACTCCATAGCAACAATTCCATCACTCCATCACTTCAATAAAGCAAGTGTAGGACAATACCATTGTAGCAGAGACTTGAGCTCCTTTCATTCTCCCCCCCATTAGCCTTGAGTGCTCTTGGTGAATGTGGTAAGCTCTCTACTTTCCTTCTCTATTAGTTGGTTGAGTTAGCACATTCCTATTTTGTAGTGTTTTAGTGTACTTTGCTTGCATTTCCTTCTTTATCATATTTCTACATAGTTGCAAACTTGGTTGTCCGTGGAGCTGGAAACACCAAAACAGGGTTCTAATTGAGGCAAACCCCTAAATAGCCCCCCAACAATTTCCCTCTCTTCTGTGTGTAGGTGGAGATATCTTGGAGCGAGCAGGCGAACAAGCTATTGAGATCATTTCCATCACCCTTGTGGTAATATACTTGTTTTATCACATTCGCTTATATGTTTCATACTTCATAGTATTATTTTATTCACTTAGAGATCATTAACTAGGCCGGTAGTCTATTTTCTAGTGATTAAACCTTGTCTTTCTGGTCCTCTGGCTGTACGAATGCCAACGCACCTGAGAGACGCCAGCGTGTTGTGCTATCATCCCAGAACCGCACTTCTATCCTCTGACTGAGAGCTATCTGAGACATTGAGTTGACCCTGGAAATTGATTCGCCAAGTCTCCTCTAGAATTTTGGGTCTATAGAGTGGTCAAAGGGCCTTATAGTCCTCATCAGTCTCATCTCGCATCTCTTAACACTTCCTTTAAACTAAGGTAAGTTAAGGAAACCTACCGCTCTCGACCCTCCATGACCTAGGGCGTTGACGTGGTTGGTCCCCCTCTCCTATATTTTTGGTGAACCCGATGTGAACCAATGTCTATTCATTTGTTGGTGTGTTGGGATATTCCTCTTGTACCCTTTGATTTTCATACCCTTGCATGTTGTGAAGGTTTATGAGCATCACAATTGAGTCCATGACCTCTGGGTATATTGTTAGGAGAAGTCTACAACACCTTCCAATGGAGAAGATGAATGTCACTTCTAATATCTCTATAGGCCTTTTCTCTAGTTTTTCCATGCAAGAGCAGGTATCATGGGGCGAGTCAAGATTCTTTGATGAAAATGACCGCTTCCCTACAACTCCTGTGTCACCTACATCATCTTCCATAGATGAGCATGAAGCTATCCACATTCTTTTTGAATATGTCGCTAGTCTAAGCAAAGGGTTGGGTGCTTTGAAAAACCACTTGGAGAAAAACCCGAAGCTGGCTAGGGCTGCTAAATTTATTAGTGAAATAAATTATATGGTAGGAAAAGATCAAACATGCATAGAACTCCTTGCTAGTCTCACTGGTTTTGCCGAAGCATGCACCCCTTTGAACCATGGTAGCATGATACGAGGTGGCCCCTTCGAAGATCATGAGAGACAATTGGAAGTGTCAATGCCTCCCACATTCATATACATGGCCGACATGATCCCTTCGATCAGTATCCCTGCTGCTTCTGAAATTTTTGAAACTGTCAAAGTAAAAAAAAAACCTTTGGGTTTTCACTTCACCCCTCCCATTGCCTCTAGTGGTGGGGGATTAGGCGGTTTGATTGGTGGAGGATTTGGTTGTGGTATTTTTGGTAGTGGAGGTGGTACTGGAAGAAGTGGTTCCGACGGAGGTCATGGTAGTGGCTTTGGAAGTGGCGGTGGCTCTAGTGGAGGTCGAACTAGTGGTGGTGGCATTGGTGGCGGCTTCGGTGGTAGTCACGATGGTGGATCCGACGGTGGCTCTAATGATGGTTCCATTGGTCCTATATCTTCTAATGACTCAATTCTGAATACCCTTCTTCAAAATATGGGGAAGATGTAGAGCCAGCTGGCAAAATTTTCCCAAGCTTCAACCTAGCCTATCATCTAGCCCTTCTTTTGACATAACCCATTTTCAGTAGCTATCCTGAACACTCCTTTCTTGAAAGGGATGGAGATTCCTAAATTTGATAAATACTACGAAAAAAGGGATCCACAGACACATGTGTCCACCTTTAATGCCTTGTGTATAAATTTCTTCTATCATGATGCATTATTGGCCAAATTGTTCCCTCGGTCCCTCAAGGACACAACACTCAAGTGGTACAGTTCCTTACCCGACAATTCCATATTTTTGTTTGATTAGCTTGTGAACTAATTCCTACAATAGTTCCAAGCCAACATCAGACCTAATATGGCCTTCTCTGACCTTGTCTGATGTAAGCAAGGGGATAATGAGAAGATTACTGATTTCATAGTGCACTATCAGGCAGTATGTTCATAAATATCATACACATTACTGGACTCTGATGTGTAGAAGGTGTTCATAGGTAACTTACAAAGGCCTTGGAAAAAGAAGTTTTACCTTATAAAATACCCTTCTTTCATGCATTTGTGTGCGACCTTATAAGAGTATTAGTAGATGATGGTTCATTTCGAGGGACCTCCCTTGTGCTCCCGTCCTGAAGTGAAGTTCATCATATCAACCTCTAGAAAAGGAAAAGCCGTTGCAAATGTAGTAGCCGTTGTGGATAAAAGTAACCTTAGACGCAACCAAAAATTCACAAAATAATCTGAATCTTATTCCTCCATCTTACAAAATTTGTTGAAGGATAAGATTGTTAACTTGCCAAGTCCTAAACCCATTAGGGAACCTTACCTTAGCTGGTATGAAGCAAATACCTATTGTCAGTACCATTGAGTTAATGGACATGATACCGAATGTTTCATGTGCCTATGTCAAGAGATATAGGATCGCATTGAGGACAGTACTATTCGTCTTGATGGGAACAAACAAAATACAAACAAATCAATGGTGAAAGATAATAGTGAATTGCAGATATACACAGACCCATTTCTATCGCATTATGCTAAAATGATTATTGATCCCTCTGATTCTGTCACTTACCCTGAGGCATATGTTAACATGGTTACTGTGAGTCCTTCTCCTCATCTTGCGATCGACTCGCTAGATATAACATTCAATTTGCAAGATGTACCAAAAAATGATAAACCTTCTCCGCTATACATTCCCACTCGCCTCAATGGAAACATTGTGACTGTGATCTTAGTCGACCCCGCGAGTAGGGTGGATGTCATCATGAAGGAGATTTTGTTTTTGAACTCCCTGCTAAAGGAGGATTACAAAAAAATGAAGTTCGTCATTCGTACACATGATGGCCTTGCTCTTAAATATTATGGATTGATAACTCTGTCCATCCTGGTTGGACCCAAGAACATAGACACAATTTTCGATGTTAGTCCTGAGTTAGACCTGTTCAGGGTGAAGTTAGGTATACCATGGCTAGCTTCCATGAATGGGATCACCTTTGTAATTCATAAATGTTTAAAGTTTTCCCACAAAGGTGTCATGCACGTAGTGCATGACACCGGATACCAACCCATGGTATCTCGTGGGGATACTCATTGGATCACTTTTGGCCCGTTCTAGTCGGTCCACTTCCTCCAAGAAGGGACCTACTTTACAGGGACTATGGTAAGTATAAACTGGAGGCAAGGGACAACCAAAATGAACCCTTCCCATAGCAGAGCAACCAACTGCCTCCTCTTCTTGAAAGGGAAAGGAGAAGCTTGCTCCTTCTTGGCCCGAGTCTTCTACTCCCCTCTCTTAGGAGGAGTATTGAATGAGTAAGCTTGGTTTTTACTCGCTGAGTCCGATGGTGCCTTCTTGGTGTAGACACAAGATCGGGATATCAGATCTCCCTATTGAGTACCCTGGACCTTGGTACTATTTATGTGGCAGAAAGAAAGGCTCGCGAAGAGAATTTTCCCTGCGACCTCCTATTGCTCTTGCTCCTAAAGTGGGGAATAAGAAGAGGCCCGCTACTGAGGCACTAGAGTCAATTCCCCTTATTATTTCTGAACCTGTCCCTCCTGCTCCCATTTATGAGCCTATTCCTCCACTAGAAAGAATTGTGGAGGACACTCCCATGGTTGAGTAGGAGCCTTCCATTCCTTTGCAACTTTCGGCCTCTAGTTCAAAGAGTCATAGGAAACGCCTTGCATGCGAGCACAAGTGTTGATGAAAGGCTCTCTTAGCTGAGTAGGCTGCCTCATAGAGGAAGGAAGAGGAGATGACTACCCCTGTATCAGGGCCTTCTGCTGCATCTCCCTCTTTGCTCCCCTATGTTCCCATCCAAACCTGCTCTATATCATTCCCAACTTTAGCTATGAGCGCTAATGCGCTTAACTTTAAAAGGGTGCAAGTGTTCATCACTCCTTCAGTGGAGCCACCCTTGTTGACATCCATTTCAAATGTCCCACCTTTCCCAAAACCCTTAGATATGATTAATACCTCAATCGTATCTGTTGTAATTCTTTCCTCCTCTCCCTCTTCCCTTCTTGCCTCGTCTGTGGGGAGTTAGCCTCCTCCAACAAATAAGAAGGTAGATAGTGGCCCCTCCAATAATGGATGATGTAAGAGGATCCCACATTCTCCAAAAGGTGGCCTTGTGCTTACTTGTCCCATCCTAGTAACGAAACCTATCTCGACTTCTCCTGAATTCATCATCGATCTTGAATCGCTTGGTGAGCTTAGTGGTGAACCCCGAGCATGATCTCCTTCATCCTTCAAGGTGAAACATGGAACTCCTGTTAAATGTGTGTTTAAATCAATGGATGAGGTTTTGACCTTGTTAGCGATCTTCGTGAGGTTGTTGACCTTAGAACCACAAGATTTCAGTGATGAAGACCTCATAGGTCCTTCTTCCTTAGCCCTTTTTGCGGGAGGATCGAAAGCTCCTCCCCTTAACATTCCCCCACTATAGGTTCATCCTCCTTCCCACTATAATGATCTAGAGTGGAAATTTGATGACCTCCTGGTTGATCAGTGTTAAGGGGAGACCTCTTCTTGATCTTTAGATTAGATGTGTGTGTGTGTTGTGATGTGCTTCCCCCGTAATCATGCTATGTGTTCCCGGATGACACTCGTCACCCCTATTGGTGCTTGGATACATGCATGGTGCTTGTGTTGTAAATCTTCTTCTATCTATATCATCATTCTTCTGTGTTTGTGGTTGAATTTTGGTAAATTAGGGACGATGCAAAGCGTTAGGAGCATTTAGGCTTCCCTTCCATGTTGACCCAATTTTTTATTTTCACTTTGTCTTCTTCTACATTCTTCACATGGCCTGATATAGTAAGGGTTGATGACAACTCATTTATATACTACTATTATACTTATTGATATTCTCTCTCCTTTTTGCTTTGCCTTTATCTTTCTATCTTCTTTGCTTGAGTTGTTCCTCTCATGTGTGACAATGTTGCCTTTTCATCACTTTATTTTTATAAAATGCATTCATTTCCAATGAATCTTCTCTCAAGATCCTTCACACACCTCTTTGTTAGAATTGAATTCTCAACTTGAAACCCTAACATAACATGTTTCCTTCATCACGAGTTCGTAAAGAAAGAAATTGGAAACCTTCATCTGAAGTGGGAATAGCTTTGATCTTCCCCTCGTGTGGGGGTATATACTTCCTTTCAAATTCCTTGATGAAGCGAACATATTTTAAAAGGATTCCTTGATGATGAATTGATTCGAGAAAAAAGGCACTAGCTTTCAAACAATGCATCCCTTGAGTGGACCCTTTCTTTTCACACTGGGTTCCCAAGAGAACCCTAAAAAATCCCTTACATTATCGCGTATATCTTGGGGGCAGCCCAACTAGACTTGCTTCTTATCCTTGAATCTAGCTCGGGGGTAGCCCAACAAGACCTACTTTACATCTTTGCATCTAGCTCGGGCAACCTGACTAGACTCGCTTCACATATTCACACTAGCTTGGGGGCAGCTGACTAGACCTCACTTTTCAAACAATGCATCCCTTGTGTGGACCCCTCTCCCTTTTGAAGGGTTCTCGAGGGATCCCTTTGAAATTATTTCAACCTATCGATGACCTGCGTGACTGTCTACTTACTGGCCTGTGTGACCGCTTCCTGACGTGTTTTATTTGCGGGTAAACATGTCACCACCTTTTTAACTCTACGGAGTCTAATTTTCTTGGTCTCCCTCATGTGAGAGTTCTTGGAGGATACCTTCCTTGTAGGTCTGCGGGTTTGTAAGGCGCTCTTCATGGTTTCCTTCATGTGAGAGTTCTTGAAGGATAACCTGCTTGCAGGTTCGTAGGCCTGTAAGGTGCTTTCTTTCTTCAACTTCATAAGTTTTGTGGAGCTATGAAGTCCTTTTCCTATCCTATACTCTTGGGCTCGCCAAATCATGGTCAGCTTCCTCGATGGTTTAGGAATACATCTCTAACCTTGCTACTTCTTTGATCTACTTTACATAAGCACTCATCAGTACTCCTGCTTGCTAAAGTGGGGGCAAAATGTATAGGAGGGAGTTTTCACCCCTAATGTAAATTCTCCTTTTACCCTTCTCCACTTTAGAAAACCAAATTTAGAGGTTTAATTCCACATAAGCCCGCTATCCTCATTCCACTTGGTGACTTTTTTAAGCGTTAGTGGGGTAATAATTGTCAGGGATGCCCATGCAACACACATACATCCACGCGGCGTGCTTAGGTCCTTTGAAGATTCCTATGTCTGGAACCTGTAGAGGCGTTACACTTCTCATTGGAAGTCAAATTTTAATGCCCCTCTTCGGATGACCAAACCAAATATGGTCATTTTATTTATCTTTCCTTCAAATTCACTCACCTTCATCCGATTTCAAGCTTTTACACACTTTGAGCATTCACTTCAAGCATTCAAGCAACATTTTGGCACTCCATAGTAGCAATTCCATCACTCCATTACTTGAATAGAGCAAGTGTATGGCAACACCATTGCAGTAGAGGCTTTAGTTCCTCTCATTCTCTCACCCATCAACTTTGAGTGCTCTTGGTGGAGGTGGTAAGCTCTCTACTTTCCTTCTCTATTACTTGGTTGAGTTAGCAGATTATTGTTTTGTAGTGTTTTAGTGTACTTTTCTTGCATTTCCTTCTTTATCATATAATTTCTATATCATTGCGAACTTGGCTATCCGTGGAGGTGGAAACACCAAAATGGGGGTCTGATTGAGGTAGACCCCTAAATACCCCCCCAACAATTTCCCTCTCTTTTGTGTAGGTAGAGATATCTTGGAGCGAGCTAGCGAACAAGCTATTGTGTGAGATCATTTTCGTCACCCTTGCGATAATATACTTGTTTTATCACATCCGCTTATATGTTTCGTACTTCATAGTATTTTTTTTTCACTCATATATCATTAACTAGGTTACTAGTCTATTTTTCAGTGATTAAACCTTGTCTTTTTGGTCCTCTTGCCTTACGGATGCCAACACACTTGAGAGACGCCAACGTACCATGCTATCATCCCAGAACTGTGCTTTTGTCTTCTGACTGAGAGCTATCTGAGACATAGAGTTTACCCTAGAAATTGAGTCACCTAGTATCCTGTAGAATTTTGGGTCTACAGAGTGGTCGAAGGGCCTTATAGTCCTCATCATTCTCATCCCTCATATCTTAACACTTACTTTAAATTGAGGAAAGTTAGGGCAACCTACTGCTCTCGACCCTCTGTGACCTAGGGCCTTTACATGGTTGGTCCCCCTCTTTTACACATACACATTAGATTCATGAATGTACGTACACTACCACACACACACACACTACCTCTCTCTCTCTCTCTACATCTCCCTCCCTCCCTACTTCTCTCTCTAACTACCTCTCTCTTTACCTCTTCCTCCCTACATCTCTCTCTCTCTCTCCCTCCACACACACTACCTCTCTCTCTCTCTACCTACCTCTCCCTCCCTCTCTCTCCCACACACACACTCACACACATAGACACACTACCTCTCTCTTTGTACCTTTCTCTTTCTACCTCTCCCTCTCTACCTTTCTCTCTACCCACCTCTCTCTCTACCCACCTCTCTCTCTTTACATATTTCTATCTCTCCCTCTCTCTCTCCCACACACACATACACACACACTAACTCTATCTCTCCCTCTCCCTCTCCCTCTCTACTCCTCTCTCTCATACACACTCACACACACACTACCTCTCACTCTCTCTCTACCTCTCCCTCCCTCCCTATCTATCTTTACCTCTCTCTCCCATACACACACTACCTCTCTCTACCCTCTCTCTCTATCCCCTCTTTCTCTCCTACACACTACTACTACTCTCTCTACCTCTCACTCCTTACCTCCCTCTCTCTCCCACTCTCCCACACACACTACCTCTCTCTACCTCTCCCTCCCTACCTCTCTCTCTTTATCTCTCCTCCTACCTCTCTCTCCCTCTTTCTCTCCCCCACACACACTACCCCTCTCTACTCTCTCCCTCTTTCTCTCTCTCCCACATACACACCCTCCCTCTCTCTCTCCCTCTCCCTCCCTAACCCTCTCTCTACCTACCTCTCTTTCTTTACCTCTCCCTACCTCTCTCTCTCCCCCCCTCTCTCTCGCTCCCCCCTCTCTCTCCCCCTCCCTCAGTCCGTTCTTCCCTCTATATCTCTCCCTCCCCCTCCCCCTCTCTCTCTACCTCTCCCTCTCTACCTACCCCATATATAATATTATAATAAAACCTAATATAATATTTAACATATATTAGAATATTTTAATATTAATATTAATATAATAATATAATAATATTATGATGTATAAATACTATAATATAATATAATATTTTTATATTAATATAATATGCAATACTAATATTAATATGAAATATAATAATTATATTAATATGAAATATAATAATTATATTATATAAATATAATATAGTAATATTACATCGTATAAATATTATAATATAATATATATAATATTATAATTTATATGTATTATATTTG
Organism: Sequoiadendron giganteum; assembly: GCA_007115665.2. Taxonomy (NCBI): domain Eukaryota; kingdom Viridiplantae; phylum Streptophyta; class Pinopsida; order Cupressales; family Cupressaceae; genus Sequoiadendron; species Sequoiadendron giganteum. The sequence continues at coordinate 127,137,751 of CM021104.1, forward strand.
ATTGCTAGAAATTCATTTTTTGTTTAATATAATATTTGGATATCCGTTTTGTTCAAAACAAGTACTTGTTTTGCTTTACAAAATGGATATCCATTTTGTTCGTTTGACAAAACCAATATTCGTCTTGTAAAGAAAAATGCGTACCCATTTTGCACAGAATGAATATCCATTATATTAAACAAAAAATGGATTTACAACAATAAAATATAATACATATAAATTATAATATTATAATATTTTTATATAATATAAATATTATATTAATTTTAAAATATTCTAATATATATTATATATTATATATCAATATTAAAATATTCTAATATATATTAAATATTATATTAGGTTGTATTATAATATTATAAATGGGATGGATAGAGAGAGGTAGAGAGAGAAAGAGAGGGAGGGATTGAGGGAAATATAAGTAGAGAGGAAAGGGTGAGTGTAAATAGAACGAAGTAGAGAGGAAAGGTGAGAGAGAGATCTATATATTGCTCTCAACTCTTTGTGGTTTTATTATAATAAAAATGATATTTAAAACTCCCTTGTAGCAATCCATCAAATATTTTTTTATAATATATAATATAATATTTATATATTATTGTATAAGTCTGAATTTTCACCCCTAACACAAATTCCCTTTTACCCCCTTGCACTTTAGAAAACCTAAGGTGGACACTTAATTCCACTTAAGCCCACTATCTGCATCACACTTGGTGCTTGTTTTGAGTGTTGGTGGGGGCGTTTCTATTAGGGACGCTTGCACAATGTGCAGATGTTCAAGCGATGCACTTACATCCTTGGAAGATTCCTGCAGTTGGAGTCTGCAGAGACGTTACACTTTCAATTGGAAGTCGAAGTGTAACGCCCCTATTCGGCTGACGGACCTGAATATGGCTGTTTTTCATCCCTCTCTTCATAATCTTCACTCTCTCATCCATTATCAAGTTTGGACAGAGTTTTGCAAGATCTTGAGTTCATCTCTCCACATTCTCTCCACTCTTTCAAGCATCTACAAGCTTTGTAGCAACAATTCACACTCCATTGCAACAATCTAGCACTCCATCACTCCGATAGTGCAAGCAAAAGACACACAACTTTGCAACAGAGGCTTGGGTTCCTCTCATTTTCTCCTCCACAAGACTTCAGAACTTTGGACGAAGATGGTGGAGAGAGCTTGGAGAAAGCTGGTGAGAAGATTGGTCTACAAAATTCTCTTTGTCACCCTTGCGGTAATATATTTCTTTTATCATACTCGTATTCATGTCCTATTCTTCTTAATCTCACTCTGTTGTTCAAGAAACTTCTAAACTAGACTGTTAGTCTACCTTTTAGAGTTTGAACTCGTCTCTTTGGTTTTCTGGCCGTACGGACACTAGTGCACCTGTGAGACACCAGCGTGCCGCGCTGTTGTTCCAAAACTGCACTTCTGTCCTCTGACAAAGAGCTATCTGAGACACAAAGTTACCTTAAAATGTGACTCATCTAGTCTCCTTTTAGTTCTTGGGATTGCAGAGTGATCGAAGGACACATAGTCTTCCTCATTCTCATCCTTTCCATCCTAACTTTTCTTTAAACTGAGGTAAGTTAGGGCAACCTTTATACTCTTGGCCTTTCGTGACCTGGGGCCATGCAGTGGTTGGTCCCCCTCTTACATTTTTGGTGAACCTGACGTGAACCATTTTGGTTCCATTTTGCGATACTGAGAGTCCCTTTCCTCATGTTCTAAGAGTTTTGTAGGTGTGAGTGTTGTAAGGCTTCTACCTTACAACCCAACCTATGACCCCTAGTAGGCGTAGTTGGAAGGTTCTGAAAGTGTTGTGTAACAAAACCTTAATTGGGTCACTATCCTATCTCGTAAACCTTAGGAGTCTCTATAGAAGTACCGTTTGGTGTGCGCGATGGCCTCTTTCTTAAACCAAACTATTCCCTTTGTGCAAACTGTGAGTAATGACACTAGCATAACCTTTACTTCACATGACTTGCCAATGGGATTCAATAGGGATCCATCTCATCTTTATATTCCTGCAAGGATAAATGGGAATACTGTAGTAGGTGTTCTCGTTGATCTGACATCTCAAGTGAATATCATAACTGAGGAGATCATGCTAATTAAATTCCTGCATAAGGATGGATATGATGCACTTTAAAGTACCATCCACACACATGATGGAATTTTTGTACCTCCTATAGGGAGTATTGTCCTGTCGGTCCTCATTGGACCTAAATTTGTGAGCCTTAGGTTTGACATCATACTGAGGTTTGAACTCTTCAGAGTGAAGCTAGGTATCCCCTGGCTGGTAGCTATGAATGCAGTTCCCTTGATTGTGCACAAATGTCTGAAGTTTGTTCATGGAGGCACAGTACATGTTGTCCATGACATCGGTTATGGACCATCGGTTGTACGTGGTAGCTATACCCTAGATTAATTTTGGCCTGCCTCTCTTGGTCCTCTCCCACCTAGGATGGACCCCTATACCGCACATATCAAAACTATAAGAAAGGGCATGCTAGGTCAAAACTGAGGTTCCCTCCTTCGCCTTATGTTGTTTCACATAGAGCTTGCTTGAAAGCTAACATTCATGTTGCCAATGCATGCAGGAGAGAAGAAGAGAAGTGGTCTCGAGACCCTCCTTCTTCCCATTTTGTTTCTCAACCCACAACTTTCTCTTTCCCTATCGCGGTGCCATCTACTTCTGTCTCGCACTTGCGAGAGAATCCCATGGTGCCTGCTTGGCGAAAGGCCAAGCATCTTGCATTTGAGCTTCCCGTCTTACCCATGGAGCCTAGGCCTATTCGATATGGTAGATAGAAAGCTCCCCATGGAGAGTCCTCTTTGTCTTGGCCTCCGCGACCTCCTACTATTCTTGTTCCCAAAACAGTGAATGGGAAGAGACCCACTTCCGAGGCACTAGAATCGATTCCTCCCACCGTTTCTAAACCTGTTCCCTCTGTTCCCATTCAGAAATATGTCCTTTCATTGGAACCAAGCATGGAAGACACTCCCATGGGTGAACATAATCCTTCCATCCCTTCACAAGTTTTGGCTTTTGGTTCGAAGAGTCATAGAAACAACCTTGCGTGTGAGCATAAGCATTGACAAAAGGCTCTCCTAGCTGACAAAGCCTCCTCACAGAAGAAGGAGGAAGAGAAGAAAACACCTCTTGTTGTGTCTTCCTCTTTCCCCTCTTCTATCTCTAATCTGGCTAGTTCAAAATCTATTTTAGCTCCCACTATGAGCGCACATGCATCTGGAAAGGTGTAGGTGTTTATCAATCCTTCTATGGATCCACCTCTGTTGACTTCCATTCCAGATGTCTTGCCTTTCCTAAAACCCATGGATATGGTTAATACTTTGGTTGTATCCACTGCGGTTTTGTCCTCTTCTACCCACCTTGCTTCATCTGTGGGGAGTTCAACTCCTCCAATGAATAAGAAGGTTGAGCATGGTCCCTCCAACAATGGAGAATGTAAGAAGAGCCTGTCTCCTTCGAAAGGTGACCTCGAGCTAACTTATTCTATCCTAGTGATGGAACCAGGTCCTACCTCCCTCGAGTTTGTCACTGCTCTTGAGGCCTCGGTGAGCCTAGCGGTGAACCTCAGGTGTAAATCCCTCCATCCACTGAGGTGAAACACGACGCTCCCATCAAGTGTATTTTTAACTCGGTGGATGAAGTTCTAACCTTGTCAGCAATCTTCGTGAAGTCGTTAACCTTAGACCAACAAGAGTTAAGCGAAAAAGACCTCACTAGTCCCTTTTCCTTAGCCCTTGTTGCAAGAGGATCAAAAGCTCCTCCCCTTAACATTACATCATTGCATGCTCATCATCCTTCCCCCTACGATGATCTAGAGTGGGAAGCTGACAACCTCTTGGTCGACTAGTGTTAGGGGGAGACTCTCTTCTTGATCTTTAGATTAGATGTGTATCTATGTTGTGACGTGTTCCCCCATGATCATGCTATATGTGCTTGGATGACCCTCGTCACCCCTGTTGGTGCTTGGATACAAGCGTGGTGTTTGCGTTGCAAACCTTCCTCTGTGTATCTCTATTCTTCCATGTTTGTGATTGACTTTTGGTAAATTGGGGACGAGGAAAAGTGTCAGGAGCATTTAGGCCTCCTTCCATGTTGACCCAATTTTTTTTTTGACTTTGCCTTTTGTGCATTCCTCTTGATCTGGTTGGGGATTGATGATATTTTTTCTTACACTGCGGTTACCTATTACATATAAAAATAAAGGAAAATTGGACCTCACAAAACCTAATCCCCTTGTGTCCTTTGTGTGTGATCTCTTTTATGTTACCTTTCCCTTTATCTTTCTCTCTTCTTTTCTTGAGTTGTCCCTTTCATGTGTGACAACATTACTTCTACATTACATAATATTTGGAAAACACATTCGTTGCCAAATGAATCTTTTCATAAAGATCCTTCATGCACTTCTTTATTAGAATTGTATTCTCAACTTGAAACTCTAACGGGACATGTTTCCTTCATCATGGGTTCGTAAAGAAAGGACTTGGAAACCCTCCTCTGAAGTGGGAATGGTCTTAGTCTTCCCCTCGCATGGGCGCATATTCTTCCTTTCGAATTCCTTGATGAAGTGAACATCTTTCAAAAGGATTCCTTGATGATGAATCGATTCAAGAAAGAAGACATTAGCTTTTGGATAACATGTCCATTGAGTGGACCCTTCTCTTTCACGCTGGGTTCCCAAGGGATCGCTTCAATTTTTTTCAACAAATACTATGGTGTCTAGCTCAGGGGCAACTCGACTAGACTAGTTTCACTTCTTCGTGTCTAGCTTGGGGGCAACCTGACTAGACTGGTTTCACTTCTTTGTGTTTAGTCTGGGAGCAACTTGACTAGACCTACATCGCATCCTTATGTCTAGCTTAGGGGCAGACCGACTAGACTTCACTTTTCAAATGGTGTGTCCCTTGAGTGGACCCTCCTTACTTTTGAAGGGTTCTCGAGGAACCCCTTTGAAAGACTTGCAATTTGGTGATGGTCTACGTGACTGTTCATCTGTTGGCTTGCGTGGTCGCTTCTTGATGTGTTCTATCTACGGGTAAACACATTTCCCTCTCTAACTTTGCAAAATCCCCTTTGCTCAGTCTCCTCCATGTGAGAGTTCTTGGGGGATACCTTCCTTGCAGGTCTGCAGGCTCATAAGGTGCTTTTCTTGGTTTACTTCATGCAAGAGTTCTTGAAGGATACCTCCCTTGCAGGACCGTGAGCCTATGAAGCGCTTTCATACTTCAACTTTGTAGTTCCACGGAACTACGAAGTCCTCACTTGCACTTTCGAGTTTTCCAGACCGTGCCCTGCTTCCTCGTTGGTTCAAGTATACTTCTCTTACTTTGTTACTTCCTTACTACCCTACTTTATTGAAGCACTCATCAGTATTCATGCTCACTAAAGTGGGGGAAAATTTTATAAGTGTGAATTTGCACCCCTAACGCAAATTCCCTTTTACCCCCTTGCAGTTTAGAAAACCTAAGGCAGAGGCTTAATTCCACTGAAGCCCGCTATTTCAATCACACTGGCACTTGTTTTGAGTGTCGGTGGGGGCATTTCTATCAGGGACGCCTGCGCGGCATGCAAATGTTTGGGTGGAACGCTTATGTACTTGGAAGATTCCTACGATTGGAGTCTACAAAGACATTAAACTTTTGATTGGAAGTCGAAGTGTAACGCCCCTCTTCGACTAGCCGACCTGAATATGGCCATTTTTCATCTCTCTCTTCATAATATTCACTCTCATCCATTCTCAAGTTTGGACAGAGTCTTGCAAGATCTTGAGTTCATCTCTCCATATTTTCTCCACTCTTTCAAGCATCTACAAGCTTTGTAGCAACACTTCACACTCCATTGCAGAAATCTACCACTCCATCACTCTAATAGTGCAAGTGCAGGACACACACCATTGCAACAGAGGCTTGAGTTCCTCTCATTTTCTCCTCCGTAAGCCTTGAGCACTTTGGACGGAGGTGGTGGAGAGAGCTTGGAGCAAGCTAGTGAGAAGATTGGTCTACAAAATTCTCTTCGTCACCCTTGCGGTAATATATTTCTTTTATCACACTCGTATTCATGTCCTATTCTTCTTAATCTCACTTTGTTCAAGAAACTTCTAAACTAGGCTATTAGTCTACCTTTTAGAGTTTGACCTCGTCTCTCTAGTTTTCTGGTCGTACGGATGCCAACACACTTGTGAGACACCAACACGCTGCATTGTCATCCCAAAATCACGCTTCTATCCTCTGATAGAGAGCTATCTGAGACACAAAGTTGACCTTAAAAATTGACTCATCTAGTCTCCCTTCAGATCTCGGGATTGCAGAGTGATCGAAGGACACGTAGTATTTATAATTCTCATCCCTTCCATCCTAACCTTCCTTTAAACTGAGGTAAGTTAGGGCAGCCTTTCTGCTCTTAGCCTTTTGTGACCTGGGGCCTTGTAGTGGTTGGTCCCCCTCTCTTACAATTATATATAGTATTTATATTATACAATGTTATTATATTAATATTAATATATCTTAGCAAATATTAATTTATCATATATTTTATTATATATAATATTTATATTATATAATGTTATTATATTAATATTAATATATCCTAGCATATATTAATTTATCATATCTTATATTATATTTAATATTTATATTGTATAATGTATTTTCTATGAATATTAATATATCCTAGCATATATTATATTATATATATTATTATTTTAAATATATAATATTAATATTATAACATGTTAAATATAGTCAACCAAAAAAAATCATTCTTAAGTTAACAAAACAAATATCTATTTTTTAACTTAAAGAAATGGATACCCGTTTCTTAACTTAAAGAAATGGATACTCGTTTCTTAACTTAAAGAAACAAATATCCATTTCTTAAGTTTAAAAAATGGATATCTGTTTTTTTTTATATTTTGTTTTTGCCTTAGGATTGCTTTAGGATTTGGCTTGGGGGTGTAAAACATGAAAACTTAATTGCCCCAATGTGTTTAGAAGGGTTTTGGTGGTTTTTGGATTTCACCTTGTTGTGTTGACGACATCTTTTAATCCAAATTTGATGAAACGAAAAGGGTTTATTCAGTAAACTATTAGCATTCTACCAATATAAGATATGTTTTATTTTGAACTTAATAGATAATTATTATTGATTTTCTACATGCACTATGTGTAAAGTCCTAAATGATAGGCTGATTGAAAAACATCTATAACTTTTAAATCGTTACATATTTTTTGAATTTGAAAAATGCGTCACACATTATGCTTCACAAGCTATAGTTTAAAAAAAATCATAATTTTTTGACCAAGTTAGGGTGGTCGAAAAATGGTTTTTAATATTTTAAAAAATTCCTACTAAAAAATTCATAAATAATTATTTACTTGCAAAAAAAATACAAAAAATATACATCATATTTGGGCATGTGTCCTCTACTTATATTGAAAGATTCAAAAAATAAATATTTATTTTTTCTCATAGTTACGTTGGTTGGACAAACACTTGCTTTTTTATTTTTTTTCCCAAAATTTCAAGTACTATTGCATTGAAATTTCAAATTCTCACTAGTTAAAATTATTTTTTTCCAAAAAAAGCCTAGTAGCTTACAAACTAATTTCAATTTTCTATAAATTATATTCCTACATATTTTTCAAATTGTGTTAATTGTTAGCCAATGGATTGGCGTTTGATAAATCTGCCTAAAATTAATAACTCTCCTACCCGTCTTGCACTGGTGCCAAGCCACTTACAACTCTGGAAATGTCACAATTGCATTTGTGACTTTCCTCTGAACTGAGAGATAAAACTTCCTTGCATGATTTAATAGATAATAAATGTGCTTTTAACCAGAAAGCAAGCAAGGTGACAAACATCAACCCATAAAAATGGTGCTAATGTGAAGTAAACTTAGAGGATCATTAATCAAATAACACACAAACTGGAATGACTAATGATAGATGTGAATGAAAAAGAGAAACTTCATAATCGCATTAAATGAAATAAATGCAGCTGAATAGATTTCACACAGAAAATATATTCAATTACGCACTTGACTCACAGATCAGTACGCTCAACATTACATTCAACTCACAACTCATAGACTATGAGTTATTGCAATTTGAAATAAATGGAACACAAAACAGATTGAAAATGTTCCTCCCTCGACTACAACATAGTGTATTCTTAAGGAATCGAACCCTCACTGAATTGTTTTCTACCCATATATAGGGGTCTCCTTCCTCCCTTTGACGGTTACCAATCCATTGTAGTAACACTTTCTTTCCACCTAATTGTTCTTCTTAAAAACTGATAGTCGAGAATAATAAATAGCTGAAACGATTGCATTGCCAATGTTATGAATTTAGGTGATAACTAAGCATTTATTTTCTTAATTTCTACTTCGTGGCTATCACTTCTTGTGCAATTAGCATGCTTCACAAATTAGGCATTAAATAACTGTCGCAGAGGTGCAATAGAAACATACGTGCAAGTTGTCTAACGAGATGATCAATTGGGAATATAACTTAAATTCCAGTTATAGCAATGATTAATTTTGACCGCATTGCCATCCTATCACCTTGATCATCTTCAACTTAAATGTCTCACCAACCTTTTAGAAATTCAATAGGCACCACCACACTTCACTAGCCTGCAAAGTTAAACATGGTGATTTCTCAGAGCGATGGAGTGTCAATGAATGACTTCATTGTCATTGAGGAGATTGAAGTTAACCCCCTCTTCAAGCGTTTATCTGACCAACTAAAAAAAGTCTTCATTATCTAGAGTGAAGTTGAAGACCAAGATGTGTTGCACAACATACCGAGAGAGTCATTTTTGAACCAAGTGCATGTGCATTATGCTACGCTCTTGGAGCATTTTGTATATATTGTTATTTCAACCTCTGGATGTTGTGACGGGGGGATGAGAGCGACATAGTGCCTGGTTTGAACTAAGTTTCTCCACTGAGTCAATGTAGCCATTTCTGTTCTCAACAACTACCCATGAAACAGATTGGTGGGCGATGCTATCTGCATTGTGACTGTGACCCAAAATGAGGCCATCAAATAAGTAGTGACCCATCTCTGTGCAAGGCTGGTGAGGAACACCATGGGGTTGATTTCCCAATTCTTGTGCAGTCTCATGAGAAATTTCTATCACCTACCCAGATAGAGCACCTCTAGGTGGTGGTGGAAGCAATCTGTGTGCTTATGCTTACCCTTTGTTCCTAAATAAATTGTCCTTTTGATATTATCTAGGTTTTTGTAATCGACTAGTGAATTTTTTATCGCCACCAACATATATATACTAAAAATATAGTGTTTTATAATTCTGGTGTTGATCTTCTTTTCATGAGAAATTCTATATATATTTTTATTTCATTTGTTGTATCTGAATGGCATCTACTTATTCACTTATGCATCAATGGCTTATCATTTTGAACAGGAATGCCCATGGTTAATGAAACCACTTAAACTCCTGCTTAGGCTTGAAAGAATTCAAAACTTGTCACCAATGGTCTTTTCAACAAGTTCATGAACCTTGAGTATGAACTTCCAACCATTCAAGTTAAAGACTTAGAATATTTTGGAAATTACACTAATGCCCTAAAACACTGCCTTTGAGAAAACAAAGAAGTAAATAATGATAAGCGGTAAGGTGGGAAGTTAGACGAAATAGTGAAAACACTGCCCACGTTAGTGATACTTACCAAAACACCACTTGAATTGAGACAACCAAAATTTTGACATAGGGGTGTCAATTCTAAGAGAGGAAATCGAAATCCAAATAATAGTGGCTCTGACTAGGGACAAGCACTGAAAAGGATGCAGCTAGGGACCTAGAAGTTTTATGACCAATCCTATATCGATTGGGCACATAGTTGAGCAAAGAGTGGGGACACAAACCAAAAACCAAAACCCAAGCAAAGAAAATAAAAAATGACACACCAAAAAGTGACTATGTACAGGGTAGGTTGGCGCCTACCAAGGAGAGAGAGAAAAGAACAACTCACACAAAACCATTAACAGGTTGTGAGAAGAATGAACCAAACCTAAAAAAGCTTGTTAGTCCATGCAACTTCTAAAGTAGGGAAGAGATCCAAATTACCCAAACATGGTCACTGCAAAAAAATCCACCAATACCAATGCTTCCAAATAACCACCTCTCACCATAAACTTCCTCCTGATGCAAATAGCCTTGCACGAAAGTGTCTAGAATTTTTTTGGCTATTTGAAATTTTCATGCCCTTCACAACAACATAACTTACTATTTCATAGGCAACTATCTTATCATCACAACTACATTGTGACTCTTTGGTGTTTTGATCCTTCACCGCTATAGTTTCATTCCTTTCACCATCAACTAAAAAATGAACAACCCCCTTTGTCGATGATTCTAGCAGACTAAACCCTAGTTCTTCAAACATAAAATTATCATGAATTTCAAATTTGTCAAACATGAAAAGGGGATTTGAATTGATCGACCACCTTACCCCATTTTCTCTTAGAGGATCTTCATTATTCTCCTTAGTTATGTTGGATATTGCTGGATATTGCTGATATATGGTTGTCATTGATGTCAACACTATTGGCATTAATGTATTTAAGGTTGTATATGTCGAGGATATTGAGAAAATTGTAATAAAATAAGTTGCAAGTTATTAGTGATGCAATGAAGTTCAGTATGATGGATAGGTTAGGTTATTGAGGATAAGGAGTTGTGGATTAAAGGGTTTGTTGAAAATTATATCTAGTTTATCCACCTGAAGTTTCAGAGGTTCACATGAAGATTTGATCAAGTTATGAGTATCGGTGTTCCGACAACTGTTTTGTTGCTGTAGTTGGTGTTCCTGAAATAAGATGATGTGATTCTAGTAATCCGAGTTGTTATAGATGCTTCTCTGGAGATTCATGATGCTTAAGGATGTTTCTAGATTGTGCTCTATCAGTGTTGTTGGTTTGCATCGATTTTTGTGCCCTTGATTGGTGATTTTCTTCCAAGAGTTCATGTTTTTCATGATCATGGCTGATAGGGTGATTGTAGCGTGTTGTGGATCTTTGAGGCTAATTGTTTAAGGTGTTTCATGTTCGAGACATGTTGTTTTGGGTCCTTGCTATGTTCTGGCCGACATTATTTGATTCACATTGATAAATTGTTTATTAATTTGAGCCGACAGTTTGTACACATTTCATATTTTGTTGGGCCGACATGTAGTTGATGTTATCCCTAATTGCAGATATATGATCAATTGTTTTGAGGAGAATGGTGTGAAGTGGAGAGCAAGATGTGTGAGTGCTATGCGCAAATAATGTTCTAATCTTTCAAAGGAAGAAGTAAAGTGTGAAGAAGAGTGAGCAGAAGGAAGTGTTCATGTGCTTAACTGGAACTATAATCATGCATTAGCAGATGCTATCTTCTCAGTTCAAGATATATCAGATGGATGTAATCCGAATGTGATTGTAAGATAGTGTGTCTTCCTTTGGGCAGTAAGCCTTTTGTGTTTGAGTAGTGAGCTCTAGGAAGTGTGCCTGAATGCATGTGCATTCCCCATATAAAATAATTTTAATAGAGTATAATCTTGTGGATTAACATCCACCATGGTTTTCCCCCTAACAGGGTTTCCACACAAAAATCTTGGTGTTATGTGTGTTTTTGATGTGGTGATGGTTTATGCTTTCATGTTTATTTATCAGATATGAGAATAAGTTTAATAAGTATAATTTTTGTGACAACTGATTCACCCCCCTCTCAGTTGTCTACCCTTGTGTTGCCAACAATTGGTATCAAAGTAGGTTCCTCTGGAGAAGCTTGATCGCTTGAGGTGATCCAGGATGGTGACATATAAGAAGGATAGTCTGAGATTTGATGGAAAAAAATATTCTTTGTGGAAGACTCAAATGGAGTGTTATCTGAGATGCATTGGTGAGCCTTATTGGACGATTACAAAGAATAGATATATCATCCCACAAAATGGTCCTTCTACTACAGGTGAGATTAAGGAAGTCAAGTACAATATCAAGGCTAAGGAAGCATTGTTGAGTGCTCTGATTTATTATGAAATGACAAATTTAATGGACCTAAAGACTGCTTATGAGATCTAGAAAAGTTGGAAACTTTGTATGAAGGTGATAACCATGTGAAGATTGCTAAGTTGCAGAGCCTAAAACGGAAATATGAAACATTGAGAATGGGCGAAGATGAGAACATCACTTCTTTTATGCAGAGAGTGAATGAACTTGTGTGAAGTATCAGATGTGTTGGTGGAACATTGGAAGAATCAAAGATTGTTGCTAAAGTGCTTAGATTGTTGTATACAAACACAAAGTTGTTGCTATTGAGGAGATCCGAACTATGACAAATGTAACCAAAGACATGTTGATTGGTAAGATTGCTGCTTTTAAGTTAAGTGAGTTTGGTGAATCTCCTCCTAAGACATAATCTACATTCAAAGCTACCATCTCCAGAAAAGATAAGCATAGATATGATTCGGGAGAAAGTTCTTCTAGAAAAATTTCCAAGTATGAGTAGGAAATGAGAGAGATTGAAGAAGAAGAGAGAAAACTAGATGAGTTTGAAGCACTTCTTTTCAAGAGGATAGCCAAAGGAGAAGGTAAGTACAAAGGGAAATTTCCTCTTAAATGTTTTTCTTGCAATAAGTATAGGTCATTTTGCCTGAAGGTGTCCTGAAAGAGTTCCTAAGCCAAGATCTAACAAACCTAGATTCCAAAGAAAGTGTTATTTTGTTGTTGATGAAGGTGTGACAAATGATGAATCTAATAAAGGAAATGCAAGTGAGGGGGTGATCCCACAATACTGGTTTACAATTTTTGGGCAAACTGGACACCAAACTAATTTTTTAAAACTAAATCTTCACTTTCGGGCTCCTATAGCGGCTAAACTGTAAGGAATTTGAAGATGATTAAAACTAGTGATTTGTGAAGTTTTGTCTATAGATTCTAAATATATTTTTTTCATTTTTTTTGGAATCAGATTGCACTTATTTTTCCATCTCCTTCGAAAACTAGTTTTTTAAAAAAATAGCATTTTTAAGGAGTGACGCTCACCGTATACAACATAACTTTTTTTGTATGAAGGATAAAATTCTAAATTTTTTGAATTTAGATTTTTAACTACGATATCTAGCACTTTCATTTGGTTTTATAGTGTTTTATTGAATATTGTTTCCTTAATCAAGTTTTGAAGTCAAACCAATTACAATTCAGACATAGGCGAACTGTATACAACATAACTTTTTTTGTATGTATCAAAATTCAATTTTTTTTTTTTTAATGGATCAAGGACATCAATACCTAGCCTGAACATATTTTTCAAAATTTTATTTTGATAATCTATTATTTTTCCACATGTGCAGAACAAAGAGCTTGATTTTCGGTGAAAAACCTATGTTTAATAAAACTAAAAAATCATATACATAATAAAACCAACACATATTAAAATTATATTAATTGGATAGATAGTTATGAGGACTACCATAATCATTTGAAATAAATTTTAAATGAATTCATTTGATCCCCCAAAAGGTAAATCAAAAGTAATTTTTTATCAGCATTTTGATAGGTGTAAAGGAGACTCATTTATAGGTATGGTTTAAAACTAGCGAGGTTCTATCCAAAGGGGTTTGATGAAAGGTGGTTTGATCAAACCCTCTTCAATTGGAATCCTTAAAATGGAACTTTTTAAGGCTTAAATCATTTTATTTTCTAAAAATATGTGATTTCAGCAAAAATCAGTTCCTCTCAGAAATTGTAAACCAGCTTTGTGGGATCACCCGAGGATGAATGGGTATTTATTTCTATCAAGTAAAATAATCCTGTACCTACTGATTCTACTAGTTGCATGAATGTGGAGAAAGCTCTAGCTGCCAGAGTTGAAGAAAAATATGAATGGGTGATTGACAATGGATGCTCTCATCACATGATAGGTGATACAAGTTAATTTGTGAGCCTGGAAAAGTATGATGGTGGTGTTGTAAGATTTGATGATTAAAAAACTGGTGTAATCCGTGGCAAAGGATCCATTTCTTTTGATGGTAAGCATAATACCGATGATGTTCTATATGTGAAAGGTTTGAATCATAATATCTTAAGTGTTGGATAAATGGTTGACAAGGGATATAATCTTCAATTCAAGGATGAAAAGTGTAGAATATTGGGGATTTTTGGAAATGTAATTGCATCTGGTACAAAAACAAAAGGTAATATCTTTCACCTCAGTACTACTAGTAAAAGCTATCTAATTGCCCAAGTTGATGAAAGTTGGTTGTGGCATAGGAGATTGTGTCATGTAAAATTTGACAATACTATCAAGATAAGTTCTACTCAGGCAGTGAGAGATCTTCCTAAGTTGATAAAACCTACTAATACTATATGCAAGGAATGTTAGTTAGGGAAGCAAACAACATTGTTCAAATGAAGTGTTGGAGCTTGTGCATACTGACTTGTGTGGTCCTTCTAGAGTAAGAAGTCTACAAGGAGACATGTATTTCATGTTACTTATTGATGATTATTCTAGATTGATGTGGGTTACTTTGTTAAGGGAAAAATCTGAAGCTCTAGAGAAATTCAAGATTTTCATGGCTATGGTTGAGATAGAGACAGGTCGAAAGATTAAATGTTTGAGATCAGATAGAGGCGATGAATTCACTTATGGTGAGTTTAATTCTTTCTGTAAAGAGCATGGGATAAAGAGACAATTATTTTCCCCGCAGACCCCTCAGCAAAATGAAGTTGTGGAAAGGAAGAATAGGACAATTCAAAAAGCTGCTAGGACTATGGTGCTGGAAGGAATTGTTCCTCATATCTACTGGAGAGAAGCTGTGAGTACTATCGTTTATACTCTCAATCGGGTACATGTCAAAGGTGATATTGGTAAGACTCCTTATGAGCTATGGTTTGGTCATAAACCTATTGTTAGATACTTCAAAATATTTGGGAGTAAATGCTATATCAAAAGAGATGAAGATATAGGAAAGTTTGATGCTAGAAGTGACAAAGGAATCTTTCTTGGTTATTCTACTAAAAGTAAAGCCTACTGGTGCTACAATAAGAGATTAAGGAAAGTAATTGAAAGCGCTAATGTAAAGGTTGATGAAGACACATTTAGACCATTTGGAACCTGTAGATATGATTCAAATGATCAAAATAACAATATAGATAAAGGAAAGAAAGATCAGACTCTAAATAAGGAAAATCAAGAGGAAGAAACTAGTGAAAGTGCAGAAGTAAGATCACAAGAGCCCGAAGTTCAAGAAAAACCTAAGACTCCAAGGTATGTAAGACTAAATAATTCAAAAGATCAGATTATAGGTGATAAGAACAAAGGTGTTCAAACTAGGAGAAGAATTACAAAAGAATACTGTTTGATCTCAAAGATTGAGCCTAATAATATCAATGAAGCATGCAAAGATGAACATTGGGTGGAAGCAATGAAAGAAGAACTACTGCAAATTGAGAAGAATGATACACAAATTCTTGTTCCTAGACCTAAGGACAAAAATGTAATTGGAGCTAAATGGGTCTTTCGAAACAAATTGAATGAGCAAGGTGAAGTTGTTAGAAACAAAGCAAGACTAGTGTGTAAAGGATATTCTCAGATGGAAAGAATTGACTTTGAAGAAATTTTTTCTCCCGTTGCTAGGATTGAAGCTATGAGACTATTTCTTGCTTATGATGCTTACAAAAACTTCAAGGTTTATCAGATGGATGTCAAGTCAACATTTCTAAATGGCAAACTGGATGAAGAAGTGTATATTGAGGAACCTGATGGATTTCAATTGACTGATTAGGGAAATATGGTTTGTTGATTGAAGAAAGCATTGTATGGACTTAAGCAAGCCCCGAGAGCATGGTATGCCAGATTGGACAAATATTTGTTGAAGCTTGGATTTAATAAAGGTATTGCTAATAGTAATTTGTATTTCAAGATTGATCATGATAAAGATTTGATTGTTGAAGTCTTTTTTGATGATATAATTTTTGGAGGATATGATAGTTTGTGCATGAAGTTTGTTGATGAGATGCAGTGTGAGTTTGAGATGTCTATGATTGGAGAAATAAAATTATTTTTGGGATTGCAAATTTCTCATCTAGAGAAAGGGATCTTTATATCTCAGTCCAACTATGTGAAAGAATTGCTAAAGAAGTTTGGTATGAAAGATTCGAAGCCCATTGGTACACCTATGGTGACTGGATGTAAGTTGACACAAGATGATGACTCTCCTAAAACAAAATAGACTAGATACAGATCCATGATTAGTGGATTTCTCTATTTTACTCAAACTATACCTAATATCATGAATGTAGTATGCATTGTTGCAAGATTTCAAGATGATCCTAAGGAATCTCATGTGATAGCTGTGAAGAGGGTTTTCAGGTACTTGAAGGGGACAATTGATTTTGGCCTATGGTATCCTAAAGAAGATGACCTTACTTTGCATGCTTTTACTGATGCTGATTGGATAGGAGATGTGGATGACATAAAGAGTACTAGTGGTGGTGCATTTTTCTTGGGAAAGAAGCTGATTTCATGGTTAAGTAAGAAGCATAATGCAATTTTTTTTATCTACTGCAGAGGCAGAATACATTGCTGCTACTAAAAATTGTACTTAGGTATTGTGGATGAAGCAGATGTTGAAATATATCAAAATTGTGTATGATGAACCTATTGATATATTCTATGATAATTCAAGTGCAATTAAAATTTCTAAGAATCCGGTGCTGCATTCAAAAACCAAGCATAGATCTATCAAGTTTCACTTTTTGAGAGAGAAGGTGAGTGAAAAGAAAGTCAGATTGGAGTATGTTCCTACTAAGGAACAAATTGAAAATATATTTACTAAGTCCTTGACTAAGGATACTTTTGAGTATCTTAGAGGGAAGCTAGGGGTGATTACCCCTCCTAATAAGAATTAAGATGCAATGAATTGCATCAGTCCGTGCATTTCATAGTCATATCTTGTGATCCAGATTGATGTTGTGGTGGCTGCTACTCAGGGGGAGTAGTCAGATGTTCAAATATGTGGTTCAGAGCTTATGTGGAGAAAGATAATGTGTAACTTTGTCATTGATGTCAAAGGGGGAGAAGAGTCACTTGAAAATATACGAAAGAGTTAAGGAGAAAAGAGTCAAAACCTAAGGGGGAGAAAGTGTTAAGAGAAAGTATCATTGATGGTGTTTTTCACATCATGTGTTGCCATCAATGCCAAAGGGGAAGATTGTTGGAGATTGTTGGATATTGCTGATATGTGGTTTTCATTGATCTCAACACTATTGGAATTAATGTCTTTAAGGCTGTATATGTCAAGGATATTGAGAAAATTGTAAAAATAAGTTACAAGTTGTCAGTGATGCAGTGAAGTTCAGTATGATGGCTAGCTCAGTATATTGAGGATAAGGAGTTGTGGATTAAAGGGTTTGTTGAAAACTATATCTATTTTATCCACCTGAAGTTTCAGAGGTTCACATGAAGATTTGATCAAGTTATGAGTATCAGTGTTCCGATAGCTGTTATGTTGCTATAACTGGTGTTCCTAAAAGAAGATGATGTGATTCTAGTAATCTGAGTTATTGTGGATGAATCTGTGGTGATTCATGATTCTTGTGGATGTTTTTAGATTGTTCTCTATTAGTGTTGTGGGTTCACATTGATTATTGTGCTCATGATTGGTGATTTTCTTCTGAGAGTTCATGTTTTTTATGATCATGGCCAACAGGGTGATTGTAGCGTGTTGTGGATATTTGAGGCTAATTGTTTAAGGTGTTTCATGTTTGAGACATGTTGTTTTGGGTCCTTGCTATGTTTTGGATGACATTATTTGATTCATATTGATAAAATTTTTATTAATTTGGGCCAACAGTTTGTACACATTTCATATTTTGTTGGGCCAACATGTAGTCGATGTTATCCCTAATTGCGGATATATATGATCGATTGTTTTGAGGAGAATGGTGTGAAGTGGAGAGTGAGATGTGCAAGTTCTATGTGTGAATAATGTTCTAATATTTTGAAGGTAGAAGTAAAGTGTGAAAAAGAGCGAGCGAAAGGAAGTGTTCATGTGCTTAATCGAAACTTAATCAGGCATTAGCAAATGCTATCTTCTTAGTTCAAGATCTCTTAGATGGATGTAATCCGAATGTGACTGTAAGATAGTGTGTGTTCCTTTGGGCAGTAAGCCTTTTGTATTTGAGTATTGAGCTCTAGGCAGTGTTCCTAAATGCATGTGCATTTCCCATTTGTAATTCTTTAAACAGAGTATAATCTTGTGGATTAACCTCCATCGTGGTTTTTCCCGTAATAGGGTTTCCACTCAAAAATCTTGGTGTTATGTGTGTTTTTGATGTGGTGCTGGTTTATGATTTCATGTTTATTTATTAGATCTAAGAATAAGTTTAATAAGTATAATTTCTGTGACAACTGATTCACCTCCCCACTCTCAGTTGTCTGCCCTTGTGTTGCCAACAAGTTGCACATGCAATTTTATCAACAGTGTCCTCAAAGGTAAAGCCCTCATATTTTGGAATGGAAAGATAATCTAACGCTAGATATTATTTGAGAGAACTATAAGGTGATAAATTATCTACAAGAACAAACGGAGGAGTAAACTAGAATGTGGGGAAATACCTTTCTTGTGGTGTTGAGTATTCACCATCACTTGATGAGCTGAGGTCATCCTTTGGTTCAACTAAAGTGTTCAGACTATATGCTTGGGCATACCAACATTGATATTTCTTCTTTTTGTCTTTGTTAATTTTATGTAGGGGTTGCATATCTTTCAATATTGCCAAGTTCATCTTCTCAGCAGTAGGACAAGGGTGATTTGCAATAGATGGGAGTATAGAGAAATTGAAAACAGATGATGAACGATTGATAACCAACTTTGTGGCATCATTAAGTTTCCATTTTACTACTATAATCAAATCATTTTGAATGTTTATTGCTTCAATTTGAGCCTGCTCAATCCCAAAGATTATATCTCTTTTTAAAATGAGCTAGACATTTGGGTCAAGAGCATAAGTAAATACATGAAATTGAATTATTTTGCTTGGTTGTTCTGGTGTAGGAATTTTCCGAAGAGATTGATTAAATTGATAAAAAAATCCCTCATAGGTTCTCTCCTTTCCTTTACAATTTGGAAGAACCATCAAAGTAAAGCAACAACATCAATAGGACCCTTGAAGCGCTGTAAAATTTTTTATGTGTATGATATCCCAACTAGTTATGCAACCCTTCTCTAATCCTCTAAACCATTCCATTGCTTTCCCAACTAGACTGTCAACAAATAACCTTACAAAGACTTCCTGTTCTTGAACTCCCAATATTTCTCTTACTACAATCATAGCCAAAACATGTTCTTTTGGATCTTGAGTGTCGCTACTAGAGAATTTGGGGAATCTTTTCTTGAGCCACATGTTAGGTCATTGCATTGTGATAGGAAAAAAGGTCCAACATAGCTACCCCATGAAATGGAATCCATTGATATTCAGAGTCACCAAATCCTAGTGGATTAAAGAAAGGTACCCCTAGGTTATTACCTAGGTGGTGGTTAAGCTAGAGGGTGATTCTACAACTGATTAAGGTATTGATTCAAATGTTGGTTTGTAGGCTGATTTGGACATGGATTTGGATGATGGGGTGGGTCGTTGTAATACTCAAAAATCAACCTTGGGGGACATTCAACCACTGGTACAGGTGGAAATCTAGCACATTCTTCTTCTTCCTCCAAGACGAAATTAACTCACATATAATATGTTGCACTCCTTCGGTACCTCCAAGTGAGCGTATTTAATTGTGATACAATATCTTCTTTCTCTGTTTGCATCCAATATAATTCAGGTTGAAGTATGAGAAACACATCATTATGGGGAAGTACCATCTTGCTACATGACACGATGGAAATTTATTAAAACTACAATCTCCCTAGCGGAGTCACCGAAAATCTATTAGTGAATGGATTGGCCTTTGATAAATATACCTAAAATTAATAACTCTCATACTTGTCTTGCACTGGGGCCAAGACGATAACAACTTTGGAAATGCAAAAAATGCATTTGTGAATTTCCTTTGAATTGAAAGGTATATCTCCCTTGTATGATTTAATAGATAATAAATGTGCTTTTAATTAGAAAGAAAGAAAGGTGACAAACATCATCCCATAAAAATGATACTAATGTGAAGTAAACTTAGAGGATCATTAATCAACTAGCACACATACTAGAATGACTAATGATGGATGTGGATAAAAAAGAGAAACTTCATAATTCTAATAAATGAAATAAATGTAGCTGAATATATTTCACACAAAAAATATATTCAATTATGCACATGACTCATAGATAAGTACGATCAACATTACATTCAACTCAAAACTCACAAATTATGAGTTATTGCAATAAAAAATAAATGGAACTCAAAACAGATTGAAAATGTTCCTCCCTCGACTACAACACAGTGTACTCTTTAGGAATAAAAAATTCACTAAATCATTCTCTACCTAGATATATAGGTCTCCTTCCTCTCTTTGACGGTTACCAATTAGTTGTATTAACACTTTCTTGTCACCTAATTGTTCTTCTTGAAAATTGATAGTTGGGAATAATAAATAGCCGAAATGATCGCATCACCCATGATATGACTTCAGGTGATAATCGAGCATTTCTTGTCTTAATTTCTACCCCATGGCCATCACTTCTTTTGTAGTTAGCATGCTTCACAAATTAGGAATTCAATAACTATCACAAAGGTGCAATGGAAACGCACATGCAAGTTGTCTAGCGAGACGATCAATTGGGAATATAACTTAAATTCAAGTCATATCAATAATTAATTTTGACTGTATTGCCATCATATCACCTCGATCATCTTCAGCTCAAATGTCTCACCAACCTTCAATAAATTCAAAAAGGAACCACCACACTTCATCAACTTGAAGTGTCAAACATGGCAAGTGCTCAAAGGGATGGAGTTTCCATGAATGAATTCATTGTCATTGAGGAGATCAAATGCAATGCTCTCTTTAGGCATTTATCTAACCAGTTGAAATAAGTATTCATTGTCTAGAGTGAAGTTGAAGAGAAGGTGTTGTATAGCATACTAGGAGAGGCATTTCTGAACCAAGTGCATGTGCACAATGCTATGCTCCTGGAGTGTTTTGTATATACTGTTATTCGCACCTTTGGGCATCATGATTGGAGGAAGAGAGTTATAGAGCACCTGGTTTGGCCAGAGTTTCTCCCTCGATTCAATGTAGCCATTTCTGGTCTTAGCAACTACCCATGAAGAGGAATGGTGGGCGATGCTATCTGCATTGCGATCGTGACCTAAAATGAGGCCATTGAAGAAGAAATGACCCTTCTTCATGCAAGGTTAGTGAGGAACAACATGGGGTTGGTTGCCCAATTCTTGTAGTCTCATGAGAACTTGCTATCACCTGCCCAAATAGAGCACCTCTAGGTGGTGGTGGAATTAATCCATGTGCTTATATTTTCCCTTTGTGCTTGAAGAAATCATCGTTTTGATATTATCAAGCTTTTTGTAATCGACTAGTGAATTTTGCATCACCACCAACATATATATATAATAAAAATATAGTGTTTTATAATTCTTGTGTTGATATTATTCTCATGAGAAATTCTATATTTTTTTTATTTCATTTGTTGTATCTAAATAACATCTACTTATTCACTTCTGCATCAATGGCTTGTCAATTTGAACTAGAATGCACCTTAATAAAATAAACTACATTGTGGTTTCTTTATTTTCTTTTGAAAATGTACTTGGGTGATGATATGGGAGGTTCACAAAACTAAGAAAAACACCACCCATGGTTAATGAAACCACTTAAACTACCGCTCAGGCTTGAAATACTTTGAAACTTGTCACTGACGGTCTTTTCAACGAGTTCATGAACCTTGAGTACAAACCACCAACCTTTCAAGTTAAAGACTTGGAGTATTTAGGAAGTTACACTAAATCCCTAAAACACCTCCCTTGAGAAAACATAGAAGTAAATAATGATGAGCGGTAAGGTAGGAAGTTAAACAAACTAGTGAAAACACCACCCCAGTTAGCTATACTTAACAAAACATCGCCCGACTGAAGACTTAACCAAAATTTTGACATGGGGGTGTCAATTCTAAGAGAGGGAACCAAAATCCAAGCAAAATTAATAACCTATTCAAATTCTTATGTGAAGTTACTCAAGTTTGCTTTTTTGTATTTTCATTACCACTTAAGAGCCCTGTTTGACCCATCATCATCCTACATTGACCCACAAATCACTATGTTGTAAAAGGTAAGTAGTCATTAGTTTGTAAAATGAAAACAACTTTGCATGGTCTTAAATAGTCACCCAATATATGGTACTAAAATTTAATTCTTGTGCAATGAGATTGAGATTTGTGATGTCCAAATTGTAGGAGTGAATGGTGACTTCCAACACCCCCAAGAATAGTTGCTAGACCAAAATATATTTCTCTAGAGAGAAAATGGAAAGAATAGCTTTTTGTATTAAGAATGTAAGATTACAAGATTGGATATATAATGTACATATGATGCCTTGCTTATAAAGGTAAGTTGCGAGATAGGAATAGAAAAGATCCTGACATGTGTCTTAATCGTGTACAATGAGACAATAATATTAAATGACTTAGGACACAAGCATTAAATAAAATCCAACTAGATAAGATAAGATAAGATCTTATATAGACTAATAATACTAATAGAAAATAAACTTAACATGTAAATAGGACCCACTAATTAACTAGTCAGGTAAAACACCTATTTATACCAACACAAATTAGATCACTATGT
This sequence comes from Sequoiadendron giganteum, assembly GCA_007115665.2. Taxonomy (NCBI): domain Eukaryota; kingdom Viridiplantae; phylum Streptophyta; class Pinopsida; order Cupressales; family Cupressaceae; genus Sequoiadendron; species Sequoiadendron giganteum. The sequence continues at coordinate 127,160,595 of CM021104.1, forward strand.
TTACTATAAGTATGAAAAATAATGTTTCCTTGTTATCCCATTATATATAGATGATATGTTATTTTTGGTAATAGTAAGGATGTGAATAGGGGCTTGAAATTTCAAATTTATGTATGATTTGATATGGACTTGGGGGTTGCTAAGTTTATCTTAGGAATGGAAATTTAAATAGATAAAAAAATATAAAGCTTTGGTTAGGCTAGAGTATGTGCACTCTATATTGTAATGTTTTATTATGGTAGATAACAAACCAATGAATGTTTCTATTTCAATGTGAACTAAGTTATGAGTTGAATAGTGTACATCTACACCTAGTGATATTACAGATTCCATATGTTCCTTATGCCAATGTGGTTGATAGTCTTCTGTTTTCTATTGTTTGCACTAAACTAAAAAATTTCCAAGTAGTGAGAGTCTTGAGTTATTTCATTGCTAATCTTGAACATGATCATTATATTGCAATGAATAGGGCCTTCAAATATTTTTGGGGGACTTCCAAGTAATCTCTATGTTGTTATGGAAATGGTGGTCATAGGGGACTTGCAAAAATGAGTGAATATTTAGGGTTATGTGGATTCTAATTGGGTAGGAGATGTCAACAAGATGAGGTCTACTAGTGGTTATGCATTTAACGTGTTTGATGGTATTATTAGTTAGACAAGAAAGTGATGGAGTATAGTCATTTTATCCATAATAAAGGTACAATATATGAAGTATACTTATCTGTAGAAAGAGAATGTCTAGCTTCATAGATTGTGTTCAAATGTTTGGCTAAGTGATGGAATAGTTCAAATTGGATATATCAATAAAAATGCCATTAATTTGGAAAAAAAACCTAACTTTTCATGCACAAAAAATGCACATTGATGTTCAATATTGGTTTGTTGATGACATAGTTGAGGATTTGAGGGTGGTCCTTGAAAATTTTGAAAGTTTGGAGAATTTTGTGGAGGCATTGATAAAGCTTGTGAGCATAGAGAGGTTTGGGTGGTGTGGTGATTCTAGGAGCTTTTTGACCCCTACAAAAAAGTTGATAATGTTTATGTTCCTTTTTCCTTTTGCAAGGTATACAATAAGTGGGAGAATGCTGGGATAGGTGTGTCATGTACACCTTGAAATTCTAAAACTTTACATTTTTATTATTTACTAATTATTTGTGAGCTCTCACAAAAAAGGGTGCCCCACTATGATAGTAATTTTGTGATGTATATATGTTGGTATGATGTGTGTAAGAAAATATCTTGTCATGTAATATATGCAAAAAATATCTAGCAATGTAAAAAAATTATGATATGTAAAAGCATCTCTAACAATGTAAAAAGAGAAGATGTGTAAGAGATTCTACGATGTGCATACAAGCATGTAAGAGGGGAGCTACATTGTTGACCAACTTATGATACATGCCATGTTACATCATAGAGCATCTTTGAATGGGGATAATGGAGCCATAATGAAGTGTTCAAGTTGGTGAATGGATTATGACAAAGTTATGGAAGGTGTGAGGGATATGGACTTATTTTGAAATTTGGTCAATTTTTAAACTTGGGATTTAAACACCACATTTTGGGTGGTTTTAGCTCATGATTTCCCATTTACCATTTGGTGGTTTCATGTATTGCTTCTCCTATTTATTTAGTGCTTGAAATGCAATTTTCATAGTGTATTTGTAGGTACCATTATGCTGCTAGAAACTCTCTAGAGATAGTGATGCATGGGGTGGATGTTCTTGGATTGTATTATAATCATATTATTATTAATAATACAAAATACATTGACACCTTTGCTACTAGTTTTTTCCCCAAAATAGTTTTCTCAAGATAATTTTTTATGTTATGTGATTGTACTTTGATGTGATATTTTTGTTCTAAATTGTTTAGATCATACTTTCTATGCATATCCTCTCATAGACCTACATAGGAAGTGTTTATTTTATCCTAGCTTCCTTTCATCTACTTCATATAGAAAAGTATGATCATCTACCAAGCAAGCAAATCATGAACAATATAACACTTCATAAAGAAAATAAGTGGTAAATTAGTAATAGCCAAAGAAAGAAACCTACTCACTAAAGACTCAAAGAATTGAAGCAGAGCCATAAATCCCTCTTGTTATAGGAAATACAATGCTTCAATTTCCCTTTTTCGAGCTTTCTCCTCTTTTTCTTGTTCTTCCTCTCATAAATTCCTAGAACTTCTTTTATTTTCTTCCTTCTTTTCCAAACCTCTCTCATGGTCCTAATTCCTATCTTGAATGTTTAGGAAAAAATCCAATTAGAGGTCAACATTCCAAACCTCTCCAAAAATACTCACAGAGTCAAAACCACATTGTTAAAATGACAAAAATTCCACCAAACAACAACCCCCAAGAGTTCAATAATGTTGTGTACCTCTCACCAATGCATGGAAAATAGGAAAACCACCTATCTTCTCTATTCCTCCTGCCAATGTTGGCAAATCTAACTTAATTCAAAAATAAAAAATAAAAAACCAAAGAATACCAAACTTTGCATTATGATCTTCACCCAAAAGGAATCAAAATTCCTCCATGGAAAGCATTTGAAGAAACACACAATAATTACATATTCCAAAAATTGATAATTATATCCACAAGGAGCAAAATAACACAATAAAAACAATAGTGTCAATCCAAAAACAAGTCAACTATTAGCAAATTCATAATATATGTATACAATATTTCTCTCTAATGATAAAATCCAAGTGTAGTTGTCATATCAAACTCAATCAAAATACACCTCTATGCTCATAATAAATGTTGAGAATGTGGACTAGTATAGTAAACAAAAACAATACAAATGACATTTGAATATATTGAAATATGATAAAATCAACAATAAATGTACCATCAAATAATTTCAAGTATAAATTGAAATATTGCAATTAAAATTAAATTACAAATCAACCAAAAGTGATGTTCCCATCTAGTAATCTACTGTTTTAAAAACAAAACACAACAAAAATATGCTCATATAATAAAACTACACAATAATGTCATTACATGCAAGTTTCCACCAAAAATGAGGTTATGACACAGTTTTATGTTCATATATCTTCTTTTTAAACACAATTTATTTACAACACTCTTAGTTTGATAAATTGCACATATATTTTTTCACAACTTATGAGCAATAGTTTCTTTGGGCATTCATAAGATGAATTAAAAAGACAACATAATAGTGCTTCATGCCTTTTTATTAAGTTTGTTCTAATCTTCTCCTTCATATTGACAAGGTTTGCACTTCGGGATCACTTCACTCCATTGACTTATCTCTTCCCAAAGATTATCTATCTTCAACTTCAAAAGTTCTAAATTTTGATCATTGAACTTTTCCATCTCATACCTTGAAGAGATTGCTATTAAATCTATTTTTCATATGATTTCAACCCAACACGAATTATCTCGCCACAAACAAAGAAAACAACACAAGAAGGACAACCCCTTTCTTTACGTGATCAAGTCAAATGAAGCTCTAATACCGAATGCTAATTTTATGGAATGTATTTTTCAATTAGGAATAATGAAATGAAATGAAACTTGGTAATCTAAATTAGAAACACAACTTAATGACATTTAAACACATAATGGTAGAAGATAAAGTATAGAACAAAGCGTGATGATTGTGTATCCTCAATTGGAACAATGAAATGAATTAAAACTTGGTAATCTAAATAAAAACAAGAGTTAATAAGACTTAAACAAATAATGGTAGAAGCGAGAAGATAGAACAAAAGAGCAATGAGAAGACCCTAAAAGTGATAATCTCTATGACAACTTTGATAGAATGCAAATAGCTAACCCATAGAAAACCTACAATAATTGTAATACCATTCAAATCGATATCACACCTTAATGCCAAAGCCTAAATATATAGGCAAGGAAAACCCTTAAAAATCACAAATGGCTTCCTCAAAACATTGGTCCAAAATGGGTGCCCAAACCCATGGTTAAAGTCCTTTGGATACGTCAAATCTCTTGACAAAATAAATAGTCCTAAATATCTTTTCCAGCGCCACTTTGTCCCCTCATCTTACAACATCATAGACACTCTTACACATTTTACAATGTCTTTTACCTCTTACATTGGCTAAGAAAAACAAATTCCCAACTTTTCTCATATGTGGAATGGGGTGTCCTATTCCCCATATGGTAAGTTTTTCTATCTTTTTGTAACCTTCCAAAGTGATACAATAAATGAAATGTGAGAGAGTGTCACTTTAATGGGACACCAATTGACCCATTTAAATATATGTTTAAAAAAAATATTAACATTAGAACTATGCAAAGTGTATAATAACACCCGGTCCTAACAAAGGCAAACATACTTTTAGGTGTTAGATAGATCAATCCAATTTAGTATAGATTAAATCTACATGGTAGATGAATTTTGCAAAAGTCAAAATCAAACCCATGACAATCAAGATTGAACCACATAAGTCTTTAAGACTAGACAATCTTTTACACACTTACTAGATCGATGCCTCTAATTTCTAGATAATGACATATCACCACAACATAAAATCAACAATATTTCTATATCGATGGTCCTAAAACTAAATATCCTTATCTATCAAATTCAATTTCGGAATATTTATTTGATTATTGAACCAACTATATTATCTATTATAATTTTCTTATGTTTATTTTTTAAAACTTACCTGATATATACACATATCTATTTCTCCCCTCTCTATATATATCTTAATTAGATTTATAAAAATTAGTGCAAAACTTCAAGAGCAATGTGTGTTAACTGAAAATCAAGAAGCCTATGGATTGCTATGGTCGAGGGCCTTCCACATGTACTAAAAGAAACCATGAATATACTATTGCTTCTAAACATAGGCACCAAAAGATAAGGATACAAGGTAAGGTGGCCATACTAACCTAAGGATTCTCTTCCATTATCATGAATCGTAAGATACCATAGGAAAATTTGCTTTGTAATTCTTCGCAATGAAGCTAATTTTTAATTAATCTCTCAAATTCTTTGGATTGTTGAAACACCTGTGCTATTTCATGCAGGCTAGAAATCCTAACAGTAGAACTCAATATGGGTTATCACCCAAAATACCATACCATGGTTCTTTCACCAGGTACTCACTTCGCTTGTTTTTTATTTGTCTGGTTACCCATATATTTCATATTGACGAACTCTTAAAACGGAGAATTCGTAAGAAAGAAACTCAGGACTTCATGTGCCTGAAACTGTATACATTTTATGGTTACATCAGATTTCATTTGTCCCAAAGCCAAATATACATTAGTAAAATGATCTTATGTTAGTCCAAAGTTTTTACAGAGCTTTTCAAGGTCAATTTCAATTGGAATGCCTTGACCTCCCTGCAAAATGCTGCAATTAGACTCTCTTTAACAAGCTGGGAATGGTTGCAGATATCAGATTTGAGCCTACTGCAGGATAGATAGGCTTTGTCAGTGGAAAAGGTCAAGGACTGACCTAAAACAAGTATAGATTCATCGTATACTCAAAATGCGGGTCAAAATTTAAAAATAGAGAAACTGTGCTAATGATGGCGTTAGAGTCAAGGACTGACCTAAAACAAGTATAGATTCATCGTCTGCTCAAAATGCGGGTCAAAATATAAAAATAGAGAAACTGTGCTAATGATGGCATTAGAGTAGCTTTAAAGCACAATTGAGGCTGTTTGGAGTCTGGACTGTTCATGAGGATTCTAACCCCTCCTTTTGATAGGCAACAAGGTTTTCGAGGGATTCTAGGTCTAAAACATACATGGGACTTGCACCCTGCCTTATCTCTTTATAATATGTCAGGCCTTTGCACTTGGCAAGAGTGTAACTTGTGGGATCATCATGAGCCAAGGTCCTTTTCAATTCAAAACAGGGCCATTTATATGCAAATAGGTAGAAAATAGTTGATATGCCATTTCCCTCTCTCAACATTATTGGAATTTTTGGGATGAAAATTCAAACCTTAAAAAACCGTTCAGCTGAGTGAGCAGATTATGAAAGCGGTGTTAAATTTAAGTGAATAGAAATCTGATCGGAGGAGAAAACATTTTATTGGTTTAAACATATAAGTTTTTATGTTTTTTTGTTGAAGGGGTTGTAGCTTGATTGGTGAGGATGATGGTGTGTTATGCCATCCACCAAGGTACAAATTAATTGAGACACCCAACACACAAAGGATCGGATTTGATTCTTGAATGACTTTGGCAGAATGGATCCTCCACAGAGCAGTTTAGCAGAAGCATGTATTCAGCATGTTGTAACTAGCTACTTTGGAGCAGAGAAGCTAATATCTACGCAACTCAGTTGTATCCATTTAAAAAAGAATTGAAAAAATCCAATCAAAATTCTTTCCACGGATAGCAAGTTTTCAACTTCTTACTCTCAAATAACATAACACATTCCCAGTGTTAACCTATAAAATAAGAACTTGGTTTGACGCTTGGGGTCATCAGATCTTAGTTACAGTACAAGACATGCACCAACTGTTAGAATTTACAAATGGTACCCTACTTCTAAGCTTGTATGAAATCTGTACAGAAAATGCAATAGCAGTTACTTTAATGCAAATATTCAGGCTTTTAAAGCACCATTAACATGCATATGGTTTTGTTGTTCTGAACATGCTGCTGATCAGCCAAACAACTACTCAAAATTTATTTTGAACTATAATGGTGTAACAGGCAAAAGCCTTTTTTGAAAGCATTTGATTAAACCTTTTTGTATTAGAAAAAAAAACTCGCACAGCTTGTCCTATAACATAAATGGCATGAGCCACAGTGTCTTAATGTTGCAACTCTTACGATACCTACAGAATGATCCTTTGAAACCTTGAACTCCAAATGCTTGGTAAAAGTAACGAAGAAGATCTAAAGTTCATGATATGAGAAATATGAAAGAAAACATATTCCACAGTAAATCAGGAAGATCCAAAGTACATGATATGAGATAAATACAAAAATAACTTTATCCACAGTTGATAAAAAGGAAAGTTCTATATCATCATTATTATCCAGACTGTAAGCTGCCAAAGCCTGGAGCTCTACTTTTAATCGAGTTTACCATTTTAGGACAGAACTAATATAATATAATACATCTTTAAGGACTCTCTTAACAGACATCTAAAAGTGGCACAATTCAATCAGAAAATGTTTCATGTTCAACAACCATCCAGGGTGAAATTCACTTATTTCCTTCGACCTATTGGCCTGTCATTAATTTAAAGTTTTGAATACTAAATCCATTAGGCAGAGGCACCATGGGACAAACATAAACAAAAGTGTGTCAAACAACTCTTTATTATTAATAGCGAAGTAATTATTTCTTTATGATTCACACAATTGAATCAGTAATGCAAATATGGTTTACATGTCCAGATTATTGAAGAGAACAAATGAACTCATAGGATAGCTGAGTTTTGGACAATCCTAATTCTAGATTTCCAACTCAGGATACACGGGCTTGATTCCCAACCATAACAGGTCATAAATGATAATAACATGGTCTTCTGCCTCAGTGGCATTATAGTAAAAATGTTTAATATAAAACAATGAAAGAAAGGAGCAAGCACAGAAAAAAAGGCTACCTCAGCTATGAGTTATTAACAGGATTATTACACTAAATTCAAAGGAACCTTATCTGCATGACTTTCTTCTGTATCTGCTTGGGTGCAGGAAGAAGCTAATTTGCTGAAATACCATAGCGAGACATCCTTATATCAACTTAAGAAGAGAACATAATTGTGCTAATTCCACAATCATAACTTAGTGAACACTGAAGTGTAGCTGCTTAGCATCTTATTCTTGAGCCATTCTCATCTTCTGACCTATTTCATAGCTATCAAGCTGCGACAAATAAAAACTCTTTGATGTGAATCGAACATTTTTCAATCCATAATATTTTAAACAAGTCCACTCATCTTGATGGGCCCTTTGTCCGTAAAACATCTTCAAGTCTCATTGTCATTTCACTCTCAAGGTGTGAATCTTAATCCTTCTTGCAGATATTAATGTAAACTCAATACAGTAATTAGAGATTTCTTTGTCGCAAATGGCATAGAGGCATAGATTAATAGCTTTACATATTAGTTAACCTGCTCTCCAATCAGGTCACTACCAACAGCCAGAAAAGAGAGACCCTGAAATAACAAGAAATAGAAATGAACGCCTTGGGCTGACAGCAAACTTCTTGCTGCTGCAGTGAGGAGGAGGAAAGCCAAAGCAAGTTCCTTTCTATACAGCCGGTTAAGCTTTTTGATAGGAGACTTAGCTTTCTGCTCTCTAAGTTTGCTCAGCATATCTAGTCCAGTCTCAGAAGCACCACGGTGAAGTGGCTGACTTAATGCCTTGGATTCTCTTTCTGCAACAGCTAACAGATCTGCTTCAGAAGATCTGCCCGTTTTCTTTGTCACAACCCATTCGTAAGCACTACCAAGTTGAAACAATCCTGATACCATGGCATTGAACTTTGTAACAGACATAGTATTTTCAAAGAGAAGATATGGTATGATGAAGGGGAAAGACTTTGGTGCGGGCAGCACATTAAGAAATGACATAGTAGCTGGCACATAACATATCACCCATACAGGTAGTTGAGCCTCTGGGACAAACATTGTCATTGGAAGAATAATACAGAACAATGTAAAAGAATAAAAGGGAAGAATCAGCTTTCTCAAAAGGAAGAATAATAAAATCAAGTTTGCTTTCTTTCCAATTGATATCTGCATTCACAAATGGAAATCTATCAGAAAAAGAAACATCGTCACAAATAAGCTCATTATCACAAATATCAATGTAAATCCTAATGATTCTCTTACATTTGGACTGAAATGTTATCAGAGAACATTGGTTGTGCTAAACACAACATTATGATAAACAGAAAAGAGAAAAGAAAAAGACATTAATCTATCACAGACCTTGGAATAAATTATATCTGGAAGGCATAGGCGAAAAAGTTGCATAGGCCCAGAATGCCATCGGTGTTGTTGCTTCCTGTAGGCTTCAAAACTCTCTGGAACTTCACAAAGGACCTGAAGTAATAATGCGTTTCAAATTAGAACAACCAAAAATTCCATAAGAAAACTTTAGAGCTAAGATTACTACCCACAAAACAAGAAACTGTTTTCATCATAATGTCCCTAAACTAGTGCAGTGTGACAAGGTAGTACCAGCATCAAAGTCACATCAAAGGGTCACTCTTGATGAAAATAATACCAGAAAATAATCATGGAATGAATATAAAAATATCACTTGAATTATAACATCACAAAATTGATCTTTGCTAGTGCCAATGGTCCTCAAGCAATACCTTAACATCATTCAGAAAGATAAATTTCCATCCATTAAGATGGGCACGCACAGCAATATCCATGTCCTCAACAGTTGTTCTTTCCAGCCATCCTCCAGATTCCTCAAGAGCTTGTATACGCCAAACACCAGCTGTACCATTGAAACCAAAGAAGTTGAGAAATATACCGTTCACCTGTTGCTCTACCTCAAAGTGAAATGACAGGTTGATGTTCTGAAGCCGTGTTAGCAAATTCTCATCTGTATTTACAAAAGACCACCGGGCCTGGACCAAACCAATTTCAGGATTATCCTGCAAATTGCAGAAGTAATTTCTTAGAAGCAGTAATTGTGGGATACTTGTAATACAGTGTATTATCTCAAAGAAAACTAGTCTGTGTTACCTTAAAATGTGGAACAGTCTGCTTAAGGAAATCTGGGTTCGGTTGGAAATCAGCATCAAAAATTGCAACAAATTCATAATCTTTCACATAATCACAACTCATAGCAGACTTCAGATTGCCAGCTTTGTAACCACTCCTAATCAGTCGATGTCGATAAAGAATATTGACACCTTTCTGACTCCACTTAAGAACCTCTGCTTTGATCATGAGCTGAACATCCTCATCATCTGAATCATCTAACACTTGAATCAGCATCCGGTCCTTTGGCCAATCAAGTTGACAGACAGCTGAAATGGATTGCTCATACACCTAAACAGGGAAGAAATGAGATCTAGCATTGGTTTCATGAAAACAAATTTGACGTAAGGAAGTAAATAAAATTCTCAAAAGAAAACCAGCCCCATGCTGCCCATATGTAAAAAGAATGAGAGGGATTCTACCTTGAAGTTGACTGGAGGGGTGCTCTCGAACAGTCTACCACATGGACAATACTTATGTTGCACAAGGATAAACTCTTATAATCATGAAAAGTATAATGGTTTTTCAGAAAAAAATGATGCAACTGAATTTGTTGCTTCGAATCCTACATACCTAATATGACATTGTAATTGTTTGGGTTCAATCACCAAAATGATTTACTAAATCTGGTTGTCCTACTTCAAACTTCAAAATACTTGGAAATTTGCAAATGTCTTTAATATAGTTCAGATTTATGCAACACGATTAAAAGGTACTGTTCCCCAAAACAAAAATGTCTGTGGTGTAGACTCAGCCACAAATCTAAGAGTAGATACGATCAGATCTGGTTCATCGTGAACTAAATACTACAACCCTTACAATTGTGATCTAAATGCAGGATCTAAGAATCTCAGTTTCACTAATTTCTCAAAATATAATGAACCTCAACTTACAAATTCCTCACATAAATCACTATTAAACTAAAGGAAACCATAAAAATTAAACATGAAAGGTTTGCATTTAAAGAAAATCAAAATGTTAAAGGATTTCAAACCTCTCTCTCGTTGCACATGGGAATTTGTACCAGGACCATAGGATGCCCAGATCCTGGCTGTTCAATGTCTTTGCATTCTACTGATTCAACTTTTGGTTGTGGCTTGATCTTCTTATACTTGATCCAAAAACATCCAATGCAAAGAATTATCCGGTCTAAAGACTGAATCAAGAAGAGTATGATGCAAATGTCTGCCAAGGTCTGAATTGGAGGAGCTATATAATTGGATCTGAATTGAACCCAGGAAAGATAAATCAAGTGCAGAGAATCTTGAATCCCAGTAGTGGTTGGCATGTATAAATGTGGCGTGGAGAAATGCCAGCCCTTCATGTGGGCAACTACTTCAAACACCAGTGCTGCCAGTGAAAATGCCAAGAATGCTTTAATGAATTTGAACAATTTCCCCTTATGGGATTTTTCAGTCTCCATTGCTACCCCCTGTCTAAAAATCAGCCTTTTCTTCACTGCACCGAGTAGAGTCCACAGTCCTGTTGCAAGCCAGGCAACGCACCCAGCAGCTCTGTGAGCCTTGAGGAGCAATACCCATGTCAATTGCTTAGCGTTCTTCCCTCTGTCCTTGTCTACTTGCTGGAATGTAGCATTTGGCTCCTTTAGCTCTAGCATTGACCAGTTGGGATTCTCCATTGTCACCACAACTGGTGTGCCCTTGTGGGTGTCCTTAGACCACCAATCAAAAAAATCGAAGCTGGGTGGCATCCTGCCCGCTAAAAAAAATTCAGGAAACAAGGATGCCCCAACAACACAATCTCCAAACGGGAATGCTTCACTACCAGATCTGAATAAAAAATGTCTTACTACTTATCTATAAAAAACATTTTGATTTTTCAGCAGAATAACTATGGAAGACGGGAACCTGAGCCCGATCCCCTTGTGGGAAACCGAGATCCATACACACGGCTCAACAAAACACTATCTTGGCTTCTCCAAACTTGAATTCTTATCTATTAGATCTGAGAAAAATGTCGATATACTGCATATTCAATATCTACAGCCAACAAAAAGTCGAATGGGAACCTGACATTATCCAAACACAGAGCTGCGCTGGCAATTCTTCATTCGATCTCCCAGTGTGGCTACAGCAATCATCCACACTGACAGCAACCGACCATTATACTTCCAACTGTGACACAGTAGAAAACAGAGAAATGCAGCTGGACGCAAAAGAAAACTAGATGTGGGTAAGTGTAAGGATGCAGCAGAAGAACAATCAACTCGCTAGAACAAGAATGTCTGCAAACAAGAACGAGTGATGGCTGGCTATAAATGTATGGACTGTAATGCAGATCAGTTGTCTCGTGTGGGGATTAGTATAATCGGCATTAGATGCAGGTAAAGTAGTTTACTTTGAGCAAACCATCTACATCAAAGACCCCAAGTATCAGTTACTCTCCAATACAATCAACATCAATGTCAGAGAGGAAGTAGTTACTGAGAAAAATAAACAAGTGGTAGTTGGATATGTAGTTGCCTATTGAGCAGGAATCATACATGATGATGGGAAAGAGAAGAAGAGGAACACATAAAGCTCGTGTGGAGTTGCACAGAGGGCAGTAAATTATATTGTTGCTCTCCGGAGCAAATAATTGTGGAAAAGCATGAAAGTGGCAAATTGTTGTACCAGACAAACGCCAGCAAGACACGGCCAAATGGCAGATCCCAAGAGACAATGATAACAACCTCCTTTTAGCTAAACATGCAATGCCAGTTGCACTTTACTTCCCTAAAAATGATTATTTTTTCACTGTTTTTTCAGTAACCCAGAACAACTTAGTCCTCTACACTTCTGCCTTCGGCATTATATCCCCAATCAGCCCTCATGGAACAGTTGTTTATTAACCTTTTGCACAAAACAACATGACGTAAAAACAAACAATTAATCACTGCCAATCAAGCAGTTCTTATAGTCAAGTCAGTTTAAAGCTCTTTCTAAAACAGGACTTTCTGTACCAAATTTAGCAGCACCCACAACTTCCCAGTGAAGCCCAGTAAAATAAGAGCTTGACACCTTTCCCAAGAATCAGTATTTTCGCCTTGTAAATTGTATAATCATTTATTCTTTTCGTATACAGAATATTATGCACCCCTCTAGAAGGCAGTATGTATACCAGTCCTGCAGTTGTTTTATTAGTTTACTTCGTTAAATTTGACTTTTTTCTCAGATATGGTCAATAAAGAAGATTATTCACTCTGTTTAAACATGGAATAGGATTCTCTGATCATAAATCAGGTGTTTTTCTTCTCTAAACAATCTTTAAAAGCCTTGAGAATATCACATTCTTAACCATTTGTTAGGCCTTTACATGCCAGTTTTACAGTATATATTTATTAAGGGAATAAAATTCCTTTTAATTAAATAAATCTAAACAATAAAAGTACAATTAACTTAGATTTAATTATGGAGCCAAGGGATTGGTAATTGAAATTTTATGGAAATGAAATGTAAAAGGCTAAAGACACATATATAAATGAAATAGGAGATTCAAAGAAATATTTTTTGAAGGTATATATGATAGTTATTTATAAATATAAAATTTAAACAATAAAATAAAATAAAATAAAAAAATTATCGTGTTCTTAATATCTTTTTAGTAGATAATTCATATCTTTGCAATATATATAATTTAAAAAAAAACATAAGTTCATTTTTGAAATTTTCTTTTTTATTTATTTATTTTTTCAAATTTTTTATTTTTATTTTCACAAAGTGTGATTGATTGAAAAACATACACAGTTGAATCCAATAACTTGCACTCAACTTCATGGACTGTGGAAAACTCATACCAACTTTCATTTATGTTTTCAAAACTATAACTGTATGGTCCCATGGAGGGGCTTGGGCTTCTATTTTCATGGATCAAGTGGTCTCATGAAGAAAAAAAAATTGCGCTACAGAATTAATTAGAATCTTGAGAAAAATAGGAGCCCCTACCTTTTAGAAATGAATCTTTCAGCGGGTGAAATTGAGGTGGGGCTAGAAATTGCCCCTATAGCTTAGGAATTTTTTAGAAAGTTTTTCTGCCACTTGTCTATCACTTAAAATTTTAAATTCCTAAAAAAAATAAAAAATGAGAGAATTTTTATTTATTTATTAATTTTTACCAAAAATACTCCACTTTGATCCTTAAATTTTGGAGCTCAACTTTTAAGTTGAATTTCAAAATTGAATTCATGGGACCACTAGCCTTAAAATATTCCTACAAAATTTAAGCAGCATCCACTGAATTTTTTTAGGAAGCCCCCCTCCATGGGACCATACCCTAAAACTCAACAATAAAATAAAATTAGAAACTTACCATATTTTTTTTTAGTAGTTATAGGTTAAGTTGGGCATGTTTCTTGGAGTTGATTAACTACCATGATTTGTAATAGAAACATGTCCAACTTAACTCATAACTACTAGAAAATTAGGGTAAGTTTTTAATTTATTAACAATTAATTGTCATGATCTATAAATGAAACATGTCCAACTTAATTCATAACTACTAAAAAAATATGATAAGTTTTTAATTTTATTTTATTGATTGGAGTTTTACATTTTTGGAAACATAAGAAGATAATTTTTTTTTGACAAAATAAAGTAAAAAAACCAACTTAAGTTTTTTAAGGATTTATAATATACATAATAATCATATTTTTAATTTATTTATAATTTATAAAGTTAAACTACATTTTTTAATTTTTAATGGATAAAGATAATTATACTTCTAATTTGATTCTTTTAATCTATACAAACAACCTTCTTGTGCATACACTCCAATCTTTGTGCATATACAAATATTAGTACTCTTATTTAAAAATTATTTGCACACACTAGATTCCTCTCTACTTTTATATTGGGCAAGTGCACTTGGCTTCTATATGTGTAGCATAGGATAATAAGAATTTGTATTTATCCTTTTTCCCTTGTAGGAAGCTATCACTATTAAAGCAAAATAATTTTGGCAATTGAAAAAATACCCTTACCAAACTTTACAAAATGTGAGTGATGACATAGTATGGGCTAACTACACTTGATCCATAAGGATTCAAAGTGTACTTAAGCCACTAAACATCAATCCAATAAGATCATTCAATGTAAACTAAGCTAAGAAGCCATTAAAATTAACTTATTAAAATATGAAAGCTTCACAAACATCTATTCCAAGCCATTGAAACTTATCCTATTGGGGGAGTGGTGTCGCATTGATGTGGAATGTCGACCCTTTCCCAATCCCTTGGATAATGAGCTTGTTTCAATCAGTTTTATTGAAAAAATTTGATGAAACCGATAAGAGATGTGTATGAAAACATGATGAAAGCTATTTAACATGATATATACTAAGATGATCAATATGGGTGTATGCAAAGCTATTCTAAATGTATGCAAGATTTGAAAGATTAAAACCTTAATTTCAAAATAACTAAATGGATGCAACTAAGTTACCATGGAAGCCATTAATGGATGTTCTAAGCTAATATGATGCAAGAAAATTAACCTAAAATGCCTTAAAAACACAAAATATGGATGCAAGATGAAAGTGATTTTAATAGCATAAGTTTACTATTAAAAGATGGATCCCTATTCAATAGATGCAAGCTCTATTTATAGAATAGACAAAATGAAACTGATGGACAAGATCAAAAAGATCAATCAATAGTCATAATGGAAGGAAAAGGGAGGCATGAGTCATGGATTCCCATCAAGGGTTGAAAATACAAGATTTTATTTAATCAAGGGATTACATTCATCCAAACAAACACACTTTCAAAACTTGCACAAGAAGTTTGTTATAAGGAAGAATATTCATTTTTTCAAATGAGTGAAAAGGGAAAGAATATTCCATGGGAATATTCCCTTTTAGAGGGAAATTAGCATTTAGTTAATTAAAATCAAATTTTCATTGGCAAAGGGGAAGAAATATTCCATGAGAATATTCCCTTTTTTGAGGAATGTGCAAAAGAGAGTGGAATATTCACAAGGAATATTCCTTTGTAAGTGGGAGGATTAGATTTAATTAATAATTTGATAATTAAAACAAGGTTTCAATTATGCAAATTAGGGGAATTTAGGATATTCATTAAATAATTAGTTTATTTAATGAAAAGGGGTCAAAATGACATTTAGTTAGATAATTAAGATCATTTAATTAATGATAAGACTTAGGGATTAAGTTAGATGATATGATTTATCTAATTTAATAGGTTGAAAGGTTAGCACAAGAGGGGGTGAATTAACCCAATTAAATTAATTAGATTAATAGATGAAAATGATGCAATTAATTAAATAGTTAGGCTAATTTAATCAATTAAGCGAAAAGATGATGGGTTTTAGGATGAAATGGTGTTAGTATATCAGATTTGAGTGCATGATATCATTTAGGACATTTTTAAGTGTCTACATTTTTTCCCTCTTTGAAGTGAGGTACATGTTACGTTGGTTTAAAAACTGATGTTTTTTAGATTAAAATTGTTGCTCAGATCAAAAAATTAAATTTTTCTAATTTTTGGATGTCCCACTACTATCCCAGTGGAATGAATAAGCTGGTTCACTGCCCCCTTGAGAGATCAGGCGTTTTTTTTAAATTTTGGGTTGATTTCTTGACAAAGGTAAAATATAGGTTTAGGTGCTAAAATAGGCCTTGAAATGCCAAAAAAGGCCTCAAAAATGCAAAAACGACTCAAAATTGGTTGTGCAGGGTGGAAATAGGTTAAACAGTCCAAAACCCTAGCTTTTGGCCAAGGATCAACCATCAATTAGAGGTGAGTCGAGCAACCGCTAGGGCTAGCTGATTTTTTGTAGACACTTTTTGATTATTTGCCCAATTATTTATACATATATACATTCATGGGCTCTTTTTTTATAGCCTAGTGGATATTGTACTTTTTATTGATATTCATACACTGATTCAAGTATTGTACCATGATAGTCATTTTTGTATATATATATGAGATGATCTGTATTCAATATGTGATGTGCTCTTATTTCATGCTTTATGAATGTATGGATGCATATGATATGATGTTATGTTTATGCGTTATGATTATGTATGGATGTGATATGATGGATGCATTTCTTTTATTTATGTTGATGCAATATGCGATGGTGATCTATGATGTAATGTATATGATATGCGATGTTTATGAGATGGATGCAATGCAATGGATGTGTTACCTTCTTTTTCAATATCTTGTATGATATGTTATGGAATGTATGTTTATGATATGGATTTTTATGGATGATAATGCAATGTACTAAGATGATTAGAATAAAAAATCTATATTATCTGAAACAACTTAAATGATAATGATGATGCAATGGATTATGTTTTATTTTATTATGACATGATGTGATGATGCGAGATGTATGTATGTTGATGATTTGTGGATGTAGGATGGATGCATGATGATGTTTTTGTTGACTGTCATGATTCTAGGTTAGCATGGAAAAAATATAGAAGAATAAAATGAATGATTTGACCATTGATTTTGAGATTGATTCAAAAGTCCAACAAGTCCTTGATCCATCGAGACTTTATTAGATATGGTGATGAGAGTGATGAGTTTCTCATATCTTGGGATTGGAATTTTCTGTCATTCCTTATGTTTGATATGACACATAGACATGATGCATCAAGGTATTAATAACCAAGATTGTGTTGTATCTAGTGACATGGACTTTGACTCTGTAAACAAATATGATAGTTCTTGTTCACACCTTGACATATGGAAACTTTGTCAGAATGTAGATTAGAATTTTAGAATATATCAGACCAAAGCATACACAATAGTCAACATTTACTCAAAACAACCTCCCCACACACAACTAAGCAAGTATGCACCAAGATTATTTTACAAAATACCCACAAGCACAATAAAAAAAAGAATGACCGATGCCCCATTCCTTTCTCTCTAAATCGTTGAGACATCATCGAGAGGTCCTCAGAATGGGTTAATAAGATAAATCATAAGAAAAGATCAAATAAAAACAAACAATGTTATCTATATCTCTTGCCAATTTAACATAGTTAAGTTGATTTTTGATGTTGATGTCCATTGTCAGAAGGATACATCCTAGGACAGTTTATCAGATGTTTTGATTAGGATGAGGTGTGTGATAAGTCGTTGATATAAAATCCATTGACTCGTTTACCTATGATCTAGACTTTAGATTTGACACTTAGGTTTTCACTTTATGACTTGCGATACTTGCTTTCTATTTGTTTCGCCAAAGGTTGAAGGTGATGATTGATTTATTATGGGTGAAGTTTTATTGCGGTGAAAGCAAAATGGGATGGATGGTTTTCGATTTTATGGAATATTTCAATGTTTTTGGTATTTTGAAATGTTTTGAGGTTGTTTAGGTTTTTTGAAAGTTTATGTGAATGTTTAGGTTTTCGGTTATTTAAGGTTGTTTAGGATTTTTTCAACGTTTACAAATGTTTTTATGTTTTTTGATTTTTCAAATGTTTTTGTGTTTTCTAAGTTTTGAAATTTTTTGGGGGGTTTCTAAGTTTTTCAAATGCTTATCCCTTTCTAATTTTTCCGAGAGTAGCTGACCCAGAGTTCACAGTCTGCGGCTAACTGGGGTAGTGTACAATAGTCCAGTGCACCTCTAGGTGACAAGGGTTTTGGACAAAACACAAGGTGTTACTCTTGCGGTCAACATGGCCACATTGCAAGACATTGTCCGCAAAGAAACACTACTGGTTTTGGTTAGGGGCCAGAAGTTTCTAAGCCGATGATAGGTGATGCTGGCAGGTCTCACCGAGGGTGGACTGCGGTTGATAATTGCTAGGTTAGGTTTCAGGGAGCAATTGTTGAGGTTTCTAGTAGTGGATGTGGAGCACAAGATACTCATCCTCAAGGGGCGAGATATTGATCAGGTGAGGTTCCAGTAGGATCCTAGGAATGGTACTTTTGCTACATGGGAGGATGCAACTAGGATGATGATGCTTTATCCCTATTTGCTTGCAAGCTTCCAAGAGTAAGCCTGACGCTAGGGGGAGGATGTAGCACCCCTTCATTTTTCTCTTTGGTTTGGATAGTGTCCTACCTTATTTTGCTTTGTTTTCTATTTGCACTTAGACTTTGATATACTATGATGCTTGTTTATTATTTGATTGCTATTTATAGAGCGATGTGGATTTTATGTTATGATGTGATGTTACTCTATTTTGATGTTATCCTTTTGACATGCCTTTGATTAGCATAATGGTTATTTGGAATAATATTGTTATATGCACATGAGTAGATTATATATGCTAGAATTGTCAGTTTTGTGATAGTGTATTGGTGAAGGGGACTAAGTTGCATCACTCGCTTATGAGCGCCGTGTGATTCTACGAGTCTCTCTTCACAATGTGTTCTATTATGATGTATATATGCATGTTCTATATATGCCTTGTTTATAGGTTTGCAGGTACATGACATTGACTCCACTTGGCTTCACAAGTTTGAATGTGTCCATTTCCCAACGCTAATGTTGATTGGGTGATAGTAGCTAGGATTCGTGTGTCAATCCTTTACCCTAGTCTCAGTGTGTCGTCAGATCTAGTTGGTTTTGTTTGTAAAAAGTTGTTTAATTTGCCTTGAAATTATGTTGCAAAGTTTGTAAAAGGTAAGTTAATAGATTTAATTATTTAAATTGATTATTAAATTAATCTGGTTTTAATGTTAGAATATGTTAATTAATTAATTAATTAATTTAATTTAATTGGTAAATGATCTAATCTTAGGATTATATTATTTATTAGTTAATTAAATTAGTTTAATTAAGTTAAATTTGAAATGTTAAATATTTTAGAATTATTAAATGTTTTAATTTTTAAGTTAGTATTTTGAGTTTCAAAGGATCTAAATTTAACATATGTTAGATGCACTTATTAGTTCAAATCTTGGATGTGAAGCCACCTCTTTCTATCTTTCTTTTCTATGTGAATAGTGAGTTCACTTGGACAGTGAGTCCTCCTGGCAGTGAGCCTTTTTGTAATATCTTATAATTAGTTATAACATATTGTGAGCTAATCCTCACCATGGTTTTTCCTTCTTTTGGTTTTCCACATAAAAATTCTGGTGTTCAT